>OZ010610.1:1463841-1661341 GCA_963932145.1 Acanthosepion lycidas | reverse complement strand
GTTCACATAGGATTGGCTGTTTTGCAGGTGTTGGTAGATCATAAAGCCATGATACTTTTTTTTTTTTTTTTAGATCACCTCTCGTCCTCATTTAAGTAAATTTTTAATCGATTTTTTTGAGTTTTTCTCTTTCAGAAATTATTTAAGGTTCGTCGGTGCTTTCATAGAAATTGTATTCTACAATTAGTATATCATACAAAGTATTACAAAGTTTTTTTTTCTTTTTCATTTTTCCGCATGAACGTTGACCCTCGTTTAACCCTTTGAGCCCTGATCACCGATTTACCGGTGGTAGAGAAAAATTACGTAATGCCAAGCCTTCGGTTGAACAGTGGTAGAGAAAAATGACATAATGCCCAGCCACCGGTTGAACGGTGGGTAAACACTTGTAACTACCGTGAAAAAACATTATATACACCAACCAATTATTTGCGAATTTTGACTCAGGGATCAAACAGAACGCCGTAACGGTTATTGTTCAGGAACGCAGGGCTCAAAGGGTTGAACGGCGTTAAAGAATCAGTAGAATTTTTAATTTTTTGAAGAGCTTATCGTATCAAGAAGTGGGGTTCATTTTTTTTTTTGTCATAGTTTTCTCTTCCAGTTCTATATGTGATAGAGTTCACATCGGATTGGCTGTTTTACGGGTGTTTGTAGATCATAAAACCATGATACTTTGTTTTCGATCACCTCTTGTTCTCATTTAAGTAAAAATTTCTAATCGATTTTTTTGAGTTTTTCTCTTTCAGAAATTATTTCAAGTTCATTAGTGCTTTCATAAACATTTATTAAAACAATGTATTTTTTTCGTTTATTCTATAAATGATTATACATCCATTTTATTTTGAAGGAAAACATCTCTAGTTTAATCAAAAACTAACATTTTTCTACCAACAGATCGATTTTTCGACTAATTACAAACAGAAATGTTATTTCATTTTTAGTTTTTTCAGTACCGCTTTAGCGTGTATCCTACCGATCAGTGTATCCTACATTAACGTAATGGGAAAAGCAAAAATTGAAGGAGGGATGCCCTTATTGTTGTATTATAAAATTTATTATTTAAAAATTTTAAATAATAAATTTTAAATTAAAATAAAATATTATAAAATAAAAATTTTGACTAAAAATTAAAAAATCTTAAAACAAGTTATTTGAATTCGTTATATAGAAAAAAACAACAAACATTCTGAATGTCTTTTTTAACATATCGAGAAAAAAGCCGGAACGCTGCTTTAGGATAAAAATGTGGTGGTAGGATACACATTAAAGCAAAAAAAAAAAAAAAAAAATGATCGGTAGCATGTACACAAAAGTGGTACCCGTTTTTCTTTTACATACACACTGCGAAAATGTTCAATGTAAGGGAAGTTACTCTGCTTAGTAAAATACTGTAGTGACCTACCTTTGATCATAAACATTTTTTTTTGAGATTATTTAAAGCCGACATTATCTAACACCATTGCTATTACTATAAACATTAGTTTAGTTGACGTACACAACTTTTTCTAAAAGAAGAAATTAATATCCACTGGCCTAGTGTTATATTAAAGAAAATCATTGATCCTTGCTGAGAGATATACTTCATTAAGACCTTCTACTGCCAAGGCCCGTGGATATTAATTTCTAATCAATAAAAGTAGACATGTAATACTACCTACCAACTTAATAACAACTCCAAATGAACAGAATGTATCCGAAGTTAATATAAAATTTGTTACAACTACTTTCAAAGCAATAAGAGATTATATTAATATAAAAAAAAAAAAGAATTTATACTGTAGACTGAAGTAACTATCACAAGATAGGTGTAACTTCTAGGAATTTAAATAAAAGACACAAACATAAAAGGGATCCTTTATGAAACAATGCATCCAATGCATTAATCCCCCATCATCATAAACTTGAAGAATACTGTTTTAATTAACAAAAAAAATCATTTATTAAGGTGAAAATATATAGAAAGTGTAGTGATTTCTGAGTCTTTCATGGTAAATTTATGCCTAGGTGCATACACCATTCCATCTTTCTTAATAAAACAACTGGTATTATAATGTAAGATATTTCTGTTTATGTGTAATTAAACCAATGTTTGTTTATACACATCGTTGTCAGCTTAAGTGATTTACGACTGCTCGACTTTATGGCCATGACTGTGAATTGGTATAGCCATGACTTCTCTGTGTCTGCCAGTGTGTGTCTCTTAGCTTGGTGCACAATTTCTGCTCCAGCTCCCATCAGTGCTAGCATTCCCTTGCACGCCTTGGACTCAATGTTACGGAAGCTTCAGTACAACAGACTTTCCCTAGAGTCCATTGTGTCTTTGAAATTTTCCTTCAATCCCCCCACTCCAAATAATTGAGCAGATATGGGCTTTTGAGAAGAACTGAATGAGAAGGTTAATTTTGACAGCCCATAAAATTAAGTCTCTCAAGTAATATCCAGATGCTTCAAGTAATAATTTGAAAGTATTATTTTCCTATTTCCTTAAAAAATGGCTGATCTCAAATTGATTTTTTTGTTATTTTTTCTTCTTACAATAAAATTTTTAAAGATTCATTCTTTACAGGTAACAGTGACTGAAATTCATGACATATATGCATATTCTGTAAGGTGACAATTCAACATATCTTTTTAAACAATTCATGTGTGCATTGTGAATTGTTAGGATAGTGTACTATTTAAAATGTCTTACTTTGATGTTTATCAGGTGCTGCAGCAAGAAACTACAAAGAGCTCCAAGAAGTACACAGTGAAGCCACCTAAAGATCTGACTAGCAAGTTTGAGAAAATGCAGCAGGCTCGTAAAAAGGCTGAGGAGGAGGAAGCTATCAAGAAAAGTCGCTTAGCTGAGGAAGAAGCTGAATTAGCGGTAAGCATTCATTTTCTATGTGCAAATATGGAAAGGGCCAAAACAATAATTTTGATGTAGCAATCAGTAGCTATGATGGTGCATTGTCGCTGCCTCATAGACATACATAATCAACAAATTAGCAAATATAATTAACAAAAAAGATATGGGTCTATACAGAGACAATGGACTATTAATACTAAGAAATTGTAAACAAAAATGAAAAAATATATAAATAAGATATAAACAAATATTTACTTTACTACCTAAACATTTATTCAATGTATACATGTGAGTGTGTGTGTTTATATAGATATGTGTGTGTGTGTATGTATATATTATATACATATATTCTAACAACAAAGAAAATACATCTATAAACATAACCAAACATAATTAATACCCTAACATTTGAACTACCACTAAGCCAGATTAAAAGAAAACACCTTATCATTTAAGCATTCTTCTTCTTCTTTTATGTGCTGTGTCCCTTCAAGACATAGGCGATCATGGCCCTCCACATCTTCCTGCCCGTTGTAGCTCTTAATAAGTTTTGTCTTTTTGTTATTTCTCCCAAATGCTGTTCTACTTTCCATTTGGTCAAGATTATCAAGTACATTATAGGCTGCTTTCCTCTTTCCCTCAATCTGACCTGTGAGCATCAAATTTTCCAAGTTCCGCTTCCTCATAAATTTTAGCTACCTTTTCCTGATGTTAAGTATAAGTTTCCTTTTTGTTTCCATTGTCTCCAAAACCTTGTTGCTTACATGTTCAGTCCATGGGAAGATCAGCATCTTTTGTAGAACCACATTTCTGTTGCTTCAAGTCTCTTCTTCCACTTTGAAGAGATTGTCCATCATTCACTACCATACAGGAGGACAGATATCACATAAAAGTCCCCTTTTCTTTGTTTGTAACAGAATTTTTTGTCTCTTAATACCCTGCTTAGCTTTTGGAAGGCATCTTTAGTCATACCACTACATCCTCGTATTTCAGTGTTGCACATTCTGTTCTCTGTCAGAACACTTCTAAGAGATTTAAATTTCTGTACTCATTTGATTTTAGTATCCCCGATTTGTAAATTGCATTTTGGGCTCACCCCTTTTGCTGATAACCATGCATTCTGTCTTGTAGTTTATGCTTAGTCCTTTCTTCTCACTTTTCTTTGCTACATTCTGTAGGAGGTTTTGTAGTTTCCTTTTTGTGTCAGCTATCAACACTGTGTCATGTGCATATCTTATATTGTTAAGATTGTGGTGGCCAATAATAAATCCTGGTAGGACTTCTAATTCTCTCAGAATAGGTTGAATAATTGTCTTACACCTCTTTCTATTTTTGTAAATCTGTTGGACTCATCTTTTTGTCCGTATGCAGGCGGGTTTTGCTGCCAGCATAGATTTTTGATTATTCTAATGTCTTTCTGAATATGTCAAAGTTGCTGAGCAGCTTTCACAAATCTTTTAATTAATTAATATATTAATATAAAAGCATAGATACATGTGTGTATGCATTTGTGTGCATGAATGTATGTTCACACATGCACACATGCACACATATAAGTACTGGCAGCCATACTCAGCTGGTCAATCAGAAAATGTATTCAATTAGAATGGAGCAAAAACAGCTTCATGTTTAGACGTAACAGAGTCTATCTTCTTCAATTAATTTAAAGTACTTTCATTAAAAAACATTTTGAATTAATGCAGTTACTGATATAACAGAAGTAATCTGTATTTATTCAGTTGAAGTTAGCCAAAGACATGAAGGGGTAAAACAGGCAACCTGAAAACCCACTTCAGATCACAATTATTTTGGAGTTTCTGAAATTGTGAAAGAGGATAAATTTATAAAGCAATTGTTAAGTTTGATTAAAAATGGTTGAAAGATCAATCAAAAATAAGAAAGAAACCAGTAAAAATTGCCATTTTTTGCTATTTACCTGGGTTTTCATTATATGGGTGGACTCAATTATTAATTTAAATGACTGTTAAACAATCAACTTATTGTTGGCTACAATTGAGTGAAATTGCTTGAAAATTGAGTGAGTTTTTAGTTTAAAATTTGTGTTGAAATTGATTTTTCATTTTTCATGGTTTTTCAATAAACGCAGTGGCATAGAAATAAAAGTGAGGTATTGTTGAACTCATCATGATGTAAGTAACCTGCATACCGAGTTTGAACAAAATTGGAGGGAAAAAGTTGAATTTATCGATTTTTGATCAGCTTTATTGATTATTGATTTTTAAAAAAAAATTATCAACTTTTTATGCTAAGAGCCTATCTCTTACATTGTACAATGTATGTGCCCAGTTTTGTCAGAATCGGTTGGATGGGTCTTGAGTGAAAAGGTGTCACACAGACATCCTCTGTTTTTTATATATAGATATATATGTCTATTTGAGTGTGTGTGTGCATGAAAGTATGATTGTAAGTATATGCATACAAATTCAAACAATCATAAATAAAATTTAATCATAAACATAACTTCCTATAATTATAACTCTAATACTTAAGATACCACCAAATCAAATAAGAAAAATGAAATAATGTGCAAGTGAAGATATAAACATGTACCTTACTATTTAAGCATTAATAATAAAAACAATGAAATACATCTACATTTTCCAAACTCAAGAAAGCCCTAGAATGCTCAAGAATTACTAAGACCAGTGACTGTTTCCAAACCAGATGCCAGATTTCTACATTTGTTTCTGACACTCAAAGTTGAAAGGGAGAAAAAGGTATAAAAACAATAAGGGGAGAGTATAAAGAGACAAGAAAAACAATGAAAAGGAGAAATAGCTATGACAGTCTACATATACACACATATGTGTGAGCAGGTGTATCCACACGCCCATGCATACTCCCGTGCACACATGTGCATGCACATACACACACCTATATACACACAAAGAAAAAAAAATCAACCTTGAAAGCATGAAAATGTGCAAAAATTATTTTGTATCTCAATATAAAATTGAAGAAAAGTGATAAAATAAACAGTAATTTATTGGTATCTCCTGACAAGTGGAAAGAACATTTGCAGGAGAGTGAGGATTGGCATAGGAGGAGGAGAGCGTTTTTCTTGTTGGAGTAGTTGCTGCAGTTTTAGTATCTGGTTCATGCCAGAGGCTTCCTCTCTTCCCTTGCATTCCCTCCACTGTTGCATAACATCTGTTATGTAGTGATAGTATGACTAGCTTAGACAAGCTCTGACCAGCTTAGACAGACTAAGACCAGCTTAGATCAGCAGCCTGAGTGGAAACACTTGGGTCGCTATGTTAACCTTGTGTCATAACTTGACTCAGTGAGGGTTAAGGTAAATCTCAAGTCTACTTAGCCAGCTTCTGCCACCAGCTCACCTAAAGGGGGATCATGATTGGCTAATATTATTAAGTGAATTGTTTCAGTGATGCAATGAGACATAAGTGAAGTTAATGCTTGCAGAATTTTGTTGTACTATTTCTTCATTCATGCCAAAACAGTCTCTCATCAAAAACATTTGTAAACTGATGGATGTTCTGCCATTATAGGTGTCTTCATAAGCTTATCATGCTCTGTCTTTTCAGAAACTGATAAAATAGCATGTTTTAATTTGTCATATTTTTGAGAAGCTAGCATCAAAGAGGGAATTTCTACAACTTCAGTAGGTAAGACTTTTTGATAATAGACAATTTTGTTGCTGAAGTGCCAATACCTTTGCAGTAAAATTGTACTTCCTGTATAGGAAACTGGACAGTCACTGAAATTTCCATAAATTCTTGTCCTTTAACTTCAGTGTGTTGCACTGATGCATCAACTAATGTATATTCATCATCCATTTTAAAATAATCAGCAACGTTTTATTGAGAAAATCCAACAGATTGACATTCACATGTAGTTATACTAACACTAAAGAGGTATGTTTGCATATGCATAAGTTTTTATTTGAAAGTGGACTGATAGAGTAATTTGTCATAATTAATATAATAAATAAACTAATAACTGTGTTAAAATTTAAAACTGCAGTTTATTTATATCACTTTTCAGCATGTAAACAGTCTTATTTGAAATGTTCATTATAAGAAATGTTCATGTCTGGTAGAGAGAATGTTCCTGCATTCATAGTAAATGTCTTTTTCCACCAATTTTTACAGGAGAAAAGAGAGTACAAGGTTATTTAATCTAATCGAGAGAATCTGACATGTCATTTCATTTGTCATTTTGTCTTTAGATTTTTAGCTGTTTCATTTCTTCACAAGTAATGGGAATTGGTTGGGGTAGGTTTGTATAGTTGAGCAAGTATTTTCTTGAGTTGACTGACTATGGCCTATTGCAAAGGTTCATATTTAATTTTTTGGGGTGGTGGTACAAAACTGAAATATTCAGAACCAAATGTTTTATTCAATGTATAGGGATAGATTTATAGCAGTCTTGGTTATTAGTCATAATTCTAATTATTGTAGTAAAATTTTAAATTCAGTTTATTTATATATGAAGTTTTTGTATGTGAAGGTACATGCAAGTTGGTTTTCTACAGGCATACTGTTTGAGTGTAAGCAGTTTTATAATTTGAAACGTTTGTGAAAACGGACATGCATTTTTGTAAATGCAAATGGTCATTATTTACAGTTTACAGGAGAAACGGAAGTTCAAGGATGTTACTTAGATAGGCCACCATGTAATTTCAGCTCTAATGAATCTTTTGGTCTCAAGGGGTGTGAATCACTTAGCGAACTGTTCACACTCTTCACCTGTGTTTTGAACAGGTGTAAAGACTTATCCCCTATTTCCTGTTTAAGATTAAATTTCCAGTTCCTTATAAAGTGCTTTCCACTTTTTTTACTCCCAGTAGCTGCTAGCATCTTGTTTTGCCATTATGCCTTGCTTCACATGAATTGCTTAAATAAAAGAAAGAAAAAGAAAAAAAGCCACTTTTATAATCTATTTTAAATTAGATCTCTTTCTAATTCACTCCACATCAAAACCTGTTGGCCAGATGTGAATGCAATGAAAGCAAAATAAAAAATAACAAAAGTTCCTTCCTGTTCTGGGGCTGTGAGTATTACATTTGGCTCACAAGACAAATCCCCCCCACCCCCAATATAAAATACAGTTTAAATGTTGGAGCCAATCACCAACATTGCTGCTAAAGGAAAAGCATGACAAAAACAGATGAATCATGTATTAACCCTAATTACTTAAAAGTAAGTGCTTGTGACACTCAAAGCAGAAGGCAGGCAGTTACAGAGTTCACCAGTGGCCATGGGTCAACTGATCAAAAACTTCAATGCTAATCCTGTACACTACTGACTCCCCTATCCTCCAGGTTCCTTCCCTCACCCACAAAAAGACATTCTACCATTATCCTTTAAACGGCAATACAGAGAATTTTATTTTAACATATTTTGTCTCATTTTCTTCCCACCTCACTGGCAATAATTTGTTGTCCTTGTTTGTTTTTTGCTGTGATACACAGTGTATAATGTCTCTTTCCATTTCACATTGGGATAAGTGATTTTTTTTGTGTATGGATTAGTTTAGATGTAATAGCATTTTTGAGGTGACTAACCACAACAACTGTTGCAATGTCTTTTATTCACATCTGTTTTCAAGGTTTTGGGGATTTAGTGAGTCTAGCAGTTAATGAGATTTTCTTTTTATTTCTTATGATCTGTTTTTTGCCACCTCCAAAAATTTTAAATCTTAATCAATCTTATCATATATATTAGGTTGGTGCAAAAATAATGTCGTTTTCTCACATATGTTACTATGTGAGAAAACGACATTATTTTTGCACCAACCTAATAGATATATATATGATAAAAATAGAGTTCTAGACATGCTATGTTTATGGGTTAAAGTGTTTAATATCAAGGATACAGGGTATATAAATATAAAAGTGGACATTGAGGTCAACACCCAGCAGTGACTGACTGTTTCATACTCAAATACAATCTTCAGGCCATATGCATTGTGTTTTGGTTCAACTATATATGATGGTAAATGGTGCATTATGGATATGTTTATTTTATTGTTCTAACGGTTATTGTGTGGGTGGTAACAATTGTCTTTCAAATTATTCTAGGGGCTATTGAGTAGAAATAATTGTGACTGCGAATGTAGTTTTGTAGTTAGATATAGTCTTGCTTGTTAACTTTTTACACATTATTATTAATTCTTTATTATTTGTTGTTGATTGTTGTTATTCTGTTTATTTGTTTTTATTTATACATTCAGTTTGTTAATTTGTTTATTATTTAGTTTGTCTACTCATTTATTTTTTAATTATTTATTTTATTTTGCTTTTGTATTTTTGTTTTATTTTATTTTGTATTTATTTTTCATTTGTTTTTAGTTTTGATTTTTTAAGTAATGTAGTAAAAAATTGTTTTTGTGTCTGCATTTTGAGATGAGTTCTGATCATTTATTTAGCAATTTGTGTTGGTCAGAGAAGGTAATTATAGATGTTTATTGTTTTAGGCACATGCTGTTTTCCTTAATTTTATTTTTAAAAAGAGATTTTTAAAAAATTTCCCATATATGTTTAGAAAGCATTGTGCTGTTTGCATATTTACTATTTGAAAAGGATGTTTTGTGTGCATAGTTTCTTTGTTTCCAGGGTCCTTCAGTTATTCCTATGTATATTTTTTCTTCATTATCTGCTGATTTTACATTGGCTTGGTATATTTCATTGTTCTGCAAGCAATTTTCATTTAAGCGACATTCATTCTTTCAGGAAGATGTTCAGGTTCTACTGGACCATGTGAACTCAATAAGACCTTCGATACAGGTCATAATGGAGAAAGAGAGTAACAACACACTCCCATTCCTGGATGTTCTAATATCTTGAACAGAGCATAGGTTTAAGACATCCGTATACCATAAACCGACATTCACTTGACAGTACCTCAATTTCAACTCCCACCATCCATACAGCGTAAAGAAAGGGATCATCCGTTGCTTACAACACCAAGCAAAAGTCATAAGTGGTGACCCAGAGATGTTAGATAAAGAATTGGTCAGTATAAGTAGTATCCTACAATGTAACATCTACCCTGGGTACATGGCAGCAGCCCCCAAAAACTGGTATAGGCAGGTACAAGAGGAGGAGGATAACAACACTCAGAAAACAGTCTGCTTGCCTTATGTGAAGGGGTTATCAGAGAAAATACAAAGGATCTGCGGTCCATATAACATCAGGACAACCTTCAAAAGCTTGACGACACTTTGCAGATATCTCTCCCGAGTAAGACCCCCCATAGAGGAGAATATGACTAAAGACTGTGTGTACACTTTCCTGTGCAGCTGCTGAAAGGAATATAAAGGAGAGACAGGCCGCCCCCTCAAGGTAAGGCTTCAAGAACACCAGAAAGCTGTAACACAAGGGTAAGTAGAAAAATCAGGTGTGGCTGACCACATATGGAGAGAGAAGGGAGATCACCGCCCTCTGTGGGATCATGTTGAGATCATAGACAAGGAACACCATTGGAAAATTCGTAAACTTAAGGAATCAGCACATATGCTAGGCCACAAAAATCTCCTGAGCCGACCAAGCAGAGAAATAAATACAATATGGGAACCAGTAATAAGGAGTGACAGAGAAAAGCAATGATAACAAAGTTGCAATATGAGCTCTGGTAAAAACATAAAATGATAACAGCAAAAATTGCAATATGTGCACTGGTAAAAATGGCTGCTGAAGACATTAGCTTTATAATACCCAGTAATTCATACAAGGACAGATATCACAGTGAATAAAGGCATTGGTTAGATCCAGTGACAGGACCCAAAGAGTGTGAGTTCAATACCCGGTTAAGGCAGTGGAGATAACTGATAACTGGCACGTGGAACTAGAAAAGTCTACCCCAGTGAGCGAAATAAAGGGCTCAGTTCAAAATTCCAACCACCTGAAGAAGGCCGGAGCGTACAATGGCCGAAACGTGATAAATATGGCGACAAAGACGAGGACAATGTACAATGTACATAATACCTCATTTCAGAAATATAGACAGTTCTGCAGTTACATTTGGGTTTGATTTGCGGGGGTGGTTTTTTGGTTGTTTTTCTGTTGTGCTTTTTTATTATTTGTGTCATGTACTTGATGCAACTAGAGCTAATTTTTCCTGTGCTTTTGTTGGATATCTTGTGGAAAGTGTTTGATGGGGGAAGTGCTTGTGTATGTGTATAATGAACTTGCATACACTCTCCCCTTGAGAGCATGACAAAGACATTAAAACTAACCAGAACATGTTCGTTATGTGATTTTTACTTGATGCTATATATTTACAAAAGTAGTATTAAAATTAAAAGTCTTAAATTGTTTGTGTTTTTTTAGATGAAACATTATTATTAATTTTTAAATCGTTTTTCTTTCTTTTTTGTTGTTTATTCATAGTAGTAGACAAATGCTAGGAAATTTGTCCCAGCTTTCCCGCATCAAAGGGTTGAGGTTAAAAATAGGGTTGAGGTTTAAATTTTTTACGAAAAAACACAAGTAAAGCTGCAAGATTAGAGCAGACAAACTCTCTCTTTTAGGCGCGTACGAATAAAGAAAAATCTCCTGCTCGGTGAGTAACAACAAAAGAAGAAAGTGTTTATTTACAACATATACAGAAAAAAAAGGTAAAGGGATGAAAGAACAATTAAGAGAGAAAGAAAGGGAAAAAAGAAAATGTTCTTAACTTAAAAAAGGCTTGTTCAAAATATTTTTCTGGGCGCCTAAAGAGTTCTTTAAGCGATTAGATGTTATTGTTAAAGTTCTGATAGAAACACTCACAGTTCTTGTAAAGTTGGAAATTTGTTTGCAGTTGAAGGAAGCCTGCAGCTGAGTGAGTTTTTTTTTTTTTTTTTTGGTCAACGACAGAAGTCCAGAGGGCTCGTCAGAAGGAGTGGTGAAGGGATGCAGCTTTGGATTTGTCTTGAATAGTGTACTGATGTTCGTTTTTGACAGCCCTTTTTAGTAGTTCTTTGGTGAAAGAGGTGCTGGAGCTCCCTATCATCGACCTCACAGACGGTGGGCAGAAATCTCACTGTCGAAATAGGCAAGATTCTCCAAATTTATGGAGTTTTGGGAGGCTCCGATGGATCGGGGACTTTTCCCTCCAAAATTGTTGTACAAATTTCCTGGCCCCTCTGTTGGTCAGAAAACACATTCTTATCTCTGATAAGAATCAGGGCCCTGGGAGCCGGTTTCGAGGGTACTGAAAACAGGTTGAAGTGAAGAAGCTGTGAGGTTTCTCCCAGACTTTATGGCACCATGGAAAGAATAATGGTGGTGGAATTCCATTTTATTTTCCAGCTCTCTCCTTAGTCAGAAAATATATTCTTATCTCTGGGAGCTGGTTTTGAAATTAAAAAGAGGTTGGCGTGAGGATAGAAAAATAGCAAGAATGTGAACTTGTGAAATTGTTGTTCTCAAATTAAATTCCAACACATTATAACCTTATGTTGTTTCTTAGATGAAACATTGTTATTATTATCAATTTTTAATTAGTTTTTGTTGTTTTTTTATATCTAGTAGTAGTAGTAATCATAATAGTTTTATCTGATTTTCTTGTCGTTATTATTAATTTTTATTAAATTTGTTTGATTTAATTTTTTTTCTTTGTTTTCAACTAATAGCAACAGTACTAACAGCTTTAATGTCGGAAATCATAGATGAAGCATTGTCATTTTTATTAATTTTCATAAGTTATAATAAGCTAGAAGTGTTCACTACTATTTTTCTTTCATTTAGTCTTCAATGTCAGGACAAGTTTAGCACCTTTTGTTGAATCACTGGACACTGGTTGTGGTACAGTATCTTCTGATTTTTGTATGTTGTTGCCATCGGAATTCGGAATAGATCTATTTGAGACTATTGTAACTGATTCAGGTTCGGAGATTGTCATTCCCTCCTCAGGAATTGTCAGCCATGAAGGAAGAATCTGCCACAGGTAGATTTTTTTGGATAAGAAAATGTCCGTTCATGAAAAGTAGAGTTTGTGGCTGTAAACACTAAGGAATGAATTGAGTGGAGAGCATCAGATAAAATGGTTTCCCATTAATGCACACATTAATTAAACTTTCTTTTCAGTTTTTGATACCGGGTTTTTTAGATTCTTTGGTGATATACTTAGAGCACCTTAAAGGACTTGCAGTATGTGTGTGTGTGTGGGGGGGTGCATTTTTAAAGTGTTTTGCCTAGAGAAGTTACAGGTCGTTGGTTCAGCTCGTTCAGTTGAATCACTGGACACTGGTTGTGGTACAGTATCTTCTGATTTTTGTATGTTATTTCCATCAGAATCTGGAATAGAGCTATTTGAGACTATTGTAACTGATTCAGGTTCGAAGATTGTTGTTCCCTCCCAAGCAGGAGCAGAGTGACATACAGAAACAGTATTTTCTTTTCCATTTGGTAACCTAACAACAGCATAATTGGGATTTGCTTGAATTAGCTCAACTTCTCATACAGTATGTTTGTACTTCTTGTTCTGAACATAATTTCTCATGAGCACTGTCAGCCATGAAGGAACAGATCTTTTGGAGGTAGATAGATTTTCTTGGATAAGAAAATATCCGTTCGTGAGGAGTACAATTCTTGGCTGTATACAGTAAGGAACAAACTGAGTGGAGAGTGTCATATAATTGATGCAAGAGTAAAACTTGTTGATCGTCCTCCACAGAGTTCCGTTCAGTCTCTCCACTTGACCATTTCCCCATGGATTGTATGTAGTAGATCTACTAGTAACTATTCCTTTCTCTTGAAACAAAATCTCCTCCAACATGAAACTAGGTCCTCTATCAGAGTGTATATAACTTGGCATACCAAATATGCAAAATAATTTACTTAAACAAGTCAATAAAGTTTTAGTGAGCATGTCCTAGCATGCAAAGGCAAAAGAGAAACGACTATATTCATAAATGATAGTCAATAAATACTTGTTTCCTCCTCGATTAGAAGGAAGCGGTCCCTTGAAAACTATATTCAGTCTTTCGAGGTGTTCAGTGGCTTTGATTAATTTGCCTCCTCCTCTCACAAATATTGGCTTTTCTATGACACATACATTACATTTTTCCATCATTCTCTTTACTTCCTCTATCAAGTAGGGCAAATTTCTCGACCTGATGAAGTGCATGATTATTGATATCCCGGATCAACATGCATTATTATGTAATTCTTTAAGGTCAATATTTACAATAGAAGCACAATGTACTTGCGTTAACACATCTGGGCATGCATTTTTTATGCTCAGTCGATATCTGATACCATACTTGTAAGTGGAAAGTTCAATTCACCAGTGATAAATTTTGTTGTTTTTAGTCTTTGAAGCTTTATGCTTATTGAAAATGTAGGATAGAGCTTTTTGGTTTGTGACAAGAATAAAATATTTACTTTTCATGTAGTGACAGTCAATTCCCTGATTGCTTTGATGATTGCGTTAGTTTTTTTCTCTAATAGGGAGTGGTTTCATTCAGAGGGGTTTAGAGTTCTGCATCAGAATGCAACAGGCCTACCACCTTGATTTAGCATTGCAGCTAAGCTTACGTAGCTAGTATTGGGGGCAGAGCCCTGACTAATTTATATTTATGCAAAATACCACAAAATATGAAACAATAAGTAGAAACATTCAAGAAGAAAAATTGCATGAATAAATGGAATTTATATATGCATAACAACAATTGTACAGACAGTTGGGTTCAGTTGGATTTGAAATGCTGAAATTTACTTGTCCTTGGACTTTTTGAGTGAGAAACTGATTTTTGCTGATAAACTGTGTAGACATCAAATGACTTACCTGCTAACATGGCTGCCTCCTTGCAAAGGCAAGTCAGCTAATTCTACCTCATTTATAGGAGAGTACCTAATGCAGCAGGTGGGTTAGTCCACTATGCTGGAATGGACCTGCCCAACACATTTGCATGAGTGGATTCGATTCACCCATATATCTCTCCATTAAATGACTCAGGGCTAGATTCAACTTGGTGGCTACACATGTCTACTTGTGTGTCAGACCACTGGCAAGCCAACCAATATTCTACAAACTGTGATGTATATTAAAAAGTGTGTGAGTTTAGAGAACTTTAGTAAGATGTATAAGATGTCTCTTGTAAGAGAATTAAACAGTTTGAAAATAGTGTGAAAAACGTTTGTGTGTGTGACTCAAAATGTTATCTTAAGAGTTTCTGTCCTTGTTGTTGTAATGAAATGAAGAAATATAAACCGTAGTTGTGTTAAGGCAATAGTTTAACATATAGTCAGGATTTCCGTTACTTATTTGCTTTTCACTGAAACTTTTGTGATTCTCCAAATGCATCTGTTCAAAATGGATGTTGTTTTTTTTTTTTGTTATCAGGAGTGAATGTTCGTAGATGTTCATAGATGTTTGATGCTCATAGCATTTTCCCCTAAGGGACAGACATGACCTCTACACTGAGCTACATCTTGTATGTGAGAGAAGGCAAGAGAGAAAGAGTGAAGATGTGTCCAAGTATTTATAGTTAGTGTGAACCATGTGATAGGCTTGAGAACACATAACCAGATTTAGGTGATAAATTAACTTTGAACACAACTGGGTAGGTGTTGTAACACTTTTCACATATATTAGCCAATCAGAAGTTGGAAATTTATTCGAGGCTTCTGTGATCCGTTTGGCATTTAGTTTGCACAAAATTTGTTTTCAAAAGAAATATTACATGAAATATGAATGGAAGTATTTTACAACCAATAGAATTCACTGAATCAAAGTAATATTATAATTAGGTAGAAGTTGAATGCTAAACTAGCATCAATTTCAAGGGGGGTTTCCTTGTCTAGAGTGTGCACTATAACTCTTTTTTTTAAATTCCTTTTTCAAATATTGAAAGAAATATTTCAATTTAGCAGGTAATGGGAATATAGTGTTGTTATTTAGAGTGTGAGGTTTTAGCGAATAATAGTTTGGGATCCAATGACTGTAGTAAGTGAACATTTTGACGATTCTCTTCTGAGCTTTTATATTGCCTGGAGGAGGGAGATCTTGTGGAGATCTCATCCTTTCAGGGTCTGGTCTAACAGTTCCTTTACTTACTTCATAGCCTAATGTATTCTCATTTAAGGTGAGACCGTACTTTTGAATCAGTTCTTTGAATCTTACCAAGTTAGTGTCATGTTCTCTTTTATTAATACCACAAATGGTAATGTCATCTATTTATGTAAATGTTCCCTTTAGAGCTTCCTTTTTGATTATTTCATCCAAATTTCTTTGAAACCCAGCCACTCCATTTTTTATTCTAAATGGCATCCTTTTGAAAATATACAATTTCCTACCGTCTTCAAAAGTCATGTAAGGGTGATATGCTTTAGATAGGAGACCTTGATGCTACACACATTTTAGGTCTAGTTTAGGGCACAGACTATACTTAGCTGTTTACAAAACCCTTATTTTAATCTTAGAGGATAGGCATTTTTTAAGGTAAAATGATTCATCATTTGTGAATAATCTATGACTAACCTTTTTTTTGTTTCTCATCCTTAGTTACCACTACTTGCGCTCTCCATGGAGATCATACTAGGCTTAATGATATCTGAATTCAACAGACTTTTTATTTCCTTCCTTATAAATGCTTCCTCTTCTCAATGGGATTTCACAGATATAGGTTTACAGCCAGGTGAAAAACCTAGAGGTGAAATCCTTATGCCAGCTAGTCACACAGTTTTAGAGGTGGTCTGTCACCCTCATACAAAATTCCTATTTTTTTTTGTGCAGGTCTTGAAAGTTCTGTCCGAGGATCACAGCACATAAATTATCCATTAAGGATAAATTAAATGTTTTGTAAGTTTCTGTACCTACCATAAGATTCACTTTACATTTTCCTACAGTTTTTAATAACCAGTCAAATGAAGTCATTCTGACAGTAGAGTTAGTAGTTCTAATGTCCAAACCTATAGACTGAGCTATCTTGGTGCCGATAAAACTATGACTACTTCCTGAATCTACTTGTTGGGTAAGTTTTTATTGTTCATGAGACAATTTTACTGTGGCTTTTGAAACTCCCTGTAGTTCACTAGTGTAGCCATGACGGCTAATGCAGCAGAAAACTTTTCAAACGACAGACTTTAGTGAAATGACCTTCCTTCTTACAATTATAGCAACTCATTCCTTATGCCAGGCGCATACTTCTAGGTTGCTTAGGGACTCCACAGAAAAAAAAACAAACACTTTTTTCTTTTAAAAGGGATTTACTAGCAGCGAATGTCTGAGAGTCCTTCTCCTTTTGATTTTGCTCTTATGGAAAAATTAAGGCATTGGTCCTGGGTTCTGATACCAATGACACTTGATAACTTCTTTGGGTATGAGCAGAATAGGCTTCAGTTTTTAGAATAGCCCTTTCCACACTTTGTGCTTGATTCCCAGCTTCCGTGATGGTGAGCATTTCATTTTCAAGAAGTCTCTGCTGAATAGGAGAGAATAATCCAGAAATAAAGACATCTCTATTAGCTTCTTCTTTGTAAACTTGAGTGGTAACATCTTTGCCAGAATGTGCAATGCTTGAAGATATTGATCCAAGGTTTCCCCAGCCTGTTGAGTTCTGGTTTCAAGTACATGCCTGGCATATGTCTCACTTCTTTCTTTAGAATATTAATAGCTTCATCAATGTTTTTACAATCACTGAACAGTTCATATACATCAGATGACACAGTTTATAAGAATATCCAACTCCCCATCTTTAATATGCTTGAGGAAGTTTAAAAATGTTTTTGTACCAATGAGTCCATATTTTCTCTGCTCCAGAGGTCTTACTATCTAGATCCAGAATTTTAGATTTTAGTACCCTGTTCATGTTGATATCCAAAGCAAAAAAATTGTGAATAGAATGTCATAAGCTACAATAAGCTAGAAGTATCCACTACTATTTCTCTAGTAGTTTTGTCTTCAGAGTCAAGTTTAGTTTAGCCACCCACTGATTTAACTGCTATTCATATAGTGGATATTTGCATATGACTAAAACAGTCAGCTTTCTTTTATCTCTGTTTATATCTAGTAGTAGTCGCCATATTAGTTTTGTTTGTTTTTCTTGTCATTATTAGTTTCTAACTTCTATTTTTTTTTGTCTTAGTTTTATTTACTTGTTTACACCAAGTCAATAATGACCGAGAATTCAAATGTTATTGAAACGTGTTTTTTTTTCTGATCCTTGCCATTAGCTTAAGTGTTGTGTAATATAAAAAATAACATGAATGTTATGATAAAAAGCAACAAAAAATATGTTAAAAGAAAAACTAGTTAAAAATTAAAAATATTGCTTGATGATAATCAAAATTTGAGAAAATAAAGAAACAGGTTAATGTTCCATTGGCAATTTATATTATCTTCAAGCCATTATGTTGACTGTTGTGCATCATCTGCAAGAAAAAGAGCACCATGATGCAACCTATTCTGCCAGAAATTTGGAACCAGCAACCTGTACTGCTTGGTATTTACACTGGAAGCTCTAATACGAACATTTTAGAGTGTTTCGGTGTCAATCTAAGGACAGTGAAGAGGATTCAGAAAGAATTAGATGAGTCTTATGGTGATTACGATGGTGAGTGATCATCAGTGATGATAATGTTATGCCTCCATTCATTTTCTCACTGAACCTCAGAATCAACACAGAGGCCTACATCAAGTGCTTTGAGGAGGTACTGTTTCCCTGGGTCAAGAGGGTGGTTGCTGGAAGACCTTATGTCTGGCAACGGGACTCTGCACCATGCCACACAAGCAGGAGAACCCAGTCATGGCTGTCAGACAATTTCTGTGACTACGTCACTCCTTACATCTAGCCATCAAGCTCCCTAAACTGCAACCCATTTGATTATTATGGGTGGGACGCAGTTGAGCAAGAGATCAAGAGAACTTTTTCTAATGCCAAAGTTGAACAAGGCAAGGTTTATTGGGAGCATTCACCAGCTTAAACAAGGAGACCATGAAGAAGAGTTGCAGGAGATTCTGAAGTCGTTTGGAGGCCGTGGTTGAGGCAATTTTATTGAATAAATTTACTCTTTAGTATTTCAAGATATTTTTGTATAATTTTGATAAATATGTCTGTTAAAATGAGATATCAGTGTTATTTTCATTTTTGCATAATTTAGACGACAATTTATCCATCGCACCCTGTATATATGTTAGTAAAAAGCTGTAACAAATAAAAAGGTATAAAGTATCCACATAGGTAGATAAAATGTAGATATAAAAGATATAAGTGAAGATGAAAGTGACATGTGCTGCCTTTGAACCTGATTTTTTCTCCTCGGTGCTTGCTTTTGAAAGGTCAGTAATGTCTCAGTGTTTACAACCAAAAGAAATGCTTTTTGATTTCCTATTAGAAGAAAGAGAAACAGCTATGAAGCTTTCAAACTGGAAAAGACTTTCATGAGTTGAGTGTTAGATTTTAAAGGCTATTTTGGGGTTAAGTGTTTTTCTGGTTAACAGTAACAGGATCAATCAAAATGTCTGCATAAATGCTTATTTTATATATATATATATATATATATGTGTGTGTGTGTGTATATATATATATATATATATATATATATATATATATATATATATATAGATATATATAATTATTTATTCGAAAATTATAACATAAATATGTTATAAAATCACTACAAAAATAACCATTTTGTTTCAACACTTCTGGTGTCTTATCAAGTGATGCTGTTGAATGTAGAATAAAGGGTTTTAAAAGGTTTAAATCAATCAAACACCCCTCGCCAGGGGAAATGCTGTTACATAAGACTAAAAATAGAATTCAATCTAACTAATTAATATTAAATTATACGATAAAATTAAAAATTAAAAATTACCAATTTTAAAATTTTAAATTTAATCTATATTAAGTTTAAAATTATAAAATTATTTAAAGAAGAAACTGAGGAAAAAATATATATGTTTTTCTATTTATTTTGTTTTTATTGAAATTAAGTTGGAATAAATGTTAAGATCTAATGCTGCTCTGAACTCCGTTACAACTTAGATACATTTGAAGTGAAGATATGGGCAGTGGAGGGTGAAATCTCGCAAAAGACAATACATACACAATCAGATTATAATACACAAACACACAAAAAAGCGACGAGACAGGAAATATGTCCACGACCCATAAAAAAAACAAAAAAGAAAAAAACCGACAACATATACATACCATAAAAGGCACATATAAGTGATTATACACACATACATTGATAAAGACACACATATACCCACCAAGAAATATTCAAATTTGAAAGTGTTAGTAAACGAATTCTAACATACTATTAAAATATAACTTATACAAGCAAAAGTATATAGATAAAAATGGTTGAATAGATAAAGTTTAATATGGGTAGAATAGAAAAACAAATATTCGTCAATGATCAACATAAGGAAAAAGGACACTAAAATATACAGAAATGGATAGAAAAATAAATATATATGCATACACACGAATAAGAAAAAACAAATTCAAATGTCCAGGCAAAATGTAACACTTAAAAATAACACCATCTAATATCTAAAAAAGAAAACTCCTAAACACGTATTTATAAAAATATCTCATATATACTTATATACCTATTTGTACACACACATGAGTACAAATATATAACAATATGTGAAAGAAAATAAAAAATATATATAGACATATGTGTACACACATTCTTCACTACAGATAGAAACATGCAAAAGTATACCTATGCACAAACATATACATATATATATATATATATATATATATATATATATATATATATATATATATACCTATATATACACACACCTGGTGTAGCAGCCAAATTGTCCAATTATTAGATTAAGCTTTGAACCATTGTATCTTAAAAATGATTAAAGATATCTTACTGGAATTCTCCGAAGTTTTTATAACACTATTGAACTCTATCTTGAACAATAAGAATGTATTTAGCTCTAAGTTGAAATGATGATCCTTCTTGCTGTTGTGTCTCCCTGATCCAGTTTTCCTCTCTACTGTTCACACTTTTTTAAATTTATTCACCGTTCTCTTGATGGTTCTTGAATGGACTTTGAAGATGGATACCAGAGTATGAATGTTTGTGCCATTACTGAAGGGCTTAACGAAATAAAGGGTTCAGTTAGACATTCCAATCACCTGAAGTAGGCTGGAGCGTACAACGGCCGAAACGTGGACATAGCAAGGCAGGTCTTGGCTGTAAAGGTCTAAATGCTGTGTTACTAAAGAGTGTAGCCCATATGAACACTTGCTGTGAAAGTAGTGATAGATTACTAATAGGCTTGTGACATTGTGTCTGTGTGAAAGGGGTGTACAGTGGAAAATAATTCATCAAGGTTGTGAAAATGATTTTGAACTCTTTCAAGACTGGAAAGTGATAATTGAGCATCTTCAGATATAACTGACAACTGACATCCATTAAACATGGCATGTGGAACTAGAACAGTCTACCTTAGTGAATGAAATAAAGTGTTCAGTACGACATTCCAACCATCTGAAGAAGGCTGAAGCATACAACGGCTGAAACATTGTAATAAATATGGTGACAAAGATGAGGACAATGGTCCGAATAATGTAAATAGTGTACATAATACCTCATCTCAGAAATATAGACAGATACTTAACTGACTATATTCCAAATTATCACTTTTGATTGTATTCTGACTCCTGTCATATCAACATGAATTAAAATTAATAAAAAATTTGGTGCTTATTAATTCTAACAAAAAATGTTCCACTTTTAGCATTGTTTTAAATATATTTTCTGTCGAGTTACTCTACTGGTACCATGTAACTGTGTACTTCGTGCCACATGCTTGGGTCATCTGTGACTAAACCAATTCCCCCACCAGCAGGTTTCAATTTAAGCATTAAGAATTTGTTTTGTTTGTTTAGTGGCATATAAACTCCTTATGGGTCTTTTAATGTTGAAATTTAATTTTCTTGTCGGCATTAGTAATTTAATTTACAAAAATGTATTGCTGGTAAGTTTTTTTTAATGCATTACTGTTATTTTTATTATAAAAAAATGTATTTTTATACTTTCCCAGTATTTCAACCCCAGTTTGGGAGTTAACTATTTTCCCATAACTGGGACCTTAACAGGTCCCTACAACCTAAGGTTAGGGTGGACCTGGGAACAACAGCAATTAAGAGGTGGTTCCATACTTCTCAAAACCTCCTGGACCAGAGGCCTTGCTGCCAGATATAGTTTATCATCATACCCAGGACAGTAGGCCTTAAGAAGCTTGTGGACTCATTACATATGTTCACCCTGTGTCTATAAAAAAAGAAATATTTTTAGATGATGCTTTTTTGGTGTAAAACATGAAACACTTCAGTGAAAATTAAATAAAAATAAATAAATCTCCCCTGTTCTTATATCATTATTTTTTTTAGTTTTATCAGGGGTACAAGAATAGAGAGGCCTCTCTAGTCTTGGGGTCACTGGGCTGCAGCCCATATTAGTCTATATGTAAATCCAGCACTGCCTACCAGGCTTTTAAGATGAGAAGGGTGGCTAGACAGCCTGCAGGAGTTTTTTTTTTAAATCATTAAAATCCAAGCATGGCAACAAAGGTTAAGACCTTGGGGTTACTGAGTGTAAACATAACTTGTCAAAGGTCAAATTAAATTTTTTTTGTAGGGTCAGCAGCTATCTAACATAATAGGACAGATTGGGATCCATTGTTTTGTTAGCAGTGAGTGCAGTGATGACATAGCATGGAAGTGAATAACTACAGTAGATGGTTCTCCTGCAATAATGGCCATGCATCCTTAACCAAGTCAAGCCGTTAAGTTAAGAGGACATTGACTGTGGTTTGACCTAGAGATTAATGGGCTCTGCTAGGTTTACTTACATTCATATTCCAAAACCTCATTTAGTAATCCTCTACATTAAATAGCTCTTGGGCCTTATAATGGATTAAATTTAGTAAAAAAGAAAAAAGTAACCCCAAAGGTAAGGAGAAAATTCTAGTCAGACGGCTTTTTTCCAAGAACTGTTTCCTTGTGGAATAAACTCCCACATGGATGATTCTCTGAACACGACAATCTTAACATCTTCAAGTCAAGGTTCAATCATTATCTATCCCCCTTATCCTCATAATTGTCGCATCCTGCCACTAGAGGACTACCAACAGTAGCAACAACTAAAATGAATAGCACATGTAATTCAAAGAGAAAATAATGACACAATCAAGATTATGACATTCCACACTGTATCAAATAAAAGGTTAGGGATGTACCCCCCCACCACATCAATACTGTTAAGAGTGATAACAGTTACTGGACTTGAGAAACCTGTTTTCCTGAAAAGTTGTATTAAGATGAAGATTTTATAAATTTCAACCAAAAGCCATACTGGTTGCTCTATCAATGAATGCTAAATGTTTCCTAATAAGGAAACATCTAATATTACCATTACTGTTGCTACCTACTCTTTCATTCATATCTCATTCATTAGTAGTCTGCTACAGCGAGTGGCTACTGAGTCTTTTATTCGGTCAACTTTAGTATTTAAAAATCATTTGATGAAGCTTTTGTATGGCTCAGTCTCAGTTGACATCAAAATTTTGTTCTGTTGTTCATACATTTCAAGATTTGCTATACAGAAGTTATGCTTTTTGTTCTTTGCATGGGCTTCAGTTAAATCTGGGAGAAAGATGCATTTTGCTGTCAGCTCATATGGAAAAATTTAAACAATTGAAAAAATAAATAGAATGAAAGAAAAAGAAAATTGCATAACTTTTTTGTGAATTAAGAAAATCCCCAAACTATGTGAGCAAATTTACAAAGAATTTGATTTTTTGGGTTGTCTTGACAACTAGCGTATCCATGACAGCATCAGTCAGGATTTAAATGGAACTTCATTAAAAGATAAGATGAGAGAAAGAGAAAGGTTCGAAAAGAAAGAGATAGAAAGAGTGGATAAACAAATGGATGAATCAATCAAATGATAAAGAATGAAAGAAAGAGAAAGTTTCTAAATGGAAAGAGATAAAGAAATGCATGAAGTTATGAAAAGAAAAAAAATGAGAGAAAAAGAAACATTAGAAAAGGAAAGATAGAAAGATTGGATAAGGAAATGCATGAATCTGTAAAATGATAAAGAGTGCTTGAGAAAGTCAGTTATGTGCCATGTGTGATACACATTTAGTTGATCATGTATCTTTCGATACATGACTGACGAGGCAAATTTTTTCCCGTAGTAGGTTGGCATTTCTTTCTGCACTAAACCAGTTGCCATCCAAGGATACAGAACTTGGTCTGTCCTGCTATTTACCCATAACTAGTGGGAGAAGAGGATTCATACCTTTCCCAAGGGTATTAGCATGTAAATAAATGTAATGAATCCGACTGGATTTTGAACTCGGCTCTTCAATCCCGCAGTCTGAGTCGCTATCAATTACTCCACCGTGAAGGCTGGTTAAAGACATAACATGAATCTATAAAAAGATAAAGAGAAATGTTTGAAAAAGAAAGCGATAGAAAGAGTGGAGAAAGAAATTGGATGAATCTGTGAAAATAGAAAGAATGAGGGAAAGCGCAAGTTTTGAAAAAGAAAGAGATAGAAAATTAGTATGGAGAAATGGATGAATCTATAAAAGACTATAAGCAAATACTATTCTGAATAAATGAAGTGAAGGAACGAAAAACTAAAATTAGAATAAATATTAGGGTTAATTTTATAAAAAGAAATAGAGAAAAATTCATGAATGAATGGATAGGAAGTGTGAAAATCAAATAAGGTCAAAGGAAAGTACAAAGAAAAAAAAAAGGAACAATGAAATATAAGGGAAAGTAATAAGAAAGAGAAAAAAATGAAATGTTGAATTGAAAAAATAAAAGGATAAGTTATAAAAAATGAATGAAAAAAAAAAGAATTGCCGGGGAAGACGAAAGGAACAAAGAAAGAAGAAAAAAAATCAAAAAGATTGAAAGATCAAAAAAAAAAAAAAAGAAAAGAGATGAATAGTGAAAGAGGAAAAGAAAGATAGTTATTGATTTGTTTTTTTACAGTTTATCAACCTTTATGAAGTTACTTAAAGCCAAAATATATTTTTAGATTGTAAGCATTTTTTTCAGGATAATTGGCGGACAGAGATGCAATTGAGGAAAATAATTATTTGAGGTGACTGTTCCCCGAGGAACAATTGCCCGAGGCAGAACCCTCTCATTGCACTATAGAGGGGGATCAGTGGTCACCACTGAGGCCAGTGCAACCAATGATTGCTGGGGCTTGGGCAATTTTTGTACGTGGCCTGAGTGTTTGTGTTCAGGTTTCTCATGTTAAGCTTGACCTTGTGTCACTCCCTGTCTCAGTGGAGAGGTATGGGTAAATACCTAAGCCAGTTCCTCCCCTATTGAGCTTCTACCAGGCTTCTACATTGTATTTTACCAGAATTATCCTGGTTGGTGGTGGGGGTGCTAATCCCCTCAAAGATATCTTTTATATATGCAAAGATTCATATTTTGTTAGTGATGTTTCTCTCAGTTAATACTATTATACTGACCATAATAAAAAAAAAAGATTATAAAATGTATTTACCATTTCATATCAAGAACTACTCAATTTACACTTTCCAGCATTGATAGGGTTCTACTCGGCCCTATGGGTGATGAGTTATTTTTTGCTCTACAACTCCTTTCCTATGAATAAAATGTCATAAATCTTTCACTACTATGTTGCTATTTCCATGGAAAATGTCCTAACAAGCTACATTCATTAATTCCACCAGTTCAGACCTTCACAGCTATGATTTGCTATGTCATGTCCACTAGGATGAATAATCCCCATTTCTTTTGTATTCCATTAGTAAGGTAGAAGTTTCATTTGATCAGCTTCTCCCAAAGAACTGCTACTTTGTGGAACAAACTTCCAAGAGCATACTCCTCCAATCACTACAATCTTTTTTGAAGTCTTGGGTCAACTGTTATCTTTCCTACATATCCTCATAATATGCACTTTTTACCTCCTCCTCTTATGTTCATGCAACAACCTTGTTGAGTAACCCTCTACTTTGGGTACTTTATTGGGTGAGATTTAGTTAAAAAAAAAAACACAAAAAAAAATAATATCCCTATCTTGTTAAAGATTCTTGTATTAATTCCTAATTATTGACAATCAACCCATTTCCTTGTATGACATAGAGAATGTTGAAATTTGTTCAGACATATTTTAATATGGTGTTTAATGATTGATTTCGTTTCTTACTACTTAAAATATCTTGTTTGTTTTTGTACTCTCAGGTCTGTAATAATTGAACCCCCCAACACTTGTTAATTTTTGAAAAATATTCCACCCCTGTCACCTTATTTATTTTTGCAGAAATTTCCTAGAAAAAATTTCAATGATGAAAAAAAATTGTTCATTTAAAATCGCTAAACTGATTTGAAAGAGATTCTTAAACTTCATTCAAATTATAATTCATTGAATTCTAAAAATTCATTTGAATCTTAACAATTGAAAATCATATTCTAGTTGTGTAAAGTGCTGTTTTTCATTGTTTGTTTAAAAAGAATTTAAAAGATATTGCTGAGAAAAGAACATTTGGAGGTGGCTCTTATGAACAGTATTCTACTGTAGAAAAGCAAGCCCTTGCAGCTGTTGTGTAAAATTAAATATAAATAGGAATTAGAGTGATTAAAAGGTAAAAAAACTTTGGGATGCTAAGCAAAAAAGACATGTTCCTGATGCACCGAAACAAAGACATCTTGTCAAAGCAATGTTTTTTACAATAATGTTTAAATTTACTGCTTAAACATTATTTTTAATGGATCCTCATATTTGAGTAGATGCTCTGTTTTTATTTATTAAACAGTATATTTATTTATTTCCATCTACCAGCCTGAATATTTGAGAAATCTTATTAGAAAAACTGTAGTGGATTGGTAAATAGGATTGTACCTAATTTCATCATGCAAAAGAGACATAACACATTCATTATATCAAAGAAAGGAAAAAGCCTAATGGTCTATACTGACCAGTTAAGACCTAGAATTGAAGAGGAAGACATCATGATGGAAGAAGATCTTGATAGAGAAGAAAAGATGAGTCCTTCAGATCAGGATAATGCAATAGAAGATGAGCCTATGGATGATAATGGGAGTTACTCAGACAAGGAAGATGAAATGAGACCAAAATGTTCATTAAAAAGAAAAGGACATAAACCTCAAGGGGGAGAAGAGGAAAGAGGTTGTAGAAGAAGTTCGAGAACAACCAAAGGCATTAAACGTCTTTGGTTCAGGGATGTGTAGTGGATTGATAAATAGGATTGTATGTATTTGCATATGATAAGTAGAAGAGATATAAAGAGATATAAACTAAGAGACAGGCAAGAAGTTGATTACTGGTCATGTGTCAACATAATACAACAAAAACTTTTAATGTTTACTCTGTACAAGGCCCAAGAACCCGGAGTAAGTGGCATTTGTTTATGGGGATATGTGGGGAAGATAACAGTTGACTCTCAAGTTAAGATTGTAGCAATCAGGGAAGCATCTTCAGAATCAGTTCCACAATAGTTGTGGTTTGTGGGAAGAAACTGCTTGAGTGGAATTTACTTTTGATGAATCGAATACAAAAGGAATGAGGGAGGTTTGCTACAATGTGTGTGACATGATGGGTATTACCTGTAAGATTTAGTACTTGTAGAACTAAGCAATGTAATTCATCTGAGCACTTTCCATAGAAATAGCAATAGAGCACTTTGCTCTTTTTACTCCAACTTTAGGGCCTAGAGTGTTATTAAATGGAGATGTTTTCTAAACATAAGAATTATAGATTATGAGGAAATGTAGGATAAATAGAGTTTGACTCTGGACTTGAAGAGGGGAAGATTGTAGTCGAGAATCTATTCTGCAATATAGTGGCTCTTGGGAAGAAGCTATTTGAATGATATTCTCTTCTTACCAATGGGATGTGAAGGGAATAATGATGGTTTGCCACTGTGTATATGGTATAGTGACTCTTAGCTGTAAAGGTTTGAACTGGTGAAACTAGGAAAGGTAGAAGATTCTCCATGAAATAGTGATAGAGTGGCAATACTCTTGCAGCATTGCATCAGTGGGAAAGAGGTTGTAGGACAGAAAATCATTCATAACCTACAAGGTGGTGTAAATGATTTTGAGCTCTGTCAAGGTTGAAAAGATAGGATTGGGTATCTCCAGGCCAGAGATAGCAGCAATATTCCAATTTTGGTCTGATCTGATTCTTGTAGGAATAGAAAGTTAGAGTCAGGTAGTTTCTAGAGTGTTATAGTGTTGTGGCCTGTTAGGGGCCAGAAAGAAAGAATACGGAAAGAAAAAGGTAGTGTATTGAAATGACAGATATATACAAAATAAGAAGGTTATTAGTCATCAGATAGAAGTGTCCATCCAAACTGTCAGGTTACACTGCATCTTGACTGTCAATATTTAACACCCACAAGGGATATATGTGGCACAAGGCCGAGTTTAATGTGAACCAAAAAATCTCCTTAGAACCTGCATAAATAGGTTCGGGTCTGTCTACCTCCCTGGACAAAACTTTGCCCTTTGGCACAGTGAGTTCCTCTCTGCCCAAGACAGAGAGCTCGACAGGAGCTGCGAACAGTCACAGAACTGCGTCTCGACTGTCAATATTTAACAGTCCCTCCACGCAGGATGTATGTGGCACAAGGCCAAGTTTACCGTGAGTTTGGCTCAGCCAAAAATATCCTCAAAGAACCCGCATTAGCAGGTTTGGGTCTGTCTACGTCCCCAGATGAAACTCTGCCCTTCAGCATAGCTTCATCCGGGTTCTTCTCTGCTGAAGCATAGAGTTCGACAGAAGTCGCACACAGTCAGAGACTGCGTCTTGACTGTCTCTTAGGAAGTTTCGCAGGTTGGTATGTATGAAGGAGGAAGAGTTCATTTCCATGTAGGTAGGTCCCCATAACATATAGGAAGCTAATTTTTTTTTTTTTTTTTAATATTTTTAGCAATAGATCTAATCAAGTTCAATTTGGGGTCTGGAGTGAACTCAGAGCAAAATGTTTCTTTGCAAGTGCAAATAGATTAGTGAGAATTCAGCATCAGCTAGATGATGATGATGACTCTTTAGCTTGGTTTTTTAGGTTTTGAAAGTTGAAAGCCAGTTTCTCCCCCACCCCACTTTGCACTGTTAGAGCTCAGTCAGAAGAGAAATCAGCTGTCAGGCTCTGATCATTCATAATTGAAGTACATAGAAAGCTGCTTTGCAAGCTTTATATAATTTATTTGTCATAAATGTTTTGACAGAGAAAAAAATACTTTAATTCTTATTAAATTAGTGCCATATATTTATGATTCCTTCAAGACCCGTATTCTTGATCAAACCAAGTGAACAAAAAACAGACAATCCTGAGACATTTGACAAAGGGTGGGACAGGAAAACAGACCTTTTTAGCAATATTCACAGGTGTTATCAATATTGTCACCATCATTATCATCATAGCCATGTTTTTTTTTGTTGAGACAAGACTGAGGTTATAAAGCAAGATGGGTCCTTCCTGACAGAAGATCTCGATTTGCCTCTCCACATATGCCTTTCAATACAGTTGAAGCTTGTCATAGTGATTTGAGGCAAGGTTTTGCAAGGCTGGATGCTCTTCCAGATGCCCAACTCAGACACACTCATGGTAGCCCAAGTACACCAAGTATTATTCATCAAGACACCATCTCTAGGAAGATTGCCATTCAAGACTTAAGATCCTATCCTAATCTTATATATATATATATATATATATATATATATATATATATATATAACCAAATGAGAGAAAAAACAGATAAAATAAAATCTCACTGTTTGTAGCATTTACTTTTTAAAAAGTGTATGATACAAAAAAGAGCAATATATTATCATTATTTTATTTTAAATAGAACAAAAACATGTTGAAATTGCTACACGATAGGTTTTGAGCTTCGGTACTACGTTCCATTCACCTGAAGAGGTACAACATAATACTGAAACACAAAACCTATTGTGTAGCAATTTCAACATGTTTTTGTTATAATATCTAAAATAAAATAATAATAATAATAATATATATATATATATATATATATATATATATATATATATATACACACACACACACACATGTTGGCCTTTGCATTTTATAAGAATCTCATCTTATCTTTGACAAGTCTTGTTTTTCATCCTGTGGAGTGACATGCCACCTTCCTTGCCAGCAGAAAAGTTAGCTAGTTGGTGTAGACACAACCACTTGTCCATGTGGTAAGTTGTATTGGGTTACATGTTACCAGTCGCAGGCTTAAGCTAACACAAATAAATGGGAAATAATTTGGGCAAAATTTTCATCATTGACTTTCCTGATGACATCAGTTCTCAACTTGAAATCTATGCTGAATACACAACCATTTACTCCTGTCTTGACAGTAAGTCTGATCAGTTCGATAAGGTCAAATTGGCTGCTGATCTTAAAAATAACCTAGACTTTATTATGCTTCGACTTTATGATGTCTAAATTTTAGGATGCCTAGACTTTATGATGCCTAGATTGTATTATGCCTCGGCTTTATGATGTCTAGATTTTATGATGCCATGGCTCTATGATTTCTAGATTTTATGATGCCTTAACTTTATGGTGCCTAGATTTTATGATGCCTAGATTTTTATTATGCCTAGACTTTTATTATGCCTAGATTTTATGATGCCTAGACTTTATTATGTCTAAACTTTATGATGCCTAAATGTTATGATGCCTAGACTTTATGATGCTTAGAGTTTATGATGCCTAGACTTTATTATACCTAGAGTTTATGATGCCTAACTTTTATGATGTCTAGACTTTATGAATTTAAATGCAGTACTTGATTGGCAACAAAGTCTCATCAATTTACAGTTGAATTTGGCAAGATGTAACAGTAAGTTCTATTCTAACAGTTTTTTTTCTCACACTTCTCACTTGTGGAACTCTCTTCTGGTTCCATGTTTTCTAGCCAGCTTTGATCTTCAGAAATTTAAACACAATGTCAATCACGATCTACTGACTTTTTGAATAGTCTTCTATTGTTCTCTTCTTAATAATGTTTTTCTTGTTTTCTTATTCATTCTCACTTAGTAACCCCTTGTGTCTTAGTGGCTTTACTGCCTTGCATGGGGTGAAATGATAAAAAGAAAAGAAAAAAGAAAGTACCGTAAGTGAAGTGAAAGAATTCTGTTTGTGTAAAGGTTTTCTGTAAGGGTGTCTCTTACAAAATTGCATCCATGTTTGCAAGAGGAATGCAAGTTGTTGAAAGAAATGTGCACATCTAAACATATAATTATTTCATTTTGGTTAAAACAATGTGAATCTCTTACAGAGAACTTTCCTTCTTTCTCAGCTATGAAAACCTAACTGATCTCAAGTATTCTCTAGTTAGAAAGCAGTCATCCATTGATTTAGTCATTTCCATGGCAACAGAGCTCTGCCTTGTTCTTCTCAGTTGCCTGCAACTATTGTTCTCTTCTTTGATAAGTGGCCATTTTTTTTTTGAGAACCTATCCAATATTTTTTTTTCACTTTTTGTGGAGGGACAGGAATGGACAATGTAGAGAGATGCTGGATTTATTATTCTCATCTTAATTATTAATATTGTTCTCTCGGCAAAGAAAAACTGCTGCAAATAGATTTAAAAAAAAATTTATTTTCAGATTTTTGTTGTGCTATTTTCTTTTTTTTTTTCAATTTTTCTGGTATCTTCTGCAAATATCTTTCTTTGACATTAATTTTGGCTCTTTCTTTCTTTTTCTTTCTACTTTTATTTACTAATTTCTTCCTTTGTTTTTCTTTTTTTTCTATTCTTTTTCTCATTTTTTCTTTTCTTTTTTTTCCATTTTTTTTGTTTTTCTTTCTATTTCTTTTTACTTTTTTAAATTCTTTCTCTTGTTTTTCTTTCTTTCTCTGTTCTTTTTTCTTTTTTCCTCATTTTTTTTTCAGCTTATAGTTTTCTTAGTCATATTTTTTTGTTCTATTTTACTTCCCCTCCACCCCCATTAGCTGAAAAAAAAAAACTGGATTAAAGATTTATTTGCAAGATTAGCTTCCGGCGGAAAAGGTAACCAAATTAAACATATATCAAAATAATTATTGCTTTACTGCTTTAAATTGAGCATTCGAGGATGTTGAATTTCAAAGTAGGCAATATCATTATCACACTCCTCTGGTTCAACATTTTTCTGGCACCATTATAAGTTCAACTTTGTTACATGCTGGGCAAACAAAAAGACATTTAATTTCTCATTGAAGCATAGATAACATGTGTCACATGTACCTGAGAGCTGCATATTTCATAATGTCTGGCATGACTAAACAACTTTGTTATGTGCTGGGCAAACAAAAAGCCATTCTATTTCACACTGAAACATTGCATACATGTCACACTTGCTCCTGAGAGCTATATTAGTACCACTTATTAGTGTAGCTTTATTTGCCAGTCATAATTTACTGGTAATCTGGTGCTAGGAATATATTTAATAGTTTCCCACTCACCAGGTACTAATATTAGCATTAGTGAATCTATTGATACACTAACACTGAATAAATGGAAATGAAAGGCAAGATACACTGGTACACAATTAAAACATTTAATTAATACAATGTTACAACAAATTGCATGTGTCTCCAAACAGATGAATATACACATTGATTCAAGAATGAGCATGTCTGATTGAGGTACATAAAAGATAACAAGAAAATGTTTTACTTTTTCTGGTTCCCTTGATGAGGTGAAATGAAGTACCTCGCTGAAATTGGAGACAAAGGTCTCATTTCTGCTCAACCAAACATTGGGGACATAAGGAAAAATAAAATGTTAACAGTTCTATGAACAAAAGCATAAATTTCTCTCAAAGCAAGTTTTAGTAAGGATCAGAATTCCCATGTGACCAATGAACACACAATGTCTTAAGAACCCTGTTTTTTCAGTGTTCCATTTTCTATACTCATGTCCTATTTTGCTAGTCTAATGTGTGTGACACCAAGCCGTTGGCCTGTGGTCAACTCCCAGCCGTGGCACGAAGCTGTAAGGTTTCTTCTACTCGCGTTTTGGGGTTGACTCTTTGTTGTTGCCACCAGCCTGTGTCCCGGTTGTTCGGTGATCATCACTACTTGGTGAAATCCCCTGGTCAGGATACAAATATGTGATACTCAGCCATCCAGAGTCGAATCCAGTGGTTATGGCACCAATATGTGGCACCAAGGTCGAGTTCAGGTCGTCAATTCACCAGTTGTACTGGTTCAATGTCAACTCTATTGTTCACAGCCCACTTGCAATGTCTGGTTACTGGAGTAACTGCCTTGATCTCAAGTCTAACCTACCCACGTTGTGACTTTGATCTTAGGTAGATGAGATCAATCAGGCATTGGGCTGTACTGTCAGCTGAGTCCAAATTGAAGGTGGCATTGCACAAGCACAAAGAAAAAAAAATAATAAAAGAAAAACCCAAGAGGTTCAAGTATGTTTAAGAAATAACGATTCAACTTTATCCTTCCTTTGTATAGAGGAGCTTGTTTTTCTCCCAGCCTTCCTATGAAATGTGACACTTCTATGTTTCAAGCAAGTTGATATCGTATGTCATCTAATTTAGTTTTTAAGTGCTGGCATAACTTCTTTTGTCAGTATAACTTGCTATTGGTAGCATCGGCGAAGTCAGAGGTCATGGAATCTCTCGGTCAGCTTCTGCAAGGCAATACTCTGGTTAAGCTCTGACTGCAACTTAACTCCAACTGCTACTTAACTACTCCAACAGCACTTCTGCTTAACGACCCATTGATGGTTGTTTATAGGGGTACTGACCAAAACCCGACGTGGCCTGGGGTTCTCAGTAATCTCTATTTCTAACAAGAAATCTCTTTGTTGTCAGGACAGGAAAATTGATTATTTCCCATTTTTTGAAAATTAACCACTTCCCATTTCAGGGGAGTCCTCATCATTCATGAAGGAAGGTCGGAGGATAGCTATCCTCCTAGACTCTTTCTCTTTCACATTGATATCTCATACCAATCCCTTCAGTGGACGTTAACATCTCCGTCTTTCTCATCCATTCACTTTTCACCAATCACTATGCTACCATACGACCAATGATCTCTCGGCAGTGCGGGTGTGGCTAAGCTGGCCTCCTTAAAATTATAATCTAGAATTTTTGTTTACAAAATTCTCCTTGCCAGTTAAATTATTTATCACATGTTCTCTTTTTCCTGGGCCACTCAAAGTTTGCCATCTGGTTCTTTATGCCAAGTTACTTTATCATGGAATCTTTGACTTGTTAAGGAATTAAATTCTTTTATCTCATCAAATCCCAATTCTCCACTATTTTCTGGAGATTGCCAAAAGTTTACAATTGCCACATTGCCATTCAATGTCTTAGTGTCTGTTGGCTAAATAAATGATAACAATCCTCTCATCTATGTTGAGACAATGCCAAAATTTTATAATTGCCACATTGCTTCTCTTCGCCTGTATCCAAGAAAAAAAAAAATTAAACGATATTTTGGAAAGATAATTAACATTGATTCTCACTGTCTGTCTCCAACCAAATTTTTTTATGGCCAACACATGTTTGGCCAATAATTCCATATTTGCCTTTCTTTCTATCTCCCTCGGAGATAACTCGACAGGACAAGAACTCACACATGGCTTCTTCCGCGGGCTATTTTTGTAAATAAAATAAAATCTATCTTTTAATGTCAATCAGTCTATTTTTCGTTATAGCTCTTTTTTTCCGCTTTTTGTTTTAATTTCTATGGTTAATTAGTTAGCCAATTAACATAGCTAAATAGTGTCACATGTGTTTTTCACTGTCCCATTTTCTATACACATGTCCTATATTTTGCTATAAAAGAAATGAGAGAACCTCACTTATGGGCAGTAGTCAATTTACATTGAATAATGCTTTGCTAGAAGATAAAATTTTCATCTGTTTTTCTTTACAAATAAATTCTGGATTCTTTTCCATAAATTAAAGGAAATACTGGACATAATTATTTACTCTTTGGATTTTTTTAGGAGAATAGTTATGTGAGATATATACTTATAGATGATAATTCAGAAAATGAGTCAACAAATATGTCAAACATGTAAGATGTTAAATCAAAATTTCTGGAAAATTGAACAAATTCAATCTCTTCATCTGTAAAGTTTCATTTCATCTGTCACACATCTTTCAAAATTATTTCACTAGGCGTAAAGAGAAACAGACGAATGTTTCAGATTTTAGTGAAGATTTATTTAATCCAATTTGACATCTGCCCATTAGAGGTTCAACCATTTCATTCATGGTTGCCTCTGCCCACACTAGGAAATAATTTTTTTTTTTCTTTTTTATGTTTTTTTTCTTCTTTCTTTGTAGGAGTCTTTTTGTGACTTAAGTTCCCAAAGATTTTGACTAACACTGTGGCAGGCCTGAATAATTACAGCAGGTACCTTTAAACTTCTGACACACTAATGACTGCCAATATATATACAGAAGTATGAATAAAATAAATATAGATATAAGCAGCCATAGATGCATGTGATCATGTACATATGTAAATTTGCAAATAAATATTTTATTTAATTTTTAGTATTAACAAAACAATGCTCAGTGTGGTATAACAGAGCTATAAAGTATATATTAATAAATATACTTATTACCTTACATTGATATTATAACTCCAAGTTTCATGTTGAATACACTCTTCAGGTGCTTATAATGGTGATGAACTGTTCATTATGATCATTTGGATTTTCCTAATATATATATATATATATATATATATATTAGAGAATAATTAACAAATAAATAAAAACTATACTAAAGTAATTAATAATTAATAGAAGTGATTTAAAAGTTAGCAAACAGTCCATACAATAAAATAACCACTTTCCAGCTCGTAATTAGTTCTGTTCAATAGCTGTTAGAACAATTTAAAAATAACCATTCCTACCTCTTCAATAGCCATAAGAATAACAATAAACTGGAAATAACTAACCTTGTTACCCATAATGTCCCAGTGACTACCATATATAAATAGTCAAGCTAGTATCCAACCCACATGTCCTGAATATTGCAGGAAACAGACTGTCAACATTTAGTGTTGAAATCTGTGCTCACAGAAGCCATTATCAAAGAGTTTTGTTTTTGTGTTGATAGGATTTTTTCTGCATGTGTTTTGTTTGGTATTTTTCAAGTGTCTCATCTTCACTCATTGATGGCTGTCATGTCAGTTTTTTCCAATCTCATGTCTTCACTTGTCAGTGTTTCTCATGTTGGTTTTAGTTTGCAGTTTCATTGTCATTTTCTTGTAGAATGATGAAGACATGATATTTGAAAAAAATGGCATGACGCTGATCATCACATGAAGTCTACTGCCAAACCTGCACAAATGACAAATTATTGCCCAGATATATTTAATATGAAGAGAAAGAGAGAAAAAGTGATAGATAGATAGAGAGAGAGAGATAGAGAGAGATTAAAAGAGTGTGTGTCACAGAAAAGAGAGGGAGTGATAGAGAGAGAGAGATTAAAAGAGTGTGTGTCACAGAAAAGAGAGGGAGTGATAGAGAGAAAAAGAGTGTGTGTGTGTGTATTTGACAGAGAAAAGAAAGGGAGAGAGAGAAAGAGAGAGATAGAAAAAGATTGTGTGTGTGTGTGACAGAGAAAAGAAAGATATATATATATATATATATATATATAGAGAGAGAGAGAGACAGAGTGTGTGTGTGACAGAAAAGAGAGGGATATATATATATATATATATATATATATATAGAGAGAGAGAGAGAGAGAGAGAGAGAGAGTGTTTGTGACACAGAAAAGAAAGGGAGATATAGAGAGAGTGAGAGAGAAAAAGAGTGTGTGTGTGTGACAGAGAAAAGGAAAGGAGAGATAGAGAAATAGAGATGGACAAAAAGAGTGTTTATGTGTGTGTGACAGAGAAAAGAGAGGGAGAGAGATAGTGTGGAAATCAATATTGTATGGTGGTGATCTGGCAAAGGGTCTGAAGACTGCTTTAGGTGAGAAATTGGCAGTCATCATGCAGTATTGATTTCTATATCCACATGTTTGGGTCTGCAAATACTCTTTCTCAAATATTGAGTACTTTTCCCTTAAATATAGAAAATTTTAAACAATATATATAAAGTACATCACAAATAGTTGGGAAGGATATTAGAATAATCCATAACCTATCATTATGATCATCATCATCATCATCCTTCGAACTCCCTATGTTGGTCAGAACTCCATTGACAATCCCTTTCCACATTGTTCAATCTTGTATTGCTGTCCCCAGATCACCGATGTCCAACCCTGAGTCTTGAGCTATGGCATTTGGGAAAGTCAATTTTTGTGAGAAGACATTTCCAGAAGGATGCCATAAGAATAAGGATAAGATGATTACCCTGTCTGCTCAATGGCAGTGACTGACAAACTGTAATAGTTTTTGTTTGAGCTTAAGAGAGATTGGTCTCAGTCCTCCATAAATTGTGTTAAGTGTGGCATGGGATCTCTAACTTATGTTCTGGATTTTCCTAAGTCCATTTGTATATGTTCCATCCCAACATCTTTTAAGATGAACAGATAATGTTCAAGTTTCTGCTCCATACAGTAGGACTGGTTCAATCAATGTTTGAAAGGTTGGGACTTTTAAGGGGGATGGAAGGTTTGAATGCTAAATCCTGTGAAGTTTGTTAAATGCATCCAATAAGAACCTATGCTGGGAATCTGCATAGAGATAGAAAATGAATTTAGTAAATATACAAAAATAGAAAGGGGTGTAAGAAATGAGGTGTCTTCTCACCTGAATTATTCAACCTATAAACCAAGGCAGAGAGAATTAGAAGCCCTACTAGGATTAATTTTTGGCAGCCACAATCTTAAGAATGTAAGATATTCAGATGATGCAGTGTTGATAGACACAGAAAGGAAACTACAGAAACTCCTCCAGAAGATAGTAAAGGAAAGTAACTACATCTGACAGCAAGGCCTCTGATCGGGAGATTGGAGGTTTTGAGGAGCATAGAACCATCTGTTAATTGCTGTTGTTTCCAGGTCCACTCTGACCGGGGGTGGTAGCATTTGTTAGGTTCCTAGCTATAGCCAAATAATGAACCCCCTCCCCAACAAAAACAAAACACTATGAAAGTATAAAAGTACATTTTTATAGTGAAAAATATTAACAATACATTTTTATAGCAAAATGACCAACAATAAATTTTATAGCAAAATGACCAGCAATACATTTTATCTGTAGTTGAAAACATAAAATTACATTCAAAATATATTTAGTTGAAGCCAAAAAATTGTTCAAATTATTTAGATTTTGGCATTAAGTAACCCCTAGAGGTGTTGATATGCCATTAAATAAAATCTAATAGTAAATGAAAGTGAGAAGAAAGGACTAAACATCAATTGTAAGAAGACAGAATATATGATTGTCAGCAAGATGAACAGCCTGACATGCAAATTACAAATTAGAGATGCCAAAATCAAACAAATACAAAAATTATATATCTGGGAAGTGTGCTTTAATGGAGAACAGAAAGTGCAACACTAAAATCCAGACATGCATTAGAATAGCAAATAACCAAAAGCTAAGCAAAGTACTAAGAGACAGGAAAATTTTGTTAGAAAAGAAAAGAGTGCTGAACTGCTATGTCATACCGGTCCTCTTATATGGCAGTGAATGTTGAACAATCTCCTTACAGGTGAAGAAGACACTTAAGTTTTAGAGAAAATGAGAACAAAAGGGATACTTGTACTTAATATAAGAAAGATCTAGTTGAAATTTCTAGGACACATAATGAGGAAAGAGGGTTTAGAAAATTTGATACTCACAGGACATATTGAAGTCAAGAGGGAAAGAAGAAAAATGTATAAACGACCTAGCAAGCTTGTGTAAATGGATGGCAGAATAGGGCTTTGGGGAGATATCAAAAAGACAAACTTTACTAAGAGTAACAAAAGATGGGAAATTGTGGAGAGTCATGATCACCAATGTCCCAAAGGGACATGGCACATAGAAGAAGAAGATATATATATATATATATATATATATATATATTATAAAAATATAAAAATATAGGTGGTGATATGTGTGTTTTATTTTGTAGTTTTGTTGAAGTTATGTTTTGGAATACAGTTTGATTTCTTTAAGAAATGGTAGGATATTATATGAACTAATGTCATGAAAGAGTTCTTTCATGTTGGCTGTTTGGTTGGTTGATTTTGTTTAGTGGTATATCAACACCTGTATGGGTTATTTAATGCTGAAAGGTAAATATTTTGAAAGCAATTTTATGGCTTCAAGTACAGATAAACTGTATTGTTGGTCACTTTTCTATAAAATGTATTGTTAGTAATTCTGCTTTTAAAATGTATTGTTAGTAATATTACTATAAATATGTATCATTTCTAATTTTTTTTATATAAAAATGTATTGCTGGTATTTTTATTATAAAAATGTAGCTGGGACTATAACAGATGCTACCATCCTGGGTCATGATGGACCTAAGAACAACAGCAATTAAGAGGTAGTTCCATGGTCCTCAAAACATACAATCTCAAAGATCTTGCTGCCAGGTGTAGTTTATCATCATACTCAGGACTAGATTGAGGAAAGTGAGGTATGAAAACCAATTGTATATCTTGACCTTCCACCTATTTTAAAAGTTAAGCTTATTAAATGCTGATAACCCTGTAGACTACCAGTGGACTATAGGGTCACAGTTATAACGTACTCGGTATGGCTGATATGGTTTACAGTTAGGTTTTTATGGGGATGGAGTTGCTAGCTGGCTAGCCAACTGGCTTTCAATTCAAAATTGTCTTTCTCCTACACTGGTTGCCAACCAAAGCTTAACATGCCCTGCTATTAATCCCTAGCTATACTGAAGGGTATTTGTGCAAAAGGGAATGTAAAAGGCCTTGACTCGAATTCAATCTCAACATGTCAGTTCCATTTTCTGTGCTGATAACTGTAATTGCCTTCACCTTTTATCTGACTTGCTTGAGAGAACTAACAACTGTGTGAAGTATGTCTAAGGCTTTTATTTATCCAAACATACTAGTGCAGCTGTGAAAACTGCAAGTAATTAAAACAAAGACATTAACAAGCATTCAGATACAAAATAATACAAAATATCATTTAACAAACATGCAAAGAATATTGCAACAATACATCTGAAGGCCAAGTGTGGCAAAAAGAAATGGTGAAAAATGTGAAAAATATTTAAAGTACAAGGGAGATGAATATTTATACGTTAATTAATTATATATAAGATGTGCGTATAGAACAAATGACAGACAGCTACCCTATTCTACAATTAAAGCATGAAAAAATTACTCCTTAAATTTACTACCAGATACAGAAATAGAGAAATAAGATTTTGAAAAAAACTAAGAAATTTTTTACTTTATCAGAAAGGAAAAATGTTAAGAATAGTAAATTTACAATTTAGTAAAAAAAAAACATATAATTTTTTAAGCAAATTTTAATGACAATGATTATATATATTTGTATGTTTATACATTTATTCAACCACACATGTGCCATTTTGTTTCATTGCCATTTGCCATCTTTGATATGACTTCATGAGTCCCTCCTCACATAACTTGGGATCTTTCTAGGTTATGAACTGGTCAAGGTAGTTTTTACAGGCTTCCAGGCATTGCTATGTATTGCTATGTACACATGTCAAGGTCCTAAGTCAAGAGAATTTTTTTTTGAATTCAGCACTGCTATTGTAATAATGGATCATGCATGACTGGTTATGTAAGGGGAAGTAACTTCTTGAATTTGTCATTGTTATTTTTTATTTATTTTATCTACATTGGTATATGAATATATATTTTTATATTAATTATTTATCTATGTGCCTAATGTGAACATTCACCTCCATTTTTCTTACTTAGTTATCAGAATTATCTGTGGATGATAGAGTAAGTTTTAATTACCAGAATTCCTCACCAATAGCTCGGGTTGTAATATGGTTCACAACTAAGTACTAGAGAGCTATCACCTCCTGCTAGTACCAACTCATTACATTTAAAGTGTTAATCTCTGATGCCTGTTGTAGGGCCAAAGGAAAGTGCTGAGGCAGTAAAGAATTTTTGTACCACACAAAAAAAGTTTGCCGTACATTCTACCTCTATGTCTGTAGGAGGATGAGTGATTATAAACTATGGAGTAATATCAAATCTTAGGACAACATACAGGAAAATTTGGACAAAATAGGATTTAGTAGTTGTCGATAAGACACAAATTATCCTAAGAGAGGACAATGGAAATAAAAAATGAAGTAATGAAAACAACTTATCTATAATTATTCTTTGGTTAATTTAATTTACAAAATATCTTTTTTAATTTGGCTCTTTATTGAATATGTATTAAAATATCAACATCAAAGCAAAAAGGTATCTTTTTGTGTGTATTCTAGGATAAGTTAAAAGAAAAAAAATTGGTGTTTACTGGATGATCATGATTACTGATTTCTGTACTTCAGTTGTTATCAAAGCAAAGTATCTGTTCTTACAATTTTGATTGGTTGCTATGCATGATCAAAGCAATGTATCTGTTCTTTCAGTTAGGAACTGTAGCTCTGTATTATCAATGACATTGATATGTTCTTTCAATGTTGATTGGTTGACATCCATGGTCAAAGCAAAGTATCAGTACTTTCAGTCATGAGTGGTTGCTATGTATGATCAAATTAAAGTAACACTTTTTCAGACATGAGTAACTGCAATTTATAATCAAAGTAATTGTATCTGTTTTGCAGTATTAATTGGTTATTATGCCTGATGAAAGGGAAGTATCAGCTTGTTCAGTCTTGAGTACGTTGCTATGCATGATTAAAGCAAAGTATCTGTTCTTTCAGTATTTAGTGGTTGCTATGCATGATCAAAGAAATGAGTTCCTTCTTTCAATATTGAATTGTTGCTATGCATGCTTAAAAATGTGGTTGTTTTTTTTGATGTTGAATGTTTGCTATGCATGATCAAAGCAAAGTGTTTGTTTTTTCATTATTGAGTGGTTGCTATGCATGATCAAAGCAACATCTGTCCTTTTAATATTGAGTCATTGCTATGCATGAACAAAGCAAAGGGTTTGTTCTTTCATTACTAAGTGGTTGCTATGTATGCTCAAAGCAACATCAGTTATTTCAATACTGAGTGGTTGCTATGCATACTCAAAGCAACATTTGTTCTATCAAAATTTTAGTGGTTGCTATGCATGTTCAAAGCAACGTCTGTTCTTTCAATATTGAGTGGTGGCTATGCGTGATCAAAGTAGAATATCTATTCTTTCAATATTGAGTGGGTGCTATGCATGATCAAAGCAAAATACTTGTCTGTTCATTATTGAGTGGTTCCTATGTATGATTAAAGCAAAATAATTGTTCTTTCAATATTGAATTTTTGCTAGTCATGCTTAAGTCAACAGGCTTGATTTTTTGACATTGAATGTTTGCTATGCATGATCAAAGCAAAGTGTTTGTTCTTTTATTATTGAGTGTTTGCTATGCATGCTGAAAGCAACATGTTCTTTCAATATTGCGTGGTTGCTACACATTCTCAAAGCAACATCTTTCAATATGGAGTGGTTGCTAAGCATGAGCAAAACAAAATCTGTCCTTTCAATACTGAGTAGTTGCTATGCATGATCAAAGCAGCATCAGTTCTTTCAATATTGTGTGGTTGCTATGCATGCTGAAAGCAATGTCTTTTCTTTCAGTATTGAGTTGTAGCTATGCATGATCAAAGCAACATCTATCCTTTCAATACTGAGTGTTTGCTATGCATGATCAAAGCAAAATCTCTTCTTTCAATACTGAGTTGTTGCTATGCATGATCAAAGCAACATGTTCTTTCAATGTTGAGTGGTTGCTACACATGCTCAAAGGAACATCATTTCTTTAAATATTGATTTGTTGGTAAGCATGCTCAAAGCAACGTCTGTTCTTTCAATATTGAGTGGTGGCTATGCATGATCAAAGTAGAATATCTATTCTTTCAATATTGAGTGGGTGCTATGCATGATCAAAGCAAAATGCTTGTCTGTGCATTATTGAGTGGTTCCTATGTATGATTAGAGCAAAATAATTGTTTTTTCCATATTGAATTTTTGCTAGTCATGCTTAAGTCAACAGGCTTGATTTTTTGACATTGAATGTTTGCTATGCATGATCAAAGCAAAGTGTTTGTTCTTTCAATATTGAGTGGTTGCTATTTATGAACAAAGCAAAATGTTTGTTCTTTTATTAGTGAGTGTTTGCTATGCATGCTGAAACCAATATTTTCTTTCAATATTGCATGCTTGCTACACATTCTCAAAGCAACATCTTTCAATATGGGGTGGTTGCTATGCATGATCAAAGCAACATCTGTCCTTTCAATACTGAGTGGTTGCTATGCATGATCAAAGGAACATCTGTCCTTTCAATACTGAGTGGTTGCTATGAATGATCAAAGCAACATCTGTTCTTCAAATATTAATGGTTTGGTATGCATGATGAAAGTAAAATGTTCTTTTATTATTGAGTGGTTGCTATGCATGCTCAAATCAACATCTGATGTTTCAATATTCAGTGGTTGCTATGCATGATGAAAGCAACATCTTTTCTTTCAATATTGTGTGGTTGCTATGCATGCTGAAAGTAATGTCTCTTCTTTCAATACTGAGTTGTTGCTATGCATGATCAAATCAATATGTTCTTTCAATGTTGAGTGGTTGCTACACATGCTCAAAGGAACATCATTTCTTTAAATATTGATTTGTTGGTATGCATGCTCAAAGCAACGTCTGTTCTTTCATTATCGTGTGGTTGCTATGCATGATCAAAGCAACACCTGTTCTTTAAATATTGAGTGGTTGCTACACATTCTCAAAGCAACATCTTTTCTTTTTCTTTCTTTTTTGTTGGTATGCATGATGAGAGCAACATTTGTTCTTTCAATATGGAGTGGTTGCTATGCAAGATTAAAGCAAAGTGTTCTTTCATTATTGAGTGTTTGCTACAAATGCTCAAAGGAATATCTCTTTAAATATTGATTTGTTGCTATGCATGCAAAAAGCAACACATGCTATTTCAATATTGAGTGGTTGCTATGCATGCTCAAAGCAACATCTGTTCTTCAAATATTAATGGTTTGGTATGCATGATGAAAGTAAAATGTTCTTTTATTATTGAGTGGTTGCTATGCATGCTCAAATCAACATCTGATGTTTCAATATTCAGTGGTTGCTATGCATGATGAAAGCAACATCTTTTCTTTTAATATTCAGTGGTTTATATGCATGATCAAAGCCACATCTGTTCTCTCAATATTGAGTGTTTGCTATGCATGATCAAAGCAAAGTGTTTGTTCTTTCATTATTGAGTGGTTGCTATGCTTGCTCAAAGCAACACTTGTTCTTTAAATATTGAGTGGTTGCTATGCATGATAAAAGCATAGTGTTTGTTCTTTCATTATTGTAGTTGCTATGCCTGATCGAAGCAAAATGTTTGTTCGTTCAATATTGAGGGTTTGCTAGGCATGCTGGAAGCAACACCTGTTCTTTCAATAGTGAATGGTTGCTATGTATGCTAAAAGCAAAATCTGATCTTTCAATATTGAGTGGTTGCTATGCATGATCGAAACTAAGTGTTTGCTCTTTCATTATTGAGTGGTGGCTATGCATGCTCAAAGCAAAACCTGTTCTTTCAATATTGAGTCTTTTCTATGCATAATCAAAGCAACGTATTCTTTCAATATTGAGTTGTTGCTATGCATGCTGAAAGGAACACCTTTTCTTTCAATATTGAGTGGTTGCTATGCATGCTCAAAGCAACATATGATCTTTCAATACTGAGTGGTTGCTATGCATTAACAAAGCAAAGTGTTTGTTCTTTCATTATTGAGTGGTTTCTATGCTTGCTCAAAGCAACACCTGTTCTTTTCATATTGAGTGGTTGCTATGCATGCTCAAAGCTAAGTGTTTGCTCTTTCATTATTGAGTGGTGGCTATGCATGAACAAAGCAAAACCTGTTCTTCCAATAATGAGTTGTTGCTATGAATGATCAAAAGAAACATGTTCTTTCAATATTGAGTGCTTGCTATTCATGCTCAAAGCAACATCTGTTCTTTCAATATTGTGTGGTTGGTATGCATGCTAAATACAACATCCGTTTTCTATAATAAGTGGTTGCTATGCATGAAGAAAGCAAAGTGTTTGTTCTTTCATTACTGTGTGCTTGCTATGCATGCTTAAAGCAATATCGGTTATTTCAAAATTGAATGGTTGCTATGCATACACAAAGCAACATCTGTTTTTTTCAATATTGAGTGTTTGCTATGCATGATCAAAGCAAAGTGTTTGTTGTTTCATTATCGAGTGGTTGCTATGCATGCTCAAAGCAACATCTATTCTTTCAATATTGAGTGGTTGCTATGCATGATCAAAGCAAATTGTCCTTTCAATATTGAGTGGTTGGTATGCCTGATCCAAGCAAAGTTTTTGTTCTTTCAATATTGAGTGTTTTCTATGCATGCTCAAAACAAAGTTTTTGTTCTTTCGATATTGTTCTTTTGATGCTGATATTAGTATGCATGATCAAGGTAAACTGTCTGTCCATTCAATATTGACTGGTTGCTATGCATGATCAAAGCAACATCTCTTCTTTCAATATTATGTTGTTGCTATGCATGATCGAAGCTAAGTGTTTGTTCTTCCATTATTGAGTGGTTGCTATACATGTTCAAAGCAACACCTGATCGTTCAATATTGAGTGTTTGATATGTATGATCAAAGCATATTGTTTGTTCTTTCATTGTTGAGTAGTTATGCATGTTCAAAGCAGTGTGTTTGTTCTTTCAATATTGAGTGGTTGCTATGCATGCTCAAAACAAAGTGTTTGTTCTTTCAATGTTGATATTGGTATGCATGATCAAAGTAAAGTGTCTGTTTTTTCAATATTGTTTGTTTGCTGTATTTAATCAAAGTCAAGTATTATGCAAACTTTTATCCTTATCTTTATTCACTCTACTTTCCACACCTCTTTAGGTGTACATCAAATTTAATTTATTTTTAGTGGAACCATTTTGCATCTTTTTATCTTGTTAGAGTAAATCACAAATACAATTGATAAGATTTAGTCGAGAAGCATAAAATGTATTATTGGTCACTTTTGAATATAGAAATCAAAACAATAAAAATCAAGATGATAGTGGGAATAAATCCTGCAATAAGGACAGTGATTTACTGCAGAACTTCAGACAATATGAAAAAAATAAGGGAGAGCCTTGTTTGTGAATTAGTGATCAAAACAATAATGATGAAGATACTATTAGGTTGGTGTAAAAATAATTTCGTTTTCTCACATAGTAACATATGTTAGAAAACGAAATTATTTTTGCACCAACCTAATAGTTTGAAATCAGTAGACACAATCATAGAATAATGATAATAATCTTTCATCTGGTTGTAAGAGGAATATTGGAGAGTACTCTCGAAGCTAAAATATAGTAGACTTCTTCTATGTGATGTATTCCTTCAGAACATGGGTGATCATGGGTTCTCCTCAACTTCCTAACCCCTGTTGAGTAGAAAGATGATCGACCTTCTCTACCCTAATTGTTGAACATTTGCTGATAGGAAGTCATCACAGTGTGGGTCGCAATGCTTAGAATTTGAGTTATACACATTGCCACACTGAACTACGGTATTCTCTATTACTGTATTATTAAACCATGTCTCTCATGTAATTAAACCTGTTCTTCACTCAACCTTTTATTTCTGGTATTACAACATTATTAACTAGAACTGTGAGCATGATTTTGTGAATGTTATAACGGCCCTCTTGACCCTTAGCAATGTTTCTATCTTTGCTCTACCATCAGCCCATTGTTCTGTCATCCATTCAGACTAGCTTGTCTTGTCAGGTAGGTGGCTTGTGCTATTTATCTTGCCCTTTATATGCCCTGTGAGAATTATGTTTTCAAGCCTTCCTTACCCATTATATCCAAGAAAATTTAGTCTGTTTCTTTCTGATTCTTAGAATAAGGGTCTTTTTGGTTTCTGTTTTCCTTAAGACTTCCTCATTAATTAATTGCTCCATCCATGGTATTTTCAGTATCTTTCTGTAAAACTACATTTCTGTATCTGTCCATATTTCTGAGATGAGGAATTATGTACATTATTTACATTATCTATTATAATTTCCCCTCTGAAAGTTCTCCATTGCCTTAACCGGGTATTGAACTCACACTCTTTGAGTCCTGTCAGTGGATCTAACTAACACCATTATCCATTGTGCCAAGGACACATGGATAAAGGCATTGGTTAGATCCAGTGACAGGACCCAAAGAGTGTGAGTTCAATACCCGGTTAAAGCAGTGGAGAACTTGGAAAGGGGAATTAACATGAGATGACTGATAACTGACATCCATTAAACATGGCACATGGAACTAGAACAGTCTACCCCAGTGAGCAAAATAAAGGGTTCAGTTTGACATTCCAACCACCTGAAGTGTATAATGGACTGGAGTGTATAATGGCTGAAACGTTGTAATAAATATGGCGACAAAGATGAAGACAATAGTCCAAATAATGTAAATAGTGAACCACATTTCTGTTTCCTCTAAGTTTTCTCTTCATCCATGTGAAGATTACCCAGCATTCACTGCAAAACAAGAGAATTGATATCACATAGTAATTTGGCACGCTTTCCTTTGTTTCTAAGGAAAATTTTCCTGTTTCTTCGTACTTTGTTTGGCATTTGGAATGCATAATCCGATGTGTGTTCAGATTTCAGTGTTGCATTTTCTGTCCAGTTATAACATTTCACAGAAATTTGAACTTCTATAACTACCTGATGTTGACATCAACAAAAATAAGGATTTTCAAAAGTTTTTAATTAGCCTGTAGACTTTATGTATAGTAGACAGCCATAGATTCACCACAGTAGATGTTGCTACTGTGGATTCCATAGCAGGTATGTTTTCATGGGTTGAAAACACCTGCTATGAAATTTGTTTTTGAATTGAGAGTTTCCTAGACTGGTTGCCAATCAAAGCAAGACATCCAAATCTGCCCTGGTTTTTTATCTTATAGCTGGCTGAGTGACTTGTAGCTATGAAAGTGCAATGGCTTTTGATGTAATTTGCACTTGATATATCAGTTTCACTTCCTATGCCACTAATCGCTGTGCCATGTGAACACTCGAATATGAGGATATTAGTCTGGAAATATTTAATGAGACTCTCATGAATTCATTTACCTCTCCATTTGTTCATTCATTCTGTAAATATCTCATCATTTCAGAATTAGAGTCAGTTTGTTAGCAAAGAAGCAAAAGAAATAGAAATCATGACACAGTGCCAATTATTTTTCAGGTTGCACTGAATGAGATTATTATAATCTTATCCTTTTGTCTTAATTTTCACAAATTTTTTTTCATATTTATTTTGCTTTTCCATTTGTACAGACATCAAATTGGGAAGCAGATATGGTTTGTGTCTTGTTTGCTGTTTGTTCTGTCATGATATTTTATGGTGGAAAGTATCATCTTGAGTTTAATCACTTTCCCACTACTGTGACATGGCTTCCTTTTGCCTTTTCTACAAATATTTTCATGGCAACCGTTCTAATGAGCTTTCTTCATGAGTATCTTGACCACACAAATTTAAGAGTACTACAAGATTGGTAACTAGGTGTAAACATTTTACTGTTGAAATAGCTAGATATTTATTTATTTTTTAATCATTTGACTCCAAGCAAGGTAGTGAAGCCACTAAGACACAAGAGGTTACTGAATGTAAAAGAAAAAGAGAAACATTATTAACCCTTTGAGCCCTCATGACCACTTTACCAGTGGTAGAGAAAAATGACGCAATGCCCAGCTACTGGTTGAATGGTGGGTAAAGACTTGTAACTGTTTTTATATCTAACATGAAACATTACATACCAATTATTTGTGAATTTTGACTCAGAAGCTCAGGCAGAAGGATTAAAATTTTTCAGGTGGTATAGATTATGGCCACATCACATTGAAACACCAGTTCCCGTATGATCACTGAAGATGAGTAAAATCAAGCCTGGCCAGTACCTAGATAGGTGAGTGCTTAGGAATAGCAGGTGATGTAAGATTAGATGTGTGGGTGGTGTAACAAATAATGGTTTGGAATTGTTAACTGGAGAGCTGAGTTTCAATTCCAGTAGAGTTTGTTATATTCACTTATGCACAAATACCCTTGGGAAAGGTAAGAATGCATCTGTTCTCCTCCCAACTATGGATTAATTAGTAATACTTTTATCACTAACTCCATTATCCCTGAATAACCATTATCTCAAAAAAAACATTGCATATAAAGTCTTTACATTTCAGTATTTAATAACCCATAGAGGTGTTGATATGCTGCTACACAAATTCTGGATAATTCATTCTTAAAGATTGTTTTTTACTATCATTTAACCCCAATTAAGATGATAATGCCACTAAGATGAAAGGAGTTACTGAGAGGGAAAAAGAAGAAGAAGACTTTAGTGATTTAGTTTAGAAGGTGATTGGCATTACATTTAAATTTCTGAAGACTCATGTAAAATGCCAACTGGTAAGAATTGAAGATGACAATATCAACGCTTGTGCTGCATCTAATTGGCTTCAAATGTGTCAGTTGCTTGCATTAAGGTTTAACATAATAGATAAAATTATTTACTATATCAGCATTGCATAAGAAACAGGTGCATATGAATGGCTATCTACAAACTCAAACACAAAATAAATAGAAAATTCCACATAAGCTTCTTGGACTATGAAATATACATGTAATGGCTGGCCACTCATATCTTCTGGGGTGGCTAACTAATCCCTGTTGTAGACGCCTGCTCAGGCACATTTGTGTAACAAACAGAGCCCACCTGTAGATTATACTGCAACTATGCTGAGTATACCTTAGTTACCATTTCTGAGAGATGGTGCATCATTATCTGGCATGATCAACAGTCTGAACAAGGCCAGTACACACTCAAACCCTCGATCATGATGACTTGTAACTCCCATGCTAGCACAAACGTTGGTGGTCTCTGAAAATAGTTCTGTCTGTGCAGTTTCAGTCACAAGGCCTAGGTCAACTCGTGGTATGATTTTCGGGTAATTTTCAAAGGTGCTGCATACTGGGATCAACCTTGATTCATTCCAATGACATCAAGAAGTCTTCTCCCTGACAAATCGATCAAAGTGATATTCAAACCCAGGTCTCATGGTCAGAAAGTGAACATTCTAACCACTCGGCCACATGCCCATAATATGCATACATACATATATACAGATACACACATGCACACACACACAGGCACAAAAACAATATATTGAATACTTTACTGACAAAATTTATGGCAAATTGACATAGATTAAAGTAAATAATTTTATGTATATCAATTGATGTTATATATCTATGTATTAGGAGAGATATATATGACATAGTGGAAAAAAATTTTCAATTCTGCAAATTCTGAGTGCTCTTAAGTAGAGTCTAATGATTATTACGGATTTTATTTTTTGTTATGATGGGAATTGAAATTGATTAGATTGTTTTTATTGGTTGATTTTTATGTTTTAAGCTACTATTAACGTGATGTAGCATGATATCTTGGAAAGGTAAAGTATGTTTTCTTCAATTTCATATGTAAATTCTACTGTACGTTTGACTTTGTTTAGTTTATCTATAAGATCATTACCTGATACTTCAGTATCACACGGATACAATTAGAGAACATCATTGTTTATTTAGGTAAAATATTTTGGAAAGGACCAAATTCTAGAAATTCTAAAAAAGTACATGCCATCACTCCACTTAGGGTTGATCCTAGTGGTAATCAAAATTTTTCCTGATAAAATTTATTATTAAATCTGAAATAGCATTGGTTGGTGATGAGACGGCAGATTTTTATTATTTTAGCTATTGGTAGGGAGAGGTTTATCTTTGATTGCATTAGATGCTTTTTTAAAAGCACTACCACCCTTTAAACCAACAATGAAAGAACTTTACCAAAGAGGCAATTGAAAGCATTAAGGGACTTAAAAAAAATAAGGAATCCACAAGTGAAATGAAATTGTTATTATGAATAAGAACACATATAATGAAAAAAAATTAAGTAGTAAATTATCTTTTTTTGTTATATCTGTTCTTATTCATAAAGATTCCACCTCCATTGTCCAAAGAGGTAATGTGGATTTTCTTATTTTTTACTAAGTTCCTTTGTGTTCCCCAGTTCTTTCATTTTTCATTTCTAGAGTGACATTAATTATTCCTTTGGTGAATTTAATTTTGTGTTGTTTTGTCTATGATTTTTAACTATAATTCAAAATTTGGTGAACCATAACTTGTTCAAAAATTGACAGAAACATGTCTTTCTTCTTCTTCTTTTATGTGTCATGTCTCTTCAGGACATAAGTGATCATGGCTCTCCATTTCCTCTTGTTCCTTGTAGTCCTCAATAAGCTTTGCCTTTTTACTATTTCTCCCAGACCCTGTTCTGTCATCCACATGCTGGATGATATTCTACTAGTCTATGCCATGAGTTGTTTTCATTATTAATTAGTTTGAGTTGTGATGTAATGAAATAACCTGCCACCCCCATGAGTGACTACACTATAGGTAGTAACTACCTATAAGTAGCTGTAAGTCAATGGACTACAGAGACTAGCTGCGATCTGTTCCAGCTAAACAGTTGAACTCTCTGCCTGAAGGCAAAGAGGAACCCGGATGATGCTCTGCTGAAGAGCAGAGTCTTGTTCGGGGTGGTAGACTGCCCCTGAACCCATTTATACAGGTTTGAAATGGAATATTTATGGCCGAGCCTACGGGTATCGGACAACCCATGTTAACCAGGCCTTGTGCCACATGCAACCCTCATGGTGGGGTAGCTAAATATACTAGCTGCGATCTGTTCCAGCTAGATGGTCAATATCTCTGCCTTTTGGCAGAGAGGAACCTGGACGAGGCTCTGCCAAAGGGCAGAGTCTTGTTTGGGGAGGTTGACCAACCTGATCCCGTTTATGTGGATTTCTATGGGGATTTTTTGGCCAAGTCTATGGGCTCAGAAGACCCATGTTAAACTCGGCCTTGTGCCACATCTACCCTCGTGGGTGGGGGGCTAGTAAATACCGACTAGCTGGGATCTGTTGAGTACGACTCAGACTTACGCAAGAACTACTGACCTTCCAATAGTAGCACTCACAACTGGATTGACTTGCGACGACCTTGTGCATAACTGTTACCTTTATTCTTATTGTACTGGTTTTTTACAATAAACCTCTACTTATTTTATCCACCTTGTTTTTCAAGTATATATTCCTATTAGAAACGGAATATAACAAGTAGAAAATTATTTTTTTCATTATATGTATTCTTATTCATAACAATCTCACCTCCTTTGTCCAAAGAGGTAATGTGGATCTACTTATTTTTTGCTAGGTTCCTTAGTGCATTTAACTGCCTTCATTGTTGGTAAAATTGCTAAAAATTTATATATCGTTATCCCATATATATATATATATATATATATATATATATATATATATATATTGCTTAAAATTTGTGATATTTATGAACAAAGAGTGCTCAGTATCAAAGATGGGGCATTTATAGACATAGACAATGTAGAAATAGGAACCAGCATTGCATAGTGACTGCTGGCTTCATATGGTATATGACATGTAAAACTGATGGTCACCATATAGTGTTGATCCCTATGTCCACTCTTTCTCTTTCTCTTTCTCTTTCTTTGCATATTTATTTTTTAATCCATCATATTATTACTTTATTATTAAATAACATTTTAAGTAATAATATTACTTTGATATTGATTAACATTTGAAGTAATAAAAATAGGACATATTAAAGAAGTAAATACATTAATGCATACAAAACAGCTGATACAGTTTTCAAGAAAAATATGAACAGGTGAATGTGCATAAACGGCAAGTAAGATCATTGCTTGAATGTGTAGCTCTCCATAGGTGAGTGCTCAAAACACACTGAATGAGATGTAAAGGGGGATGCATCTTCTTTATTAAATTTTATAGAGTACACAGGGTGGGGGGCTGATAAAATAAACAATAAATAAATGGAGTATCCACTCAAATATGGGTATCCACTAAAAATAACCTTTCAAGTAATATATATATATATATATATATATATATATATATATATACACACACACACACATAGGGTGTGATGGACAAATTGTCCTCTATATTACATAGAAATGAAAATAACATTGACATCTCATTTTAACAGATATATTTACCAAAATTACACAAAAATATCTTGAAATATTAAAGAGTAAATTTATTCAATAATATTGCTATTGGTTTTAACCATGGTTTTCAAACAACTTCAGAATCTTCTGCAACTCTTCTGGACAGTTTCCTTGTTTAAGTTGGTGAATGCTGTCATAATCCTTGCCCAGTTCATCTTTGGTATTAGAAGAAGTTTTGTTGGTCTCTCACTCAACTGCACCTCATACATAGTAATCAAGGAGTTTGTAGTCTGGGGAGTTAGATGGTTAGATGAAAGGAGTGATGTGGTCACAGAATTTGTCTGGCAACCATACCTGGGTTCTCCTGCTTGTGTGGTATAGTGCAAAATCCTGTTGCCAGACAGAGGGTCTTCTAGCAGCCATTCTCTTGACACACGGCAGCACTACCTCCTCAAGGCCTCTGTTTTTAGTTTGAGATCCTGTGGGAAGATGACTAGAGGTATAACATCATTATCATGAGTGATCACTCCATACACCTTCATAATCACCATTAGACTCATTCAACTCTTTCTGAATCCTTTGCACTGTCCTCAGTTGACACCCAAACACTCTGAGATGTTTGAATTGGAGCTTCTGGTGCAAATGCCAAGCAGTACAGCATACAGTTTCCAAATTTTTGATGGAGTAAATTTTGTCATGGTGCTCTTTTTCTCGCAGACGGTTTCCAACTACCCTACTATACAGTGCAGTTGACAAAAACTAAAACTATGTGTATGCGTGAAATAAAAATATAAAATGGCAACAATTTACCTTTGCACCCTCTATATATGCGTGTGTATATTTTGGCAGTATATCTTCATTCAAACATGTTTCATTGAATAATATAGGCACCATAGAATGCAGATCTTAATGCAGTTACAATAAGTTTATAATTTACCTGTGAAGATCATCTTAGAAAAGGTTGAAAGTACTTAAAGGGTTAAAAAAAATTATAGCACCTCTCTTGATGAATTTCATCTTAACATCAAGAAATTGATTAAAGAACTGGAAAGGATCAGTATAAAAATACATGAACATAATATGTCTCTATTATTCAATAAAACATGTTTGAATATATTAATATATAGAAAGAGGCTGTTTCACCAATACAAGGACTGACCAAAATTAATGATAAAAAAATAAATGAAAACTACAGCTAAAGTTCATTTTCTTCAGAAAGTCGTTCATTCCTGTAGTTCATTGATACTAACAAGCAGGAATTTTTTTTTCTCCTGATGATGGCCATGCCGGCTGAAACTAGTCAAGGAACCTAATTGAAATAATAAAACAAAAAACATTAATATACAACCCAGTGTGTCTGAAAATTTTAATTTTTTAATATTTTTTATTGTTCAAAACATATATATATATATATATATATATATATATATATTAAAGGTAATAAATCCATTGGTATATAATCTAAGTGGATCCTAGTAATATAAAATATTAAAACTGATCCACAAAAAGAGTTCAATATATTTATTATTACAGAGCAAATAATTAGTAGACAATAAAATCCCAATTTATCTCAACTGGGGAATAAGCTTATTTAACGGACGAAAACTTTATCAGTTTTATTCAACCCCAATATTAGAAATTTAACTGTAACAACTGCTACAAAAAAAGTCAAAAAACTAATACAGAATTTATCAATTTCAATGTTTCAGTCAGACGAAAGGCACGAGTTAGTGGCCAGTGGATGGTGGAAGGTATTTGTTTTAAAGGGAAGAGGTTTTATAAAATTATACTTGGATATTAACCTTATGACATTAAATTGGAGTTATATGAAGAATGAAACATTTTAACCCTAATTCATTCCTTTTTTTTTTAAGTCTGCTCCCAAACATTCAGATGATCCACTGTATGGGATGCGTGTTCATTCTTGGATTCTTGTGGAAGCAGGAAAGCGGGAGGTGCCTGAAAGTTTCTTCATTGAGCCATTTACAGGATTACCTCAGCCTCTACTGAATGAAAGGTACTTGGGCATCGAATCAGTTTGGAATCATCAGAACTACTGGGCCAATATGCAAGATTGTTCCAAAGGTGTTATGGTAAGCAGATTTAATTTTCTTTCAACCTGAATTTTTAATACAGTGCCCCTGCTATCATTTACTTTTTTCTTTTTTAATCATTTCACTCCATGCAAGGGAGTAAAGCCACAAAGATGCAAACGTTTACTGAGTGTGAAAGAATAAAAAAAAAGAGAAACATTATTGAGGAGCGAGAACAATAGAAGAAGAGTTATCAAGAGAACAGTAGATAACAATTGATATTGTATTTAAATTTTTGAAGATCAAAATTGGCTGGAAAGCATGTAGCTGAAAGAGAGTTCCACAGGCAAGAAGTGTGAGAAAAGAAACTGTTAGCATTAAAATTATGGCCAATTCAACTGTAACTTGATGAAACCTTTTTGCCAATATAATACTGCACTTAAATTCATAAAGTCTAGGTACCATCACAGAGAGTTTGTCTGAACAATTACCATGAAAATATTTATAGAAAAGCACAGGTAAGCTACATTGCAGTGGTGGGTAAATGACTGATGTCAGGTCAGGACCAATAATATTGATGACTAGCAGCATGGCCTGGCGTTGCCAGTGCTTGATTCAAAAATCATACGACTCATACAGTAATCGCTATCACTTGACTTAAAATATTTTTGCCCTTCCTTGCCTTTAAAGGAGTGCCCTTTGCCATGCTAATGTTGCTACATGCCTTACTTCTTGCCTATCTCACACTGCAAATTTTTTCTAAGCTCTACACTAAACATTAAATCTGTTACAAAAAAAGAACTAAACAAAATGAACACAAAACGATCAGCTTTAAAAAAGGACTCGTAACTGGAAAAACTGAATGAAAAAAGAATGTTAACAACAAATACTTTTTCACACCCAACCCCGTTCTGCAGAATCAGAATCAACGTTGAGTTTAAGCAAGCGAATGAGCCAATTGGATTAAAGTGCCATGCAGATTTAAATTTTTCCCACTTGTGACGAATGCAGCTATCGATTTTTTTTGCATGCTTGCATGCAAATTAACATTCATGTCAGTCCGCTGTTGGCTCTCACGCTGGCCAATAGAATCTTCCTGCCTATTCATGGCAGCCAGCTATAGGCTCTCACTCTGGCCAGTAGAAAATGGCCACAAACTACATGAAAACTTTCATAGAAGCATGAAAAAATCGATTATTTCCACTATCAATGGGAGTTGGGAAATGCAAAGTCGGTTTTGGCCTTGCCGCTAACTTGGAGCATGTGCAAGTAAATTTTGGTGCAAATCCGTCGAAAATTGTGGCTGTGCATTTGTTACACGCACACACACTCACATCCTGCCTTTTATAGATAGAGATTCTTTTTTGGAATTTATCAAGAATCTCTAAATATACAGCAGGAACACTGGAGCATATGTGGCAGCAATATTCAAAAGATGGATGAATGGTAGACTTATAAATATGTAAAATAGATTCTGGAGAGAAAAATTGTCTAGGACAACACAGTTAACCAACTTTCTTAGCAGCAAAACTAGCAACTGATTCAATATAATCTTTCCACTTCATGATAGACAAGAATATTAGCCCAAGAAGGCACAACAGGTCATTCTCCTGGAGGTTAGCTTCAGCCATCTTGATGAAAGGCAGAAAGAGGTATCTCAGATGATTAATATAGAGAAATTTTGTTTTGGAGGCATTAAAATTAAGAAGTCATTCCTTGCCCCAGTTAACAGCAGGCTGTAGGTTATTTTTGAGATCAGCTACCAATTGGACATTATCAAACTGATCAGCCTTACTAGCAAGACAATAGTTGTGTCATCAGCATAGGTAACAAGTTGATGCCATCAGGAAAGTCACTGATGAAAATTAAGAACAAAGTAGGTACAAGAATCCTGGGGGGGACACCAATTACAAAAAGATCTAGAAGAGTGGCCATTTAGGACAAGTTTCATTTCATGATTTGATAAGAAAGATAGAATCATTTAGTATTTCATTTTTGGGATGAGTAATTGACCAAGTACTTTCTGGTCATAATCAGGTGTCCATTGATATGCCATATCTGCTGATTATTGTGATAAGAGAGGGCATAAAATTGTGTATTTTATATTCAGGACAAAGAAAAGAATAAAGCAGGCAGGAATGTAGAAATAGAAAATAAAATAAAACAACCATAAAAGCAAGAAAGAAAGATCAAAAAGAAAACGAGAAAGAAAGAATAGAACAAAAAATAAAAAGAAATAAAGAAAAATTCATTTATTACATGAATTTAAAAACAAAGTCTATCATGATTCATCCTAAAAACTCTACAAAATGTTAACCTTCAGAAAAATCTCCTAGAAAAATAAAGTGCTTGTTGGTGTTTGGTTGGATCCTAAGAGGTTTTCTATTTTTTTTTCATTATGAATTGCTGGTGCCTGGTTAAAGTGTTACTACATAACACTACAGTAAATTTGAATGATGATTGAAATGAAAAATGACCAAAAGAAAAAAATGAAGCTAATGGATTCAATATTGCAAATACAAAGCAGTAAACAAGGATTAAGTTAGGATGGGAAGTTCTTCTGCATGCTATTTATTCTTCAAATCATTCACATTCACAACTATCACTTGCTTTTTGCTCTTTGCAACATTCATTATTTAGTCAGCAATTCTAATTAGGTTAAGAAATCATAGATTTCATCACAATAATATTAGCATCCATTCTTTTTATGATTGGCTGCACATCAGAGATGAAAAATGATACAAGATCATAAAGGAGCTGAGAAAATATATATTAATAACTGAATGAGGTTATGAATTTATATAAAGAAAATATCCTGAACATTTTGTAAAGAACAATGTCGAAATCCCTTGCCTCAACTTAATATCTGTGAATCCATCTGTCTGTTCAATTCTATTTAGCTTTCAGTTCTACTAAAAATACTGCATTATATAGTATTTTATTTCTGAGATAAGTAATTGTCACTATTCTTGTATTATTTTGAACTATTGTTCTCCTTTTGGTTGATATAGATCTTATTATAGACAAAATATTTCGACCAAGTACCCTCTGGTCATCATCAGGTGTCCATTGATCAGTTGATATTAAATATCTGTAGATTGTGATATTGTGTCCCTGTGATATCAGTTATTGTTTGTTTCTACTGAATTGGTGTGTCATTATCAGACCCAAGGATTGAACCCACTAGATAATCAATTTCTATATCCACTATGCCACCATCCCAAAGGATATTAATGGTATGTTTTTTGAGCATTTTATATATGATGTCAGATTTGGTTATAATGGTGGATTCATACCATTTTTCATAATTTAGTATTTCATTTTTGAGATGAGTTATTGTCAATATTCTTGTATTATTTTGAACTATAGTTCTACTCTTGGTTGACATAGATGTTATTTTAGACACAATGAAAATATTAAATGATTAGTAAATTAGAAAGAGAATTGGACTGAGAAGCAAACCTTGGGAGATACCTGTACTGATTGCTAGGGTCTCAGAAGACTGGCTGTTAGCAACTATAATTCTGAGACCTACCCATTACAAAGGACTTTATAATTGATTCTGTCAGTCATTTAGAGCTTGTGCAGTAACCCAATATGCCACACCTTGTCAAAGGCCTTTGAAATATCTAATGCAATTGTCCTTGAGATGTATTTGTTGTCTAGTGTCTCATTGATCCTGTGAGTAATGATAGTTAAAATACCAACAGTGGATCAGGCTGATTGAAAACTGTATTGTTTTTCACTCAAGACGTTGTTGCTATTGAGCTGATCAACAACCTTCTTGTTGATTATTGCTTCAAAAAGTTTGCTAATGACACTGAGGAAACTGATGGGTTTATATTGAGAGGGGGATGACTTCTCACCTGCGTTCTTGAAACTGGGTATACATTTGACCCCTTTTATAAACATTTCTTCTTCAAGCAGAGGTTAAATAATTTTGCTAACATTTGGGGTAATTCCAGTTTAATATTCTTATGGACAACCACTGGGATTTTGTCTGGAACAATGGCCTTCTTTGTTTTGAGATTTCCCAGTCTGTAATAAAAATACTACTAAGATTGTACTCTGTGGAAGTAGATGGCCTTTGTTATCTAATGTTGAGTTTGAGGCAAATATCGAGACAAAGAACTTTGACTTACCTGATGCGGATGAGATTACCTTGTGGTCGCTTATAACAGTATACACTGATACTTTGCAGTTATTCAGAATTTGGATGAAGATCATCCAGAACTCCCAGGATTCAATTTTTTTGCTTTCAAACTTGGCCTGGACCACTTGTGCAGAGCTACACTTTGCATTTTTCTAGAATTTTCTTGCAGTCATTGGAGTTCACTATTTGTCCATATCTGGGACCATAACAGGTGCTCCCGCCCTGGGTCAGGGTGGGCCTTGAAACAACAGCAATTAAGAGGTGGTTCCCTGCTCCTCAAAAACCCCAATCACCTGATTAGGGGACTTGCTGCTAGATGTAGTTTATCATCATACATACCCAGAATCAGCATTCAAATAGCAAATGATGCTTCTTAAAAGCAAAAAAAAAAAAAAAATTAAAAAACAGGAAAATTTCATTAGAAACCAAGAAAAGGGTACCAGACTATTATGATGCAATCCTCCTATATGGTTGGACAATTTTTTCACAGATGAAGATGAGGGAAGCTGTTTCCAGACATGAAAGAAACACGTTTACATTATCTGACGGTTTAGACTCACTGAATCTATCTTTTCATGCTGGCTTAGTCATGAATCTATCTTTTCATGCTGGCTTAGTCAATCAAAATCAGCTTCCTTTGTTTTTTCTTGTATCTGACCTCAAAGGTCTAACCCAGAAAGTCAGAGCAGCAATACACTTCTCTAAAAAATAATAGTCTGCTAAACTATTATTTAACATATAGAAGGATGTTGAGTATACCATGGATGGAACATGTAAGCAATGAAGAAATTTTTAGAAAAAAGGGGAATGAAAAGGACACTTTCAATCAGAAAGAAAGAGTTGAAATTTTGAGTATGCATAATGAGGAAAGAGAGCTTAGAGAATTTGACACACACAGGAAATTTGAAGGCAGGCAGAGCAGAGGGAAATGCATCTAACAAGCTTATGTAAATTGAGTGGGAGAAATTGTGGAAAGCAAACATTGTTGTGAACTACAAAGGATAGACAGTTGTGGAGAGCCATAATCCCTTACATCTTGAAGGGAATGACATTTAAAAGAAGGAGAATAGTTTTTAAATCTATATAACTCAAGAAAATTCTCTACAACTAACACAAAGGAATCTCATGCCTCCAGCTCAACTGGATATTAATACATTATTAATATGCTCTCTGCATATCTAAAAACAGCCTAATGTGCGAAGTAAAATTCTGAGTAGATATTGCAATTAGATATTAATATATTTGACTTAAAATTTATATACTCCCTGCATATCTAAAAAAAAGCCTAATGGGGGAAGTATAATTCTGAGTAGATATTTGGAATAAGCTTACTTAATTTAGTCTCATTTTATATATATATATATATATATATATATATATATATATATTACTATATTTCACCCAATACAAGGCCTAAGAGCCATTCAAGGTAAAGGGTTATTAAATGAACATGTACCTCAGGAATCTATAGAATTTAAATGTTGTGCACTGGTGTATATTGTAGGTGTGTGTAAGTCCACATGTAAACAATTAAGAAGAAGCATACAAAAACTTGGGTTTCTACTATGGACTGTTTATATAAACACTATTGAAACAAAGTTCTCAAGGTCTTTTGGACGTGTTCATTTTCTTTCTCTGGCTCAAAAATTAGAGTAAATAAGGGATAAGCATTGTTATAATGATTGAGTTCAAGTCAGCCTTGCACAGATCTGGAACGACCAAAGAAAAGTTTGTACTTACTACAAAGTTGGAAGATCAGCACAGTTATAAGGGCCAAGTTCAAGTTAGCCTTGTGCTGAGTTGGAACAACTAAAGAATAAGTTGATTTACTTCATAGGTGAAGAAAGAGAGTGAGGAAGGAAATGTTTGTATTTTTATGAACCCAAACAGTGCTATCTAATGGGTGTTTGATAAAGTTAAGTAGGATAATAAAATTTCTGGTTCCTTTATCATCACTGGAAAATGTATTCTTTTTGTTTTTTTTATTTTTCATTTCTTGATTTCTTGATTCTATTTCATTTTCCCACAAAACAAAGCAGTCCTTAAGTAGAAAAAATCATGCTTGAGCTAAGGGCCCAGATACAGAGATAAGATTGCTCTTTTGCAAGGACTAAAAAACATTAAGAAAAGTGGGGGTTTATAAAGGCTGGGATGGAGATCTTTGTTATTTTAATTTTTTTACAATGATGTTCACATAGTGCAAGGTCCAAGAGCAACTCGAGGTAGAAGGTTACAAAGTAAGGGACAGCACCCCTAGTAAGTTGACGTTGCCATTAAGACACAAGGGGCCACTGTGAAAGAGAAAGAAAAGGAAATAATTGGAAACCCAGTCATAAACAGGAAACAAGGGATAAAACTCTACTCCTGTTCAAAAGATAGGGGAGGAGTGTGAACCAGGCAATAGGTAAATCTCAGCATGCTTGTCTAAGTTGAAATCCTTACAACATTTTGGCCATTGTATTCCAGGCTTCCTTCAAATGTCTGTCTTTGCAACACTTTATTCAATCTACAGAGATTGATTGTTCATATTCCAATATTGATGCTTAGGGAATATTTCATATCAGTTAATATTCACTGATCATCTTCACCTTTATGTTGCTTGTATATTTCTTCCACTGAGCTTAGTCCTGGGGATGACAATAAAATAAATGTGACAGCAAGTCCACTGATCAGGAGATTGGATGATTTCAGGAGCATGGAATCTCCTCTTAATTGCTGCTGTTCCCACTTCAACCTTGACCGGGGTGGTAGAACCAGTTAGGGGCCCAGATATGGACAAATAGTGAACCCTTAAACAAAAACAAAACATTATGAAATTATAAAAATACATTTTTATAGTAAAAATACCAGCAATACATTTCATACAGAAAAGATTACCATCAATACAATTTTGCATTCAAAAATTCAATTGTGTTCAAAATATATTCAGTTGAAACCATAAAACTATGTTCAAAATATTTAGAGTTTGGCATTAAATGGCTCACAAAAAAATCAAGCAACCAAGCCAAAATCTACATGAAAGAACTCTTTCATGATGTTAATCCATATATCATCCTACAATTTCTTAAATTAAACTGTATTCCAAAATATAACTTCAACAAACTACAACATAAAACACATATATCACCGCCTCTCATAATTATGTCCACACAAACTTGTATATGCACAAAAGCTGAATTTCATCTGTTAATGACTTAATTACCTCCCCTTTGATTCTAATACCTATATAAATGTGTATAGTTTGAGGCTAGCTTTACTTGTATTTTTTATTTTGGAAATCATGGAGGACTAAAGAGATAACAGAAAGAACTAAAAGTGAGGCTTAACACTGGTAGCAAAGCATATACCAATTTGCAGGGAAGTGCTACTGTTCACTTTCTTTATTTTTTTATCATTTAGTTGCTTCTCAATTGCATAATATTGTTTTTTCTACATAGAAATAATTCATTTTGTTCTGAGATGAAAGTCTCACCATATGCTTGTGTTGTTAAAATAACCAAATGAAAATTTTTTCTTACTCTAATGCATAAGTATTTCTAAAGAGCTAAAACAAACAAACACTGTATTTGAAATTCCAGTGTAATAAGTAAAAACATTTAAAAAGAAAAAAACAAAAAAAATGTCTAGTATCAAAAACCCACCTATTTTCCACACTGAAGAAAATGATGATTATTTAATTTGGAAGACTGATGCTTCAGAAGACAAGCTTAGAGCTGCAGTATATCTCTCATTAAAAGGAAAAGCAAGAAAGGTTGTGTGACTGTTAAAATCAGAAGATATTGGCTGTTGTAAATTGATTATAGACAAATTGGATAGAGTATATTTACAAGATGAAGACATATTGGCATATTGTGCATTGAAGGATTTTTATGAATATAAATAAAGTACAGGTGAGAATTTTTCAAACTTTATAATTGAACATGAGCAGAGATAGGAAAAAATCAAAAGGTATGAAAAATCCCTTAAAGTGTTAGTCTTCTTTTTGCTTAAAGCTGCCAATCTTACTGATGAATCTGAAAAAAATTAGAAAATAAAAAAAACAGAAAATATGACCAGTAAAGATATGTGAGATAAGGTAAGGAAAATATTTGATGAGCCTCGAGTGTTAACTAAGAAGGATAGTGTACCTGATGTCACAGAAGCGGGTGTTGTATGGCCATGGTTTCAGCAAAAGAAGGAATAATGGAGGATGAAGAAGATATTTGTCTGGTAGACACAGTGTTATATTTTCGTAAAAAAAAAAAAGGAAACTAACTTTCTTGTCCACGTGACTTTTCACACGTTCCCTTTCCTCTTTAAAAGCTGCGTTCTTCTTCCTTTTCATTCTGAATTCTTTCCTTTGTTGATTACTGACTGCTGTGAATTAAGTTCAGTAAAGCCTTAAGAAAAGGTTATTCTATCCTTGCTTTCTTCTTTGTACTACGTAACACACAGTCAAGAAGTACATAAATGCTAACAGACTTATTCTGTTGGAAAAACATTAATGAGATGCTATTGCTGTCAATCATTTAAACATCATACAAAAGAGTTCCCTTATAAATAAGACTCTGAGGAATTTCATTCACATGGACTTCATGTTACACTTTTCAGTTCTAAGCCAGGTTCATTTCAATCTAGTCTGATTCTTGAGAATTTGTGTAAAGGCCTATCCAGATTGTGGTTTGCTCAGAAACTGTTACTCGTACAGTGTGGATTGGTGAATTTTTGAAAACACTAATCCCCAGATGAATTAAAGGAAGTAAAAGTGGTTCCCCGCCAGGTCTGTATTTAGATTTGGTACGGTTGGGAACACTAGAATCAAGCACACACAGAAGTTTAAATATCTGGGAAGCATCATGACAGAGGATGGTAAGTGTGACACTGAGATCCGTAGATGTATTGGGATGGCCAAGGACACATTTCAAAAGCTGTGCAGAGTATTGCAAGACTTGAGGATTTCTTTGTTAACAAAGAAATGAATACTGAGTTGTTATGTGACATCTGTCCTTCTTTACGGCAGCAAATGTTGGACAATTTCCTCAAAGATGAAGAAGAGACTCAAGGTGACAAGGATGTGGCTCTGCAGAAGGATGCTAAGGATATCATGGACCAAGCATATGAGCAACGATGAGGTCATAGAGAGGATGCAAACAAGGAGGAGGCTTATACTTAACATCAGGAAGAGGCAGCTGAAGTTTCTGGGGCACATAATGAGGAAGGAGGGTCTGGAGAATCTGATACTCATGAGTCAAATAGAGGAAAAGAGAGACAAGGGAAAACGATGCATGACATACCTAGTGGGCTTAAGCAAGTGACATAATGTGGTCTGGGAGAGGAAGCAGAGTGAAGGAACTTGTTGAGAGCTGCAAGGGATATAGGAAGGTGGAGAGCCATGATCGCCTACACCCTGAAAGGACATGGCACATTAAAAGAAAAAAAAAGATGGTTTTGAAGCCAAAAGTTTAAAATGTATTATTCTTCCATTGTTAATAAGAGTAAAAAATATAGCAAGGCTCCATTTAGACCAATCATCAGCTTGCCTCTAACATCAAGGTTCAATGCATGTGTATACATGGACTTGAAGGAAATTCAACGTGGAAAAATATGGATACTTCACTTAATTGATGATGAATCTAGGTCTTCTGCTGCTTGTAAAGGGTGTTCCAATAACTTGGACTGATTTTAAATTTTAAGTTTAAGTGTCTAATGATTTTTTTCTTTTTCTTTCACATTTAACAACTTAAGTTTTGGTAATTTCAACCATGGAAAGCTGTCCATCCTTTTTGGAGGAGTGCCAGACAGTGCAATGACATGTGTGTTCATGCGGGGGTTTCCTGGTCCTGTGAAAAGACTCCTGCGGTCCTTGGCACGAGCTTGGGCAATCATAAAGGATGAGACAGCAGAGAGGGAACCAGTTGTTGCTGCAGTGCAGCCCTCCCAGACTCCTCGATCTTCCCCAGACATGGGCCCTCTTGTCACATGCTATGAATGTAATGGGCCCAATCACTTCACGAGGGACTGCGTGAAGAGGTGAAGGGCAACTAACATGCATTGCTATTGATGCAACAAGACCGGTCATCTGGCCAAAAATTGTCCAGGAAAAGGAGGTGGGGATGAGACTTCAGCACCGGTCCACTCCCCAAACAGCAAGTAAACTCGGTGCTACCCATCATTACTGTGTGTGTTGACGGCACACCATGTTCGGCCCTCCTTGACTCTGGGTGCTCACGGTCAATCTTGAGCGCGAGTTTATGTCAGTCTTGGTCGAAGCAGGGTATGGCGGTATCTACATTAACCGGAGCTATGCAGGCTTGCTGTGGAAGGGGCACCATCAGAATTCGCACGGCAACTGGTAATACTACTACAATCGATGTGCTGGTTTTGCGAGGGAAGCCCCTGGATTTTGACCTGTTGCTTGGCATCGATGCCATTAAGGCACTCGGTGGAGTTCGCATCATACAGCATGGAAGCATGGAGTTTGAAGAACCACAGTCCGTCTGTGCAGCGAAGCTGATTTCAGTGCAAAATTCAATGAACAGCAGGGAGTTTGATTCACAGCCTGGAAGTGGTCGGCAGGTCATGCACCAGGGAAACTTCAGAATCGGATCTCTGAATATCCGGTATCCAGCGAGATGAGAGAGGAGTACGAGCATGAATTGCAAACATGGATGGACAATGGTTGGTTGGTGCCGTACAGTGATAAGAAGTTTGGCCCGCCCAAGGGACTGATACTGCTGATGGCCGTGCTGTAGACCAACAAGCATAAGGTTCATCCTGTGATGGACTATCGGGAACTGAATACCTACGTTGACACATTCACAGGTGCCGCAGATGTTTGCGCAGAAAAACTGCGTGACTGGAGACAGCAGTGTGCGAAGGTGTCCATCTTGGACCTCAGGAAAGCATATCTACAGATCTGTGTTGAAAAATCTCTGTGGCCATACCAAACAGTTATGTTTAAAGGGAAGCGATATTGTTTGACCAGACTGGGGTTTGGCCTGAATGCAGTGCCCGTGACAGTGACTTACCAGAAGCAAAATGGATTTGCTGCCTCGCATGTCGAACCATTCTCTGAGAGTTGGTCATACGTGCGTATGCCTACTTCCATTTTTATGCAGCAGGCTTATTTGCATAAGAGAACAATGCTACCTGTTAAAAACCAGACGAATGGACGTGGGGGACCACTTCTCTTCTAGGCTTCAGTGAGACTAGACGTATTGCTGAAAGAAAGCGACATCAATTTCTGGACACCTGACAATAGGAATAGGTGTTCACGGAGAAAATCAAGAATGGTATCAATGTTGTCAAAGCTCATCTGGTTGCCAAAGGATTTGAGGAAAGAAAGACCAATCAAAGGACAGATTCACTAAATGTAGTTGCCTCTCACTAAAAATGGTGTTTGTTACTGTAAGTTGTAAAATTAATTCAATTGGCATAACTTCTGCATTTTTGCAAGGAGACACAAGAGGGATGTGTATCTGCAATTCACATCAGAATTCTGTAATTCTGGACAAATTTGGAAATTAAAGATGCTATAACTTGACCCAGGGAATCACAACTGCCAACTCACAATTTAATCTTGTACAGCATCATTTTTCTGGATAGCAGTTGTGTGTGAATTTATATTAAAGGAATTCAAAAAAAGGGATGAGGAGGGAATGATTTATTTGAACTGTTTTGTTCTCCACATGGGTTCCCAGTGAAAGATGGCTGCTTGGCACTTCTGGGTAAGATTGTCTATTTCTTGCTAGGAGAGTGTCCAAGGGTAGCAATTAAAGATTAACACAGTATAATTAATATAAGACAAGGTCTTCCTAATCATGTGCACATGCTTATCTTAAAATCCTGATATACTAGAAAAATTCTGGGTACAAGCTCAAAATCAGTGTAATCAATTTGCTCAAGAATATTTGCTTTTATCTTGGTCAGCAGTAAAATCATTGTAATTAACATTTCATCATTTTTTGCACTTGGGGCTCCTGAGAGAATTATTAATTGGTCCATAGAAATTTAATGATAATTTGAGAATTGTCAGTTTATTAAAAAATTTAGTATTATTCATTTTACTTGGTTTGAGAGTTACCCAAGTTAGAGGTTTACTGAATAAGGTCTGTGTCATGAACATAAGAGAAGGAAGTAGGAAGTAAAGATTATGAGGAAATGGTGGATAGATAATAATTGACCTTTGACTTGATGATAGTAGAATAGTATATTGGGATATGTTCACATTTGCCACTGAAAATTTCTCTTGCAAGAATTATGAAAACAATGTATTATAGATAAGTATAATCAAGTGTATTTATATTTACATAATACATTATTCTTATTTTTTATGCTTCCAGGAAATGTCCTATGATCTTGGGGATTGCACCAAGTGGGAGTTCATGTTTCCCACAAATGAGAAACCAGTTTTACTTCTACCTGATGAGGATATTGACATAGAATTTGACGATGAAGTTGTAAGTTATAAATTAAAAAAAATGTATTTTGTTGATTTTTCATAGTATTGGTCACTTGTTGTATGTTTTATTTACCTTAGTAAATATGTAAAATAATATATATCTTTTTTGTATTGTGCTTTTTAAGAACTGCTAGGTAACCTTGTCATATTTGGGAGGATATTAAAATAATCCAGAACTTATACTGGAAGCAAATCACGTGCATACGGATAAAAATGAATACAGTAAATTTTATTTTATTTTTATTTCTTGGTAACATCTGTGACAGACGATGCAGTGTTTAGTTATATTTTTAGGCATTTTCATGTGCTCAAAATGCTTGATTTTATATCAGAGTTTCCTAGATAGATGACCATTAGAATGGCTACTCAGTTTTACCAAACAAATTATTTTTCTTTATCATGATATTCAACCTGTACAAGGCTCTAGAGCAACTCAAGATAGAGGGCTACAGAGTAAGAGGCATGGATTATGTGGATATGTGGGGAAGATAACAGTTAACCCTAGACTTGAAGAGGTTAAGATTATAGTGATTGGGGAAGCATTCTCTTGGGAGTTGGTTCCACAGAGCAACAATTAACAAAAACAGAAAGCAGTGAGAGAAAAGGATGTGTCTTCCCACTATGCTTATTCATTTTATACAGTGAGGTGTTTCTGAGCAAATTAGAAGGCCTACAGTGGAGTAATGGATAGTGGCTTGGATTGAGGAATTGGAGAACCGAGTTCAAATTCCATTCAAATCCATTACATTCACTTACTTGCTAATACCCTTGGGAAAGGTATGAATCCTATCTTCTTCTCCCCCCCAGATATGGGTAAATATTATGATAAACCAGGTTCTATAGCTTTGGATGGCAACTGGTCTACCACAGAAAGAAATGGCAATGTAGTGCAGGAAAAAATGCTGCCTCGTCAGTCATGTATCGAAAGATACATGATCGCCTAAGCATGTATCATGCATGACACATAACTGACTGGCCAGGATTTATTATTGGTAGACATAAACATGACAACATAAAATATGATGATGACACTATGTTGATAGCAAACACAGAAAAGAAACTACAAGATTGGTTTGGTAATGGCTTATCAACCTCAATGGGTTATTTAATGCTGACAAGACTTTTATTGCTGGTAATATTTTTTCCAAAAATGTATTGCTGGTAATATTTTATTTTCAAAACACATATTGCTTGTAATATTCTTTTTCTTCAAAAATTTATTGATTGTAATAATTTTTACAAAGTATTTCTGGTATTAAAACCTATATTTACACTTTCATAGTTTTTGACCCCATGTTTGGGGGGTTAACTATTTGCCCATATCTGAGACCCTAACAGGTGCTACCACCCCGGGTCAGAGTGGACATGGGAACACCAGCAACTAAGAGGTGGTTCCACACTCCTCAAAACCTGATCAGAGGCCTTGTTGTTGGGCATATTTTATTGTCTTACCCAGGACGGAGGAAACTACAAGAACTTCTACAGAAGGTAGTGAAAGAAAGCAAGAAGAAAGGACTAAATGCCAATTGCAAGAAGACAGAATGTAGATTATCAGGAAAATGAAGAGCCCAACATGCAAACTACAAATTGGAGATACCAAAATGAAGTACTAAAATTTAAATATCTAGGAAAATATCAAGAAATGGTAAAAATTTGTTAGAAACAATGAAAATAGTCCTTAATTGTTATGTAACATCAGTTCTTCTGTATGGCAGTGAATGCTGAACAGTCTACTCACAGGTGAAGCTATCTGTTCTTTCAAAATTGAATGGTTGCAATGCATACTCAAAGCAACATCTGTGCTATTCAAAAAAAAAATTCAGGTCACAAGCAGTTAAAAGTTAGATTGTATTAAACTCAGAAGTCTTATTGGTTAATAAGTTGTAGTTTTATCTCATCCTTGTCGCAAAAATGTTGTAATGTAGGGAAGGTTACTGAATAGAATAATTGCACAAAGGTTGGTAATGAAGGATAATAATTAGGACAAGAACAACACATATAAGATTTGCCAGCAGCATGTAGAAGAAATAGTCAACTTAATTCCACAATGAATCTCCAACTGCAGACCAACATAGAGTATTTACTATTTGTATTTATGTGAATGGGGACATACCCATTATAGTCCAAAGGTATGCTACAATAGAAATATATTTCCCAATTTTTAATATTGATTTTTAGGAGGGAAAGATTGTTGGATGTGAGCCATCATTTTTTTTAGCACATTACAAGATATTATTGTTTGATTTTTCATTCTTACTACTATCTTTTTGTATCCACAGATTCCTTCTCTCTATTTTGAATCATTACTTCTATTAGCAGATGTTCATTGTCTCCCCTTTCCTTTTGTATCCAATGATTCATTCTCTTTATTTTGAATCATTACTTCTATTAGCTGATGTTCATTCTCTCTCCTTTCTTTTTGAATCCAATGATTCATTCTCTTTATTTTGAATCATTACTTCTATTAGCTGATGTTCATTCTCTCTCCATTCTTTTTGAATCGAATGATTCATTCTCTTTATTTTGAATCATTACTTCTATCAGCAGATGTTCATTGTTTCTCCTTTCATTTTGTATCCAATGATTCATTCTCTTTATTTTGAATCATTACTTCTATTAGCAGATGTTCATTGTCTCACCTTTCCTTTTGTATCCAATGATTCATTCTCTTTATTTTGAATCATTACCTCTATTAGCTGATGTTCATTCTCACTCCTTTCTTTTTGAATCTAATGATTCCTTCTCTTTATTTTGAATCATTACTTCTATTAGCTGATGTTCATTCTCTCTCCTTTCTTTTTGAATCCAATGATTCATTCTCTTTATTTTGAATCATTACTTCTATTAGCTGATGTTCATTCTCTCTCCTTTCTTTTTGAATCCAATGATTCCTTCTCTTTATTGTGAATCATTACTTCTATTAGCAGATGTTCATTCTCTCTCCTTTCTTTTTGTATCGAATGTTTCATTCTCTTTATTTTGAATCATTGCTTCTATTAGCAGATGTTCATTCTCTCTCCTTTCTTTTTGTATCCAATGATTCCTTCTCTTTATTTTGAATCATTACTTCTATTAGCAGATGGCCATTCTCTCTTCTTTCCTTTTGTATCCAATGAGTCATTCTCTTTATTTTGAATCATTACTTCTATTAGCAGATGTTCATTCTCTCTCCTTTCTTTTTGTATCGAATGTTTCATTCTCTTTATTTTGAATCATTGCTTCCATTAGCAGATGTTAATTCTCTCTCCTTTCTTTTTGTATCCATGATTCATTTTCTTTATTTTTAATCATTACTTCTATTAGCAGATGTTCATTCTCTCACCTTTCTTTTTGTATCCAATGTTTCATTCTCTTTATTTTGAATCATTACTTCTATTAGCAGATATTCATTCTCTCTCCTTTCTTTTTGTATCCAATGATTCATTCCCTTTATTTTGAATCATTGCTTCTATGAGCAGATGTTCATTCTCTCACCTTTCTTATTGCATCCAATGATTCCTTCTCTTTATTTTGAATCATTACTTCTATTAGCAGATGTTCATTCTCTCTCTTTTCTTTTTGTATCGATTGTTTCATTCTCTTTATTTTGAATCATTGCTTCTATTAGCAGATGTTCATTCTCTCTCCTTTCTTTTTGTATCCATGATTCATTCTCTTTATTTTGAATCATTACTTCTATTAGCAGATGTTCATTCTCTCACCTTTCTTTTGTATCCAATGATTCCTTCTCTTTATTTTGAATCATTACTTCTATTAGCAAATGTTCATTCTCTCTCCTTTCTTTTTGAATCCAATGATTCATTCACTTTATTTTGAATCATTACTTCTATTAGCTGATGTTCATTCTCTGTCCTTTCTTTTTCTATCCAATGATTCATTCCGTTTACTTTGAATCATTCCTTCTATTAGCTGACATTAATTTTCTCTCCTTTGTTTTTCTACCCAATGATTACTTCTCTTTATTTTGAATCATTACTTCTATTAGCAGATGTTCATTCTCTCACCTTTTTTTTGTATCCAATGTTTCATTCTCTTTATTTTGAATCATTACTTCTATTAGCAGATATTCATTCTCTCTCCTTTCTTTTTGTATGCAATGATTCATTCCCTTTATTTTGAATCATTCCTTCTATTAGCTGACGTTCATTCTCTCTCCTTTCTTTTTCTATCCAATGATTCCTTCTCTTTATTTTGTATCATTGCTTCTATGAGCAGATGTTCATTCTCTCTCCTTTCTTTTTGTATCCAATGATTCCTTCTCTATATTTTGAATCATTACTTCTATTAGCAGATGTTCATTCTCTCTCTTTTCTTTTTGTATTGAATGTTTCATTCTCTTTATTTTGAATCATTGCTTCTATTAGCAGATGTTCATTCTCTCTCCTTTCTTTTTGTATCCATGATTCATTCTCTTTATTTTGAATCATTACTTCTATTAGCAGATGTTCAATCTCTCACCTTTCTTTTTGTATCCAATGATTCCTTCTCTTTATTTTGAATCATTACTTCTATTAGCAGATGTTCATTCTCTCTCCTTCCTTTTTGAATCCAATGATCATTCTCTTTATTTTGAATCAGTACTTCTATTAGCTGATGTTCATTCTCTCTCCTTTCTTTTTGTATCCAATGATTCCTTCTCTTTATTTTGAATCATTACTTCTATTAGCAGATGTTCATTCTCTCTCCTTTCTTTTTGTATCCAATGTTTCATTCTCTTTATTTTGAATCATTACTTCTATTAGCAGATGTTCATTCTCTCTCCTTTCTTTTTGTATCCAATGATTCCTTCTCTATGTTTTGAATCATTACTTCTATTAGCAGATGTTCATTCTCTCTCCTTTCTTTTTGTATCGAATGTTTCATTCTCTTTATTTTGAATCATTGCTTCCATTAGCAGATGTTAATTCCCTCTCCTTTCTTTTTGTATCCATGATTCATTTTCTTTATTTTTAATCATTACTTCTATTAGCAGATGTTAATTCTCTCACCTTTCTTTTTGTATCCAATGTTTCATTCTCTTTATTTTGAATCATTACTTCTATTAGCAGATATTCATTCTCTCTCCTTTCTTTTTGTATCCAATGATTCATTCCCTTTATTTTGAATCATTCCTTCTATTAGCTGACGTTCATTCTCTCTCCTTTCTTTTTCTATCCAATGATTCCTTCTCTTTATTTTGAATCATTACTTCTATTAGCAAATGTTCATTCTCTCTCCTTTCTTTTTGAATCCAATGATTCATTCTCTTTATTTTGAATCATTACTTCTATTAGCTGATGTTCATTCTCTGTCCTTTCTTTTTCTATCCAATGATTCATTCCGTTTATTTGAATCATTCCTTCTATTAGCTGACATTAATTTTCTCTCCTTTGTTTTTCTACCCAAAGATTACTTCTCTTTATTTTGAATCATTACTTCTATTAGCTGATGTTCATTCTCTCTCCTTTTCTTTTGTATCCAATGAGTCATTCTCTTTATTTTGAATCATTACTTCTATTAGATGACATTCATTCTCTCTCCTTTCTTTTTCTATCCAATGATTCCTTCTCTTTATTTTGTATCATTACTTCTATTAGCAGATGTTCATTCTCTCGCCTTTTCTTTCGTATCCAATGATTCCTTCTCTTTATTTTGAATCATTGCTTCTATGAGCAGATGTTCATTCGCTCTCCTTTCTTTTTGTCTCCAATGATTCCTTCTCTATATTTTGAATCATTACTTCTATTAGCAGATGTTCATTCTCTCTCTTTTCTTTTTGTATCGAATGTTTCATTCTCTTTATTTTGAATCATTGCTTCTATTAGCAGATGTTCATTCTCTCTCCTTTCTTTTTGTATCCATGATTCATTCTCTTTATTTTGAATCATTACTTCTATTAGCAGATGTTCATTCTCTCTCCTTTTCTTTTGTATCCAATGAGTCATTCTCTTTATTTTGAATCATTTCTTCTATTAGCAGATGTTCATTCTCTCACCTTTCTTTTTGTATCCAATGATTCCTTGTCTTTATTTTGAACCATTACTTCTATTAGCAGATGTTCATTCTGTCTCCTTTCTTTTTGTATCCAATGATTCATTCTCTTTATTTTGAATCATTACTTTTCTTAGTTAATGTTCATACTCTCTCCTTTCTTTTTGTATCTAATGATTCCTTCTCTATATTTTGAATCATTGCTTCTTTTTGCAGATGTTCATTCCCTTTTTAACTTTCTCTTTTCTGACATTACTTTTGTGTTCAATGATTCCTTCTCTTTATTTTGAATCATTACTTCTATTAGCTGATGTTCATTCTCTCTCGTTTCTTTTTGTATCCAATGATTCCTTCTCTTTATTTTGAATCATTACTTCTATTAGCAGATGTTCATTATCTCACCTTTCTTTTTGTATCCAATGATTCCTTCTCTTTATTTTGAATCATTACTTCTATTAGCAGATGTTCATTCTCTCTCCTTTCCTTTTGTATCCAATGAGTCATTCTCTTTATTTTGAATCATTACTTCTATTAGCAGATGTTCATTCTCTCTCCTTTCTATTTGTATCCAATGATTCCTTCTCTATATTTTGAATCATTACTTCTATTAGCAGATGTTCATTCTCTTTCGTTTCTTTTTGTATCCAATGATTCCTTCTCTATATTTTGAATCATTACTTCTATTAGCAGATGTTCATTCTCTCTCCTTTCTTTTTGTATCGAATGTTTCATTCTCTTTATTTTGAATCATTGCTTCTATTAGCAGATGTTCATTCTCTCTCCTTTCTTTTTGTATCCATGATTCATTCTCTTTATTTTTAATCATTACTTCTATTAGCAGATGTTCATTCTCTCACCTTTCTTTTTGTATCCAATGTTTCATTCTCTTTATTTTGAATCATTACTTCTATTAGCAGATGTTCATTATCTCTCCTTTCTTTTTGTATGTAATGATTCATTCCCTTCATTTTGAATCATTCCTTCTATTAGCTGACATTCATTCTCTCTCCTTTCTTTTTCTATCCAATGATTCCTTCACTTTATTTTGAATCATTGGTTCTATGAGCAGATGTTCATTCTCTCACCTTTCTTTTTGCATCCAATGATTCCTTCTCTTTATTTTGAATCATTACTTCTATTAGCAGATGTTCATTCTCTTTCGTTTCTTTTTGTATCCAACGTTTCATTCTCTTTATTTTGAATCATTACTTCTATTAGCAGATGTTCATTCTCTCTCCTTTCTTTTTGTATCCAATGATTCCTTCTCTATATTTTGAATCATTACTTCTATTAGCAGATGTTCATTCTCTCTCTTTTCTTTTTGTATCCAATGTTTCATTCTCTTTATTTTGAATCATTGCTTCTATTAGCAGATGTTCATTCTCTCTCCTTTTTTTTGTATCCATGATTCATTCTCTTAATTTTGAATCATTACTTCTATTAGCTGATGTTCATTCTCTCACCTTTCTTTTTCTATCCAATGATTCATTCCCTTTACTTTGAATCATTCCTTCTATTAGCTGACATTCATTTTCTCTCCTTTGTTTTTCTACCCAATGATTACTTCTCTTTATTTTGAACCATTACTTCTATTAGCAGATGTTCATTCTCTCTCCTTTCCTTTTGTATCCAATGAGTCATTCTCTTTATTTTGAATCATTGCTTCTATTAGCAGATGTTCATTCTCTCTCCTTTCCTTTTGTATCCAATGAGTCATTCTCTTTATTTTGAATCATTACTTCTATTAGCAGATGTTCATACTCTCTCCTTTCTTTTTGTATCTAATGATTCCTTCTCTATATTTTGAATCATTGCTTCTTTTTGCAGATGTTCATTCCCTTTTTAACTTTCTCTTTTCTGACATTACTTTTGTGTTCAATGATTCCTTCTCTTTATTTTGAATCATTACTTCTATTAGCTGATGTTCATTCTCTCTCCTTTCTTTTTGTATCCAATGATTCCTTCTCTTTATTTTGAATCATTACTTCTATTAGCAGATGTTCATTATCTCACCTTTCTTTTTGTATCCAATGATTCCTTCTCTTTATTTTGAATCATTACTTCTATTAGCAGATGTTCATTCTCTCTCCTTTCCTTTTGTATCCAATGAGTCATTCTCTTTATTTTGAATCATTACTTCTATTAGCAGATGTTCATTCTCTCTCGTTTCTTTTTGTATCCAATGTTTCATTCTCTTTATTTTGAATCATTACTTCTATTAGCAGATGTTCATTCTCTCTCGTTTCTTTTTGTATCCCATGTTTCATTCTCTTTATTTTGAATCATTACTTCTATTAGCAGATGTTCATTCTCTCTCCTTTCTTTTTCTATCCAATGATTCATTCTCTTTATTTTGAATCATTACTTCTATTAGCTGATGTTCATTCTCTGTCCTTTCTTTTTCTATCCAATGATTCATTCCCTTTACTTTGAATCATTCCTTCTATTAGCTGACATTCATTTTCTCTCCTCTGTTTTTTTACCCAATGATTACTTATCTTTATTTTGAATCATTTCTTCTATTAGCAGATGTTCATTCTCTCTCCTTTCTTTTTATCCAATGATTCCTTCTCTTTATTTTGAATCATTACTTCTATTAGCAGATGTTCATTCTCTCTCCTTTCCTTTTTTATCCAATGAGTCATTCTCTTTATTTTGAATCATTACTTCTATTAGCAGATGTTCATTCTCTCTCGTTTCTTTTTGTATCCAATGATTCCTTCTCTTTATTTTGAATCATTACTTCTATTAGCAGATGTTCATTCTCTCTCCTTTCCTTTTGCATCCAATGAGTCATTCTCTTTATTTTGAATCATTACTTCCATTAGCAGATGTTCATACTCTCTCCTTTCTTTTTGTATCTAATGATTCCTTCTCTATATTTTGAATCATTGCTTCTTTTTGCAGATGTTCATTCACTTTTTAACTTTCTCTTTTCTGACATTACTTTTGTGTTCAATGATTCCTTCTCTTTATTTTGAATCATTACTTCTATTAGCTGATGTTCATTCTCTCTCCTTTCTTTTTGTATCCAATGATTCCTTCTCTTTATTTTGAATCATTACTTCTATTAGCAGATGTTCATTATCTTACCTTTCTTTTTGTATCCAATGATTCCTTCTCTTTATTTTGAATCATTACTTCTATTAGCAGATGTTCATTCTCTCTCCTTTCCTTTTGTATGCAATGAGTCATTCTCTTTATTTTGAATAATTACTTCTATTAGCAGATGTTCATTCTCTCTCGTTTCTTTTTGTATCCCATGTTTCATTCTCTTTATTTTGAATCATTCCTTCTATTAGCAGATGTTCATTCTCTCGCCTTTCTTTTTCTATCCAATGATTCATTCTCTTTATTTTGAATCATTACTTCTATTAGCAGATGTTCATTCTCTCTCATTTTCTTTTGTATCCAATGAGTCATTCTCTTTATTTTGAATCATTGCTTCTATTAGCAGATGTTCATTCTCTCTCCTTTCTTTTTGTATCCAATGTTTCATTCTCTTTATTTTGAATCATTACTTCTATTAGCAGATGTTCATTCTCTCTCCTTTCTTTTTGTATCGAATGTTTCATTCTCTTTATTTTGAATCATTGCTTCTATTAGCAGATGTTCATTCTCTCTCCTTTCTTTTTGTATCCAATGTTTCATTCTCTTTATTTTGAATCATTACTTCTATTAGCAGATGTTCATTATCTCTCCTTTCTTTTTGTATCCAATGATTCCTTCTCTATATTTTGAATGATTACTTCTATTAGCAGATGTTCATTCTCTCTCCTTTCTTTTTGTATCGAACGTTTCATTCTCTTTATTTTGAATCATTGCTTCTATTAGCAGATGTTCATTCTCTCTCCTTTCTTTTTGTATCCATGATTCATTCTCTTTATTTTTAATCAATGATTACTTATCTTTATTTTGAATCATTACTTCTATTAGCAGATGTTCATTCTCTCTCCTTTTCTTCTATATCCAATGAGTCATTCTCTTTATTTTGAATCATTTCTTCTATTAGCAGATGTTCATTCTCTCTCCTTTCTTTTTATCCAATGATTCCTTCTCTTTATTTTGAATCATTATTTCTATTAGCTGATGTTCATTCTCTGTCCTTTCTTTTTCTATACAATGATTCATTCCATTTACTTTGAATTACTTAGCTGACATTCATTTTCTCTCCTTTGTTTTTCTACACAATGATTACTTCTCTTTATTTTCAATCATTACTTCTATTAGCAGATGTTCATTCTCTCTCCTTTCCTTTTGTATCCAATGAGACATTCTCTTTATTTTCAATCATTGCTTCTATTAGCAGATGTTCATACTCTCTCCTTTCTTTTTGTATCTAATGATTCCTTCTCTATATTTTGAATCATTGCTTCTTTTTGCAGATGTTCATTCACTTTTTAACTTTCTCTTTTCTGACATTACTTTTGTGTTCAATGATTCCTTCTCTTTATTTTGAATCATTACTTCTATTAGCTGATGTTCATTCTCTCTCCTTTCATTTTGTATCCAATGATTCCTTCTCTTTATTTTGAATCATTACTTCTATTAGCAGATGTTCATTATCTTACCTTTCTTTTTGTATCCAATGATTCCTTCTCTTTATTTTGAATCATTACTTCTATTAGCAGATGTTCATTCTCTCTCCTTTCTATTTCTATCCAATGATTCATTCTCTTTATTTTGAATCATTACTTCTATTAGCAGATGTTCATTCTCTCTCCTTTCTTTTTGTATCCAATGAGTCATTCTCTTTATTTTGAATCATTACTTCTATTAGCAGGTGTTCATTCTCTCTCATTTTCTTTTGTATCCAATGTTTCATTCTCTTTATTTTGAATCATTGCTTCTATTAGCAGATATTCATTCTCTCTCCTTTCCTTTTGTATCCAATGTTTCGTTCTCTTTATTTTGAATCATTACTTCTATTAGCAGATGTTCATTCTCTCTCCTTTCTTTTTGTATCGAATGTTTCATTCTCTTTATTTTGAATCATTGCTTCTATTAGCAGATGTTCATTCTCTCTCCTTTCTTTTTGTATCCATGATTCATTCTCTTTACTTTTAATCATTACTTCTATTAGCAGATGTTCATTCTCTCACCTTTCTTTTTGTATCCAATGTTTCATTCTCTTTATTTTGAATCATTACTTCTATTAGCAGATGTTCATTATCTCTCCTTTGTTTTTGTATGTAATGATTCATTCCCTTTATTTTGAATCATTCCTTCTATTAGCTGACGTTCATTCTCTCTCCTTTCTTTTTCTATGCAATGATTCCTTCTCTTTATTTTGAATCATTGGTTCTATGAGCAGATGTTCATTCTCTCACCTTTCTTTTTGCATCCAATGATTCCTTCTCTTTATTTTGAATCATTACTTCTATTAGCAGATGTTCATTCTCTTTCCTTTCTTTTTGTATCCAATGTTTCATTCTCTTTATTTTGAATCATTACTTCTATTAGCAGATGTTCATTCTCTCTCCTTTCTTTTTGTATCCAATGATTCCTTCTCTATATTTTGAATCATTACTTCTATTAGCAGATGTTCATTCTCTATCTTTTCTTTTTGTATCGAATGTTTCATTCTCTTTGTTTTGAATCATTGCTTCTATTAGCAGATGTTCATTCTCTCTCCTTTCTTTTTGTATCTAATGATTCCTTCTCTATATTTTGAATCATTGCTTCTTTTTGCAGATGTCCATTCCCTTTTTAACTTTCTCTTTTCTGACATTACTTTTGTGTTCAATGATTCCTTCTCTTTATTTTGAATCATTACTTCTATTAGCTGATGTTCATTCTCTCTCGTTTCTTTTTGTATCCAATGATTCCTTCTCTTTATTTTGAATCATTACTTCTATTAGCAGATGTTCATTATCTCACCTTTCTTTTTGTATCCAATGATTCCTTCTCTTTATTTTGAATCATTACTTCTATTAGCAGATGTTCATTCTCTCTCCTTTCCTTTTGTATCCAATGAGTCATTCTCTTTATTTTGAATCATTACTTCTATTAGCAGATGTTCATTCTCTCTCCTTTCTATTTGTATCCAATGATTCCTTCTCTATATTTTGAATCATTACTTCTATTAGCAGATGTTCATTCTCTTTCGTTTCTTTTTGTATCCAATGATTCCTTCTCTATATTTTGAATCATTACTTCTATTAGCAGATGTTCATTCTCTCTCCTTTCTTTTTGTATCGAATGTTTCATTCTCTTTATTTTGAATCATTGCTTCTATTAGCAGATGTTCATTCTCTCTCCTTTCTTTTTGTATCCATGATTCATTCTCTTTATTTTTAATCATTACTTCTATTAGCAGATGTTCATTCTCTCACCTTTCTTTTTGTATCCAATGTTTCATTCTCTTTATTTTGAATCATTACTTCTATTAGCAGATGTTCATTATCTCTCCTTTCTTTTTGTATGTAATGATTCATTCCCTTTATTTTGAATCATTCCTTCTATTAGCTGACATTCATTCTCTCTCCTTTCTTTTTCTATCCAATGATTCCTTCACTTTATTTTGAATCATTGGTTCTATGAGCAGATGTTCATTCTCTCACCTTTCTTTTTGCATCCAATGATTCCTTCTCTTTATTTTGAATCATTACTTCTATTAGCAGATGTTCATTCTCTTTCCTTTCTTTTTGTATCCAATGTTTCATTCTCTTTATTTTGAATCATTACTTCTATTAGCAGATGTTCATTCTCTCTCCTTTCTTTTTGTATCCAATGATTCCTTCTCTATATTTTGAATCATTACTTCTATTAGCAGATGTTCATTCTCTCTCTTTTCTTTTTGTATCCAATGTTTCATTCTCTTTATTTTGAATCATTGCTTCTATTAGCAGATGTTCATTCTCTCTCCTTTTTTTTGTATCCATGATTCATTCTCTTAATTTTGAATCATTACTTCTATTAGCAGATGTTCATTCTCTCACCTTTCTTTTTGTATCCCATGATTCCTTCTCTTTATTTTGAAACATTACTTCTATTAGCAGATGTTCATTCTCTCTCTTTCCTTTTTGAATCCAATGATTCATTCTCTTTATTTTGAATCATTACTTCTATTAGCTGATGTTCATTCTCTCTCCTTTCTTTTTCTATCCAATGATTCATTCTTTTTACTTTGAATCATTCCTTCTATTAGCTGACATTCATTTTCTCTCCTTTGTTTTTATACCCAATGATTACTTCTCTTTATTTTGAATCATTACTTCTATTAGCAGATGTTCATTCTCTCTCCTTTCCTTTTGTATCCAATGAGTCATTCTCTTTATTTTGAATCATTACTTCTATTAGCAGATGTTCATTCTCTCTCCTTTCTTTTGTATCCAATGATTCCTTCTCTTTATTTTGAATCATTACTTCTATTAGCAGACGTTCATTCTCTCTCCTTTGCTTTTGTATCCAATGAGTCATTCTCTTTATTTTGAATCATTACTTCTATTAGCAGATGTTCATTCTCTCTCCTTTGCTTTTGTATCCAATGAGTCATTCTCTTTATTTTGAATCATTACTTCTATTAGCAGATGTTCATTCTCTCTCCTTTCTTTTTGTATCCAATGATTCCTTCTCTTTATTTTGAATCATTACTTCTATTAGCAGACGTTCATTCTCTCTCCTTTGCTTTTGTATCCAATGAGTCATTCTCTTTATTTTGAATCATTACTTCTATTAGCAGATGTTCATTATCTCTCCTTTCTTTTTGTATGTAATGATTCATTCCCTTTATTTTGAATAATTCCTTCTATTAGCTGACGTTCATTCTCTCTCCTTTCTTTTTCTATCCAATGATTCCTTCTCTTTATTTTGAATCATTACTTCTATTAGCAGATGTTCATTCTCTCTCCTTCCTTTTTGAATCCAATGATTCATTCTCTTTATTTTGAATCATTACTTCTATTAGCTGATGTTCATTCTCTGTCCTTTCTTTTTCTATCCAATGATTCATTCCCTTTACTTTGAATCATTCCTTCTATTAGCTGACATTCATTTTCTCTCCTTTGTTTTTCTACCCAATGATTCCTTCTCTATATTTTGAATCATTACTTCTAATTGCAGATGTTCATTCTCTCTCCTTTCTTTTTGTATCGAATGTTTCATTCTCTTTATTTTGAATCATTGCTTCTATTAGCAGATGTTCATTCTCTCTCCTTTCTTTTTGTATCCATGATTCATTCTCTTTATTTTTAATCATTACTTCTTTTAGCAGATGTTCATTCTCTAACCTTTCTTTTTGTATCCAATGTTTCATTCTCTTTATTTTGAATCATTACTTCTATTAGCAGATATTCATTATCTCTCCTTTCTTTTTGTATGTAATGATTCATTCCCTTTATTTTGAATCATTCCTTCTAATAGCTGACGTTCATTCTCTCTCCTTTCTTTTTCTATCCAACGATTCCTTCTCTTTATTTTGAATCATTGGTTCTATTAGCAGATGTTCATTCTCTCACCTTTCTTATTGCATCCAATGATTCCTTCTCTTTATTTTGAATCATTACTTCTATTAGCAAATGTTCATTCTCTCTCCTTTCTTTTTGTATCTAATGATTCCTTCTCTATATTTTGAATCATTGCTTCTTTTTGCAGATGTTCATTCCATTTTTAACTTTCTCTTTTCTGACATTCCTTTTGTGTTCAATGATTCCTTCTCTTTATTTTGTATCATTACTTCTATTAGCTGATGTTCATTCTCTCTCCTTTCTTTTTGTATCCAGTGATTCCTTCTCTTTATTTTGAATCATTACTTCTATTAGCAGATGTTCATTATCTCACCTTTCTTTTTGTATCCAATGATTCCTTCTCTTTATTTTGAATCATTACTTCTATTTGCAGATGTTCATTCTCTATCCTTTCTTTTTGTATCCAATGTTTCATTCTCTTTATTTTGAATCATTACTTCTATTAGCAGATATTCATTCTCTCTCCTTTCTTTTTGTATCCAATGATTCATTCCCTTTATTTTGAATCATTACTTCTATTAGCAGATGTTCATTCTCTCACCTTTCTTTTTGTATCCAATGTTTCATTCTCTTTATTTTGAATCATTACTTCTATTAGCAGATGTTCATTATCTCTCCTTTCTTTTTGTATGTAATGATTCATTCCCTTTATTTTCAATCATTCCTTCTATTAGCTGACGTTCATTCTCTCTCCTTTCTTTTTCTATCCAATGATTCCTTCTCTTTATTTTGAATCATTGGTTCTATGAGCAGATGTTCATTCTCTCACCTTTCATTTTGCATCCAATGATTCCTTCTCTTTATTTTGAATCATTACTTCTATTAGCAGATATTCATTCTCTCTCCTTTCTTTTTGTATCCAATGCTTCATTGTCTTTATTTTGAATCATGACTTCTATTAGCAGATGTTCATTCTCTCTCCTTTCTTTTTGTATCCAATGATTCCTTCTCTATATTTTGAATCATTACTTCTATTAGCAGATGTTCATTCTCTCTCCTTTCTTTTTGTATCGAATGTTTCATTCTCTTTATTTTGAATCATTGCTTTTATTAGCAGATGTTCATTCTCTCTCCTTTCTTTTTGTATCCATGATTCCTTCTCTATATTTTGAATCATTACTTCTATTAGCAGATGTTCATTCTCTCACCTTTCTTTTTGTATCTAATGTTTCATTCTCTTTATTTTGAATCATTACTTCTATTAGCAGATGTTCAGTATCTCTCCTTTCTTTTTGTATGTAATGATTCATTCCCTTTATTTTGAATCATTCCTTCTATTAGCTGACGTTCATTCTCTCTCCTTTCTTTTTCTATCCAATGATTCCTTCTCTTTATTTTGAATCATTGGTTCTATGAGCAGATGTTCATTCTCTCTCCTTTCTTTTTGTATCCATGATTCATTCTCTTTATTTTGAATCATTACTTCTATTAGCAGATGTTCATTCTCTCACCTTTCTTTTTGTATCCAATGATTCCTTCTCTTTATTTTGAATCATTACTTCTATTAGCAGATGTTCATTCACTCTCCTTCCTTTTTGAATCCAATGATTCATTCTCTTTATTTTGAATCATTACTTCTATTAGCTGATGTTCATTCTCTGTCCTTTCTTTTTCTATCCAATGATTCATTCCCTTTATTTTGAATCATTCCTTCTATTAGCTGACATTCATTTTCTCTCCTTTGTTTTTCTACCCAATGATTACTTCTCTTTATTTTGAATCATTACTTCTATTAGCAGATGTTCATTCTCTCTCCTTTCATTTTGTATCCAATGATTCCTTCTCTATATTTTGAATCATTACTTCTATTAGCAGATGTTCATTCTCTCTCCTTTCTTTTTGTATCGAATGTTTCATTCTCTTTATTTTGAATCATTGCTTCTATTAGCAGATGTTCATTCTCTCTCCTTTCTTTTTGTATCCATGATTCATTCTCTTTATTTTTAATCATTACTTCTATTAGCAGATGTTCATTCTCTAACCTTTCTTTTTGTATCCAATGTTTCATTCTCTTTATTTTGAATCATTACTTCTATTAGCAGATATTCATTATCTCTCCTTTCTTTTTGTATGTAATGATTCATTCCCTTTATTTTGAATCATTCCTTCTATTAGCTGACGTTCATTCTCTCTCCTTTCTTTTTCTATCCAACGATTCCTTCTCTTTATTTTGAATCATTGGTTCTATTAGCAGATGTTCATTCTCTCACCTTTCTTATTGCATCCAATGATTCCTTCTCTTTAATTTGAATCATTACTTCTATTAGCAAATGTTCATTCTCTCTCCTTTCTTTTTGTATCTAATGATTCCTTCTCTATATTTTGAATCATTGCTTCTTTTTGCAGATGTTCATTCCATTTTTAACTTTCTCTTTTCTGACATTCCTTTTGTGTTCAATGATTCCTTCTCTTTATTTTGTATCATTACTTCTATTAGCTGATGTTCATTATCTCACCTTTCTTTTTGTATCCAGTGATTCCTTCTCTTTATTTTGAATCATTACTTCTATTAGCAGATGTTCATTCTCTATCCTTTCTTTTTGTATCCAATGTTTCATTCTCTTTATTTTGAATCATTACTTCTATTAGCAGATATTCATTCTCTCTCCTTTCTTTTTGTATCCAATGATTCATTCCCTTTATTTTGAATCATTACTTCTATTAGCAGATGTTCATTCTCTCACCTTTCTTTTTGTATCCAATGTTTCATTCTCTTTATTTTGAATCATTACTTCTATTAGCAGATGTTCATTATCTCTCCTTTCTTTTTGTATGTAATGATTCATTCCCTTTATTTTCAATCATTCCTTCTATTAGGTGACGTTCATTCTCTCTCCTTTCTTTTTCTATCCAATGATTCCTTCTCTTTATTTTGAATCATTGGTTCTATGAGCAGATGTTCATTCTCTCACCTTTCATTTTGCATCCAATGATTCCTTCTCTTTATTTTGAATCATTACTTCTATTAGCAGATATTCATTCTCTCTCCTTTCTTTTTGTATCCAATGCTTCATTGTCTTTATTTTGAATCATGACTTCTATTAGCAGATGTTCATTCTCTCTCCTTTCTTTTTGTATCCAATGATTCCTTCTCTATATTTTGAATCATTACTTCTATTAGCAGATGTTCATTGTCTCTCCTTTCTTTTTGTATCGAATGTTTCATTCTCTTTATTTTGAATCATTGCTTTTATTAGCAGATGTTCATTCTCTCTCCTTTCTTTTTGTATCCATGATTCCTTCTCTATATTTTGAATCATTACTTCTATTAGCAGATGTTCATTCTCTCACCTTTCTTTTTGTATCTAATGTTTCATTCTCTTTATTTTGAATCATTACTTCTATTAGCAGATGTTCAGTATCTCTCCTTTCTTTTTGTATGTAATGATTCATTCCCTTTATTTTGAATCATTCCTTCTATTAGCTGACGTTCATTCTCTCTCCTTTCTTTTTCTATCCAATGATTCCTTCTCTTTATTTTGAATCATTGGTTCTATGAGCAGATGTTCATTCTCTCTCCTTTCTTTTTGTATCCATGATTCATTCTCTTTATTTTGAATCATTACTTCTATTAGCAGATGTTCATTCTCTCACCTTTCTTTTTGTATCCAATGATTCCTTCTCTTTATTTTGAATCATTACTTCTATTAGCAGATGTTCATTCACTCTCCTTCCTTTTTGAATCCAATGATTCATTCTCTTTATTTTGAATCATTACTTCTATTAGCTGATGTTCATTCTCTGTCCTTTCTTTTTCTATCCAATGATTCATTCCCTTTATTTTGAATCATTCCTTCTATTAGCTGACATTCATTTTCTCTCCTTTGTTTTTCTACCCAATGATTACTTCTCTTTATTTTGAATCATTACTTCTATTAGCAGATGTTCATTCTCTCTCCTTTCATTTTGTATCCAATGATTCCTTCTCTATATTTTGAATCATTACTTCTATTAGCAGATGTTCATTCTCTCTCCTTTCTTTTTGTATCGAATGTTTCATTCTCTTTATTTTGAATCATTGCTTCTATTAGCAGATGTTCATTCTCTCTCCTTTCTTTTTGTATCCATGATTCATTCTCTTTATTTTTAATCATTACTACTATTAGCAGATGTTCATTCTCGAACCTTTCTTTTTGTATCCAATGTTTCATTCTCTTTATTTTGAATCATTACTTTTATTAGCAGATGTTCATTATCTCTCCTTTCTTTTTGTATGTAATGTTTCATTCCCTTTATTTTGAATCATTCCTTCTATTAGCTGACGTTCATTCTCTCTCCTTTCTTTTTCTATCCAACGATTCCTTCTCTTTATTTTGAATCATTGGTTCTATGAGCAGATGTTCATTCTCTCACCTTTCATTTTGCATCCAATGATTCCTTCTCTTATTTTGAATCATTACTTCTATTAGCAGATGTTCATTCTCTCTCCTTCCTTTTTGAATCCAATGATTCATTCTCTTTATTTTGAATCATTACTTCTATTAGCTGATGTTCATTCTCTGTCCTTTCTTTTTCTATCCAATGATTCATTCCCTTTACTTTGAATCATTCCTTCTATTTGCTGACATTCATTTTCTCCCCTTTGTTTTTCTACCCAATGATTACTTCTCTTTATTTTGAATCATTACTTCTATTAGCAGATGTTCATTCTCTCTCCTTTTCTTCTGTATCCAATGAGTCATTCTCTTTATTTTGAATCATTTCTTCTATTAGCAGATGTTCATTCTCTCTCCTTTCTTTTTGTATCTAATGATTCCTTCTCTATATTTTGAATCATTGCTTCTTTTTGCAGATGTTCATTCCATTTTTAACTTTCTCTTTTCTGACATTCCTTTTGTGTTCAATGATTCCTTCTCTTTATTTTGTATCATTACTTCTATTAGCTGATGTTCATTCTCTCTCCTTTCTTTTTGTATCCAGTGATTCCTTCTCTTTATTTTGAATCATTACTTCTATTAGCAGATGTTCATTATGTCACCTTTCTTTTTGTATCCAATGATTCCTTCTCTTTATTTTGAATCATTACTTCTATTTGCAGATGTTCATTCTCTCTCCTTTCTTTTTGTATCCAATGTTTCATTCTCTTTATTTTGAATCATTACTTCTATTAGCAGATATTCATTCTCTCTCCTTTCTTTTTGTATCCAATGATTCATTCCCTTTATTTTGAATCATTACTTCTATTAGCAGATGTTCATTCTCTCACCTTTCTTTTTGTATCCAATGTTTCATTCTCTTTATTTTGAATCATTACTTCTATTAGCAGATGTTCATTATCTCTCCTTTCTTTTTGTATGTAATGATTCATTCCCTTTATTTTCAATCATTCCTTCTATTAGCTGACGTTCATTCTCTCTCCTTTCATTTTCTATCCAATGATTCCTTCTCTTTATTTTGAATCATTGGTTCTATGAGCAGATGTTCATTCTCTCACCTTTCATTTTGCATCCAATGATTCCTTCTCTTTATTTTGAATCATTACTTCTATTAGCAGATATTCATTCTCTCTCCTTTCTTTTTGTATCCAATGTTTCATTGTCTTTATTTTGAATCATGACTTCTATTAGCAGATGTTCATTCTCTCTCCTTTCTTTTTGTATCCAATGATTCCTTCTCTATATTTTGAATCATTACTTCTATTAGCAGATGTTCATTCTCTCTCCTTTCTTTTTGTATCGAATGTTTCATTCTCTTTATTTTGAATCATTGCTTTTATTAGCAGATGTTCATTCTCTCTCCTTTCTTTTTGTATCCATGATTCCTTCTCTATATTTTGAATCATTACTTCTATTAGCAGATGTTCATTCTCTCACCTTTCTTTTTGTATCTAATGTTTCATTCTCTTTATTTTGAATCATTACTTCTATTAGCAGATGTTCATTATCTCTCCTTTCTTTTTGTATGTAATGATTCATTCCCTTTATTTTGAATCATTCCTTCTATTAGCTGACGTTCATTCTCTCTCCTTTCTTTTTCTATCCAATGATTCCTTCTCTTTATTTTGAATCATTGGTTCTATGAGCAGATGTTCATTCTCTCTCCTTTCTTTTTGTATCCATGATTCATTCTCTTTATTTTGAATCATTACTTCTATTAGCAGATGTTCATTCTCTCACCTTTCTTTTTGTATCCAATGATTCCTTCTCTTTATTTTGAATCATTACTTCTATTAGCAGATGTTCATTCACTCTCCTTCCTTTTTGAATCCAATGATTCATTCTCTTTATTTTGAATCATTACTTCTATTAGCTGATGTTCATTCTCTGTCCTTTCTTTTTCTATCCAATGATTCATTCCCTTTATTTTGAATCATTCCTTCTATTAGCTGACATTCATTTTCTCGCCTTTGTTTTTCTACCCAATGATTACTTCTCTTTATTTTGAATCATTACTTCTATTAGCAGATGTTCATTCTCTCTCCTTTCATTTTGCATCCAATGAGTCATTCTCTTTATTTTGAATCATTTCTTCTATTAGCAGATGTTCATTCTCTCTCCTTTCTTTTTGTATCTAATGATTCCTTCTCTATATTTTGAATCATTGCTTCTTTTTGCAGATGTTCATTCCATTTTTAACTTTCTCTTTTCTGACATTCCTTTTGTGTTCAATGATTCCTTCTCTTTATTTTGAATCATTACTTTTATTAGCTGATGTTCATTCTCTCTCCTTTCTTTTTGTATCCAGTGATTCCTTCTCTTTATTTTGAATCATTACTTCTATTAGCAGATGTTCATTATCTCACCTTTCTTTTTGTATCCAATGATTCCTTCTCTTTATTTTGAATCATTACTTCTATTTGCAGATGTTCATTCTCTCTCCTTTCTTTTTGTATCCAATGTTTCATTCTCTTTATTTTGAATCATTACTTCTATTAGCAGATATTCATTCTCTCTCCTTTCTTTTTGTATCCAATGATTCATTCCCTTTATTTTGAATCATTACTTCTATTAGCAGATTTTTATCTCTCACCTTTCTTTGTGTATCCAATAATTCATTCTCTTTATTTTGAATCATTACTTTTCTTAGCTGACGTTCATTCTCTCTCTTTTCTTTTTGTATCTAATGATTCTTTCTCTATATTTTGAATCATTACTTCTATTAGCAGATATTTATTCTGTCTCCTTTCTTTTTGTATCCAATGATTCATTCCCTTTATTTTGAATCATTACTTCTATTAGCAGATGTTCATTCTCTCACGTTTCTTTTTGTATCCAATGTTTCATTCTCTTTATTTTGAATCATTGCTTCCATTAGCAGATGTTCATTCTCTCTCCTTTCTTTTTGTATCCATGATTCATTCTCTTTATTTTTAATCATTACTTCTATTAGCAGATGTTAATTCTCTCACCTTTCTTTTTGTATCCAATGTTTCATTCTCTTTTTTTGAATCATTACTTCTATTAGCAGATATTTATTCTGACTCCTTTCTTTTTGTATCCAATGATTCATTCCCTTTATTTTGAATCATTCCTTCTGTTAGCTGACGTTCATTCTCTCTCCTTTCTTTTTCTATCCAATGATTCCTTCTCTTTATTTTGTATCATTACTTCTATTAGCAGATGTTCATTCTCTCTTCTTTCTTTTTGTATCCAATGATTCATTCTCTTTATTTTGAATCATTACTTCTATTAGCAGATGTTCATTCTCTCCCCTTTCTTTTTGTATCCAATGTTTCATTCTCTTTATTTTGAATCATTACTTCTATTAGCAGATGTTCATTCTCTCACCTTTCTTTTTGTATCCAATGATTCCTTCTCTTTATTTTGAATTATTACTTCTATTTGCAGATGTTCATTCTCTCACCTTTCTTTTTGTATCCAATGTTTCATTCTCTTTATTTTGAATCATTACTTCTATTAGCAGATATTCATTGTCTCTCCTTTCTTTTTTTATCCAATGATTCATTCCCTTTATTTTGAATCATTACTTCTATTAGCAGATGTTTATCTCTCACCTTTCTGTTTGTATCCAATGATTCCTTCTCTTTATTTTGAACCATTACTTCTATTAGCAGATGTTCATTCTCTCTCCTTTCTTTTTGTATCCAATGATTCATTCTCTTTATTTTGAATCATTACTTCTATTAGCAGATGTTCATTCTCTCCCCTTTCTTTTTGTATCCAATGTTTCATTCTCTTTATTTTGAATCATTACTTCTATTAGCAGATGTTCATTCCCTCAGATTGCTTTTTGTATCCAATGATTCCTTCTCTTTATTTTGAACCATTACTTCTATTAGCAGATGTTCATTCTCTCTCCTTTCTTTTTGTATCCAATTATTCATTCTCTTTATTTTGAATCATTACTTTTCTTAGCTGATTTTCATTCTCTCCTTTCTTTTTGTATCTAATGAGTCATTCTCTATATTTTGAATCATTGCTTCTTTTTGCAGATGTTCATTCCATTTTTAACTTTCTCTTTTCTGACATTCCTTTTGTGTTCAACGATTCCTTCTCTTTATTTTGAATCATTACTTCTATTAGCTGATGTTCATTCTTTCTCCTTTCTTTTTGTATCCAATGATTCCTTCTCTTTATTTTGAATCATTACTTCTATTAGCAGATGTTCATTCTCTCTCCTTTCCTTTTGTATCCAATGAGTCATTCTCTTTATTTTGAATCATTACTTCTATTAGCAGATGTTCATTCTCTCTCCTTTCCTTTTGTATCCAATGAGTCATTCTCTTTATTTTGAATCATTACTTCTATTAGCAGATGTTCATTCTCTCTCGTTTCATTTGTATCCAATGTTTCATTCTCTATATTTTGAATCATTACTTCTATTAGCAGATGTTCATTCTCTCTCCTTTCTTTTTCTATCCAATGATTCATTCTCTTTATTTTGAATCATTACTTCTATTAGCAGATGTTCATTCTCTCCCCTTTCTTTTTGTATCCATTGTTTCATTCTCTTTATTTTGAATCATTACTTCTATTAGCAGATGTTCATTCCCTCAGATTGCTTTTTGTATCCAATGATTCCTTCTCTTTATTTTGAACCATTACTTCTATTAGCAGATGTTCATTCTCTCTCCTTTCTTTTTGTATCCAATGATTCATTCTCTTTATTTTGAATCATTACTTTTCTTAGCTGATTTTCAATCTCTCCTTTCTTTTTGTATCTAATGAGTCATTCTCTATATTTTGAATCATTGCTTCTTTTTGCAGATGTTCATTCCACTTTTAACTTTCTCTTTTCTGACATTCCTTTTGTGTTCAATGATTCCTTCTCTTTATTTTGAATCATTACTTCTATTAGCAGATGTTCATTCTCTCTCGTTTCATTTGTATCCAATGTTTCATTCTCTATATTTTGAATCATTACTTCTATTAGCAGATGTTCATTCTCTCTCCTTTCTTTTTCTATCCAATGATTCATTCTCTATATTTTGAATCATTACTTCTATTAGCAGATGTTCATTCTCTCTCCTTTCTTTTTGTATCCAATGTTTCATTCTCTTTATTTTGAATCATTACTTCTATTAGCAGATGTTCATTCTCTCTCCTTTCTTTTTGTGTCCAATGATTCCTTCTCTATATTTTTAATCATTACTTCTATTAGCAGATGTTCATTCTCTCACCTTTCTTTTTGTATCCAATGTTTCATTCTCTTCATTTTGAATCATTACTTCTATTAGCTGACGTTCATTCTCTTTCCTTTCTTTTTCTATCCAATGATTCCTTCTCTTTATTTTGAATCATTACTTCTATTAGCAGATGTTCATTCTCTCTCCTTTCTTTTTGCATCCAATGATTCCTTCTCTTTATTTTGAATCATTACTTCTATTAGCAGATGTTCATTCTCTCCCCTTTCTTTTTGTATCCAATGTTTCATGCTCTTTATTTTGAATCATTACTTCTATTAGCAGATATTCATTCTCTCTCCTTTCTTTTTGTATCCAATGATTCATTCCCTTTATTTTGAATCATTACTTCTATTAGCAGATGTTCATCTCTCACCTTTCTTTTTGTATCCAATGATTCCTTCTCTTTATTTTGAACCATTACTTCTATTAGCAGATGTTCATTCTCTCTCCTTTCTTTTTGTATCCAATGATTAATTCTCTTTATTTTGAATCATTACTTTTCTTAGCTGATGTTCATTCTCTCTCCTTTCTTTTTGTATCTAATGATTCTTTCTCTATATTTTGAATCATTGCTTTTTTTTGCAGATGTTCATTCCATTTTTAACTTTCTCTTTTCTGACATTCCTTTTGTGTTCAATGATTCCTTCTCTTTATTTTGAATCATTACTTCTATTAGCTGATGTTCATTCTCTCTCGTTTCTTTTTGTATCCAATGATTCCTTCTCTTTATTTTGAATCATTACTTCTATTAGCAGATGTTCATTCTCTCTCGTTTCATTTGTATCCAATGTTTCATTCTCTATATTTTGAATCATTACTTCTATTAGCAGATGTTCATTCTCTCTCCTTTCTTTTTCTATCCAATGATTCATTCTCTTTATTTTGAACCATTACTTCTATTAGCAGATGTTCATTCTCTTTCGTTTCTTTTTGTGTCCAATGATTCCTTCTCTTTATTTTGAATCATTACTTCTATTAGCTGATGTTCATTCTCTTTCCTTTCATTTTGTATCCAATGTTTCATTCTCTTCATTTTGAATCATTACTTCTATTAGCAGATGTTCATTTTCTCTCCTTTCTTTTTGTATCCAATGATTCCTTCTCTATATTTTTAATCATTACTTCTATTAGCAGATGTTCATTCTCTCTCCTTTTCTTTTGTATCCAATGAGTCATTCTCTTTATTTTGAATCATTGCTTCTATGAGCAGATGTTCATTCTCTCACCTTTCTTTTTGCATCCAATGATTCCTTCTCTTTATTTTGAATCATTACTTCTATTAGCAGATGTTCATTCTGTCCCCTTTCTTTTTGTATCCAATGTTTCATGCTCTTTATTTTGAATCATTACTTCTATTAGCAGATATTCATTCTCTCTCCTTTCTTTTTGTATCCAATGATTCATTCCCTTTATTTTGAATCATTACTTCTATTACCAGATGTTCATCTCTCACCTTTCTTTTTGTATCCAATGATTCCTTCTCTTTATTTTGAATCATTACTTCTATTAGCAGATGTTCAATCTCTCTCCTTTCTTTTTGTATCCAATGATTCATTCTCTTTATTTTGAATCATTACTTTTCTTAGCTGACGTTCATTCTCTCTCCTTTCTTTTTGTATCTAATGATTCTTTCTCTATATTTTGAATCATTGCTTCTTTTTGCAGATGTTCATTCCATTTTTAACTTTCTCTTTTCTGACATTCCTTTTGTGTTCAACGATTCCTTCTCTTTATTTTGAATCATTACTTCTATTAGCTGATGTTCATTCTTTCTCCTTTCTTTTTGTATCCAATGATTCCTTCTCTTTATTTTGAATCATTACTTCTATTAGCAGATGTTCATTCTCTCTCCTTTCCTTTTGTATCCAATGAGTCATTCTCTTTATTTTGAATCATTACTTCTATTAGCAGATGTTCATTCTCTCTCCTTTCCTTTTGTATCCAATGAGTCATTCTCTTTATTTTGAATCATTACTTCTATTAGCAGATGTTCATTCTCTCTCGTTTCATTTGTATCCAATGTTTCATTCTCTATATTTTGAATCATTACTTCTATTAGCAGATGTTCATTCTCTCTCCTTTCTTTTTCTATCCAATGATTCATTCTCTTTATTTTGAATCATTACTTCTATTAGCAGATGTTCATTCTCTCCCCTTTCTTTTTGTATCCATTGTTTCATTCTCTTTATTTTGAATCATTACTTCTATTAGCAGATGTTCATTCCCTCAGATTGCTTTTTGTATCCAATGATTCCTTCTCTTTATTTTGAACCATTACTTCTATTAGCAGATGTTCATTCTCTCTCCTTTCTTTTTGTATCCAATGATTCATTCTCTTTATTTTGAATCATTACTTTTCTTAGCTGATTTTCAATCTCTCCTTTCTTTTTGTATCTAATGAGTCATTCTCTATATTTTGAATCATTGCTTCTTTTTGCAGATGTTCATTCCACTTTTAACTTTCTCTTTTCTGACATTCCTTTTGTGTTCAATGATTCCTTCTCTTTATTTTGAATCATTACTTCTATTAGCAGATGTTCATTCTCTCTCGTTTCATTTGTATCCAATGTTTCATTCTCTATATTTTGAATCATTACTTCTATTAGCAGATGTTCATTCTCTCTCCTTTCTTTTTCTATCCGATGATTCATTCTCTATATTTTGAATCATTACTTCTATTAGCAGATGTTCATTCTCTCTCCTTTCTTTTTGTATCCAATGTTTCATTCTCTTTATTTTGAATCATTACTTCTATTAGCAGATGTTCATTCTCTCTCCTTTCTTTTTGTGTCCAATGATTCCTTCTCTATATTTTTAATCATTACTTCTATTAGCAGATGTTCATTCTCTCACCTTTCTTTTTGTATCCAATGTTTCATTCTCTTCATTTTGAATCATTACTTCTATTAGCTGACGTTCATTCTCTCTCCTTTCTTTTTCTATCCAATGATTCCTTCTCTTTATTTTGAATCATTACTTCTATTAGCAGATGTTCATTCTCTCTCCTTTCTTTTTGCATCCAATGATTCCTTCTCTTTATTTTGAATCATTACTTCTATTAGCAGATGTTCATTCTCTCCCCTTTCTTTTTGTATCCAATGTTTCATGCTCTTTATTTTGAATCATTACTTCTATTAGCAGATATTCATTCTCTCTCCTTTCTTTTTGTATCCAATGATTCATTCCCTTTATTTTGAATCATTACTTCTATTAGCAGATGTTCATCTCTCACCTTTCTTTTTGTATCCAATGATTCCTTCTCTTTATTTTGAACCATTACTTCTATTAGCAGATGTTCATTCTCTCTCCTTTCTTTTTGTATCCAATGATTAATTCTCTTTATTTTGAATCATTACTTTTCTTAGCTGATGTTCATTCTCTCTCCTTTCTTTTTGTATCTAATGATTCTTTCTCTATATTTTGAATCATTGCTTTTTTTTGCAGATGTTCATTCCATTTTTAACTTTCTCTTTTCTGACATTCCTTTTGTGTTCAATGATTCCTTCTCTTTATTTTGAATCATTACTTCTATTAGCTGATGTTCATTCTCTCTCCTTTCTTTTTGTATCCAGTGATTCCTTCTCTTTATTTTGAATCATTACTTCTATTAGCAGATGTTCATTATCTCACCTTTCTTTTTGTATCCAATGATTCCTTCTCTTTATTTTGAATCATTACTTCTATTTGCAGATGTTCATTCTCTCTCCTTTCTTTTTGTATCCAATGTTTCATTCTCTTTATTTTGAATCATTACTTCTATTAGCAGATATTCATTCTCTCTCCTTTCTTTTTGTATCCAATGATTCATTCCCTTTATTTTGAATCATTACTTCTATTAGCAGATTTTTATCTCTCACCTTTCTTTGTGTATCCAATGATTCATTCTCTTTATTTTGAATCATTACTTTTCTTAGCTGACGTTCATTCTCTCTCTTTTCTTTTTGTATCTAATGATTCTTTCTCTATATTTTGAATCATTACTTCTATTAGCAGATATTTATTCTGTCTCCTTTCTTTTTGTATCCAATGATTCATTCCCTTTATTTTGAATCATTACTTCTATTAGCAGATGTTCATTCTCTCACGTTTCTTTTTGTATCCAATGTTTCATTCTCTTTATTTTGAATCATTGCTTCCATTAGCAGATGTTCATTCTCTCTCCTTTCTTTTTGTATCCATGATTCATTCTCTTTATTTTTAATCATTACTTCTATTAGCAGATGTTAATTCTCTCACCTTTCTTTTTGTATCCAATGTTTCATTCTCTTTTTTTGAATCATTACTTCTATTAGCAGATATTTATTCTGACTCCTTTCTTTTTGTATCCAATGATTCATTCCCTTTATTTTGAATCATTCCTTCTGTTAGCTGACGTTCATTCTCTCTCCTTTCTTTTTCTATCCAATGATTCCTTCTCTTTATTTTGTATCATTACTTCTATTAGCAGATGTTCATTCTCTCTTCTTTCTTTTTGTATCCAATGATTCATTCTCTTTATTTTGAATCATTACTTCTATTAGCAGATGTTCATTCTCTCCCCTTTCTTTTTGTATCCAATGTTTCATTCTCTTTATTTTGAATCATTACTTCTATTAGCAGATGTTCATTCTCTCACCTTTCTTTTTGTATCCAATGATTCCTTCTCTTTATTTTGAATTATTACTTCTATTTGCAGATGTTCATTCTCTCTCCTTTCTTTTTGTATCCAATGTTTCATTCTCTTTATTTTGAATCATTACTTCTATTAGCAGATATTCATTGTCTCTCCTTTCTTTTTTTATCCAATGATTCATTCCCTTTATTTTGAATCATTACTTCTATTAGCAGATGTTTATCTCTCACCTTTCTGTTTGTATCCAATGATTCCTTCTCTTTATTTTGAACCATTACTTCTATTAGCAGATGTTCATTCTCTCTCCTTTCTTTTTGTATCCAATGATTCATTCTCTTTATTTTGAATCATTACTTCTATTAGCAGATGTTCATTCTCTCCCATTTCTTTTTGTATCCAATGTTTCATTCTCTTTATTTTGAATCATTACTTCTATTAGCAGATGTTCATTCCCTCAGATTGCTTTTTGTATCCAATGATTCCTTCTCTTTATTTTGAACCATTACTTCTATTAGCAGATGTTCATTCTCTCTCCTTTCTTTTTGTATCCAATTATTCATTCTCTTTATTTTGAATCATTACTTTTCTTAGCTGATTTTCATTCTCTCCTTTCTTTTTGTATCTAATGAGTCATTCTCTATATTTTGAATCATTGCTTCTTTTTGCAGATGTTCATTCCATTTTTAACTTTCTCTTTTCTGACATGCCTTTTGTGTTCAACGATTCCTTCTCTTTATTTTGAATCATTACTTCTATTAGCTGATGTTCATTCTTTCTCCTTTCTTTTTGTATCCAATGATTCCTTCTCTTTATTTTGAATCATTACTTCTATTAGCAGATGTTCATTCTCTCTCCTTTCCTTTTGTATCCAATGAGTCATTCTCTTTATTTTGAATCATTACTTCTATTAGCAGATGTTCATTCTCTCTCCTTTCTTTTTCTATCCAATGATTCATTCTCTTTATTTTGAATCATTACTTCTATTAGCAGATGTTCATTCTCTCCCCTTTCTTTTTGTATCCATTGTTTCATTCTCTTTATTTTGAATCATTACTTCTATTAGCAGATGTTCATTCCCTCAGATTGCTTTTTGTATCCAATGATTCCTTCTCTTTATTTTGAACCATTACTTCTATTAGCAGATGTTCATTCTCTCTCCTTTCTTTTTGTATCCAATGATTCATTCTCTTTATTTTGAATCATTACTTTTCTTAGCTGATTTTCAATCTCTCCTTTCTTTTTGTATCTAATGAGTCATTCTCTATATTTTGAATCATTGCTTCTTTTTGCAGATGTTCATTCCACTTTTAACTTTCTCTTTTCTGACATTCCTTTTGTGTTCAATGATTCCTTCTCTTTATTTTGAATCATTACTTCTATTAGCAGATGTTCATTCTCTCTCGTTTCATTTGTATCCAATGTTTCATTCTCTATATTTTGAATCATTACTTCTATTAGCAGATGTTCATTCTCTCTCCTTTCTTTTTCTATCCAATGATTCATTCTCTATATTTTGAATCATTACTTCTATTAGCAGATGTTCATTCTCTCTCCTTTCTTTTTGTATCCAATGTTTCATTCTCTTTATTTTGAATCATTACTTCTATTAGCAGATGTTCATTCTCTCTCCTTTCTTTTTGTGTCCAATGATTCCTTCTCTATATTTTTAATCATTACTTCTATTAGCAGATGTTCATTCTCTCACCTTTCTTTTTGTATCCAATGTTTCATTCTCTTCATTTTGAATCATTACTTCTATTAGCTGACGTTCATTCTCTCTCCTTTCTTTTTCTATCCAATGATTCCTTCTCTTTATTTTGAATCATTACTTCTATTAGCAGATGTTCATTCTCTCTCCTTTCTTTTTGCATCCAATGATTCCTTCTCTTTATTTTGAATCATTACTTCTATTAGCAGATGTTCATTCTCTCCCCTTTCTTTTTGTATCCAATGTTTCATGCTCTTTATTTTGAATCATTACTTCTATTAGCAGATATTCATTCTCTCTCCTTTCTTTTTGTATCCAATGATTCATTCCCTTTATTTTGAATCATTACTTCTATTAGCAGATGTTCATCTCTCACCTTTCTTTTTGTATCCAATGATTCCTTCTCTTTATTTTGAACCATTACTTCTATTAGCAGATGTTCATTCTCTCTCCTTTCTTTTTGTATCCAATGATTAATTCTCTTTATTTTGAATCATTACTTTTCTTAGCTGATGTTCATTCTCTCTCCTTTCTTTTTGTATCTAATGATTCTTTCTCTATATTTTGAATCATTGCTTTTTTTTGCAGGTGTTCATTCCATTTTTAACTTTCCCTTTTCTGACATTCCTTTTGTGTTCAATGATTCCTTCTCTTTATTTTGAATCATTACTTCTATTAGCTGATGTTCATTCTCTCTCGTTTCTTTTTGTATCCAATGATTCCTTCTCTTTATTTTGAATCATTACTTCTATTAGCAGATGTTCATTCTCTCTCGTTTCATTTGTATCCAATGTTTCATTCTCTATATTTTGAATCATTACTTCTATTAGCAGATGTTCATTCTCTCTCCTTTCTTTTTCTATCCAATGATTCATTCTCTTTATTTTGAACCATTACTTCTATTAGCAGATGTTCATTCTCTTTCGTTTCTTTTTGTGTCCAATGATTCCTTCTCTTTATTTTGAATCATTACTTCTATTAGCTGATGTTCATTCTCTTTCCTTTCATTTTGTATCCAATGTTTCATTCTCTTCATTTTGAATCATTACTTCTATTAGCAGATGTTCATTTTCTCTCCTTTCTTTTTGTATCCAATGATTCCTTCTCTATATTTTTAATCATTACTTCTATTAGCAGATGTTCATTCTCTCTCCTTTTCTTTTGTATCCAATGAGTCATTCTCTTTATTTTGAATCATTGCTTCTATGAGCAGATGTTCATTCTCTCACCTTTCTTTTTGCATCCAATGATTCCTTCTCTTTATTTTGAATCATTACTTCTATTAGCAGATGTTCATTCTGTCCCCTTTCTTTTTGTATCCAATGTTTCATGCTCTTTATTTTGAATCATTACTTCTATTAGCAGATATTCATTCTCTCTCCTTTCTTTTTGTATCCAATGATTCATTCCCTTTATTTTGAATCATTACTTCTATTACCAGATGTTCATCTCTCACCTTTCTTTTTGTATCCAATGATTCCTTCTCTTTATTTTGAATCATTACTTCTATTAGCAGATGTTCAATCTCTCTCCTTTCTTTTTGTATCCAATGATTCATTCTCTTTATTTTGAATCATTACTTTTCTTAGCTGACGTTCATTCTCTCTCCTTTCTTTTTGTATCTAATGATTCTTTCTCTATATTTTGAATCATTGCTTCTTTTTGCAGATGTTCATTCCCTTTTTAACTTTCTCTTTTCTGACATTCCTTTTGTGTTCAATGATTCCTTCTCTTTATTTTGAATCATTACTTCTATTAGCTGATGTTCATTCTCTCTCCTTTCTTTTTCTATCCAATGATTCTTTCTCTTTATTTTGAATCATTATTTCTATTAGCAGATGTTCATTCTCTCTCCTTTCTTTTTGTATCCAATGATTCCTTCTCTATATTTTGAATCATTACTTCTATTAGCAGATGTTCATTCTCTCTCCTTTCTTTTTGTATCGAATGTTTCATTCTCTTTATTTTGAATCATTGCTTCTATTAGCAGATGTTCATTCTCTCTCCTTTCTTTTTGTATCCAACGATTCCTTCTCTTTATTTTGAATCATTACTTCTATTAGCAGATGTTCATTCTCTCTCTTTTCTTTTTGTATCCAATGATTCCTTCTCTTTATTTTGAATCATTGCTTCTATTAGCAGATGTTCATTCTCTCTCCTTTCTTTCTGTATCCAATGATTCCTTCTCTTTATTTTGAATCATTGCTTCTATTAGCAGATGTTCATTCTCTCTCCTTTCTTTTTGTATCCAACGATTCCTTCTCTTTATTTTGAATCATTGCTTCTATTAGCAGATGTTCATTCTCTCTCCTTTCTTTCTGTATCCAATGATTCCTTCTCTTTATTTTGAATCCTTACTTCTATTAGCAGATGTTCATTCTCTCACCTTTCTTTTTGTATCCAATGATTCATTCTCTTTATTTTGAGTCATTGCTTCTATTAGCATATGTTCATTCTCTCTCCTTTCTTTTTGTATCCAATGATTCATTCTCTTTATTTTGAATCATTACTTCTATTAGCAGATGTTCATTCTCTCTCTTTTCTTTTTGTATCCAATGATTCCTTCTTTTTATTTTGAATCATTACTTCTATTAGTAGATGTTCATTCTCTCTCCTTTCTTTTTGTATACAATGATTCATTCTCTATATTTTGAATCATTACTTCTATTAGCAGATGTTCATTCTCTCTCCTTTCTTTTTGTATCTAATGATTCCTTCTCTATATTTTGAATCATTGCTTCTTTTTGCAGATGTTCATTCCCTTTTTAACTTTCTCTTTTCTGACATTCCTTTTGTGTTCAATGATTCCTTCTCTTTATTTTGAATCATTACTTCTATTAGCCGATGTTCATCCTCTCTCCTACCTTTTTGAATTCAATGATTCATTCTCTTTATTTTGAATCATTTCTTTTCTTAGCTGATGTTCATTCTCTCTACTTTCTTTTTGTATCTAATGATTCGTTCTCTATATTTTGAATCATTGCTTCTTTTTGCAGATGTTCATTCTCTTTCTCTTTCTCTTTTCTGACATTCCTTCTGTGTTCAATGATTCCTTCTCTTTATTTTGAATCATTACTTCTCATAGCAGATGTTCATTCTCTCTCCTTCTTTTTGTATCGAATGATTCCTTCTCTTTATTTTGAATCATTGCTTCTTTTTGCAGGTGTTCGTTCTCTTTCTCTTTTCTGACATTCCTTTTGTGTTCAATGATTCCTTCCCTCTTTTTTGGATCATTCCTTCTGTGTGCAATCGTTAATACTTTCGAATTTAATTATTTTCTTAAACTGACAATTTTCCGTTTGTCTACATTTCATTCATCCATCTGTTACTAATCATGTCTTTAATGTATTTCTAGTCAGTCCTTCTCTCTACATTCAACCATTCTTTCTATTTTCAATCTTTCATAGTCTCTTATTCAATTATTTCTAAATTTATTATTGACCTTCTGTCTACACTATTTACATTATTCAGACTAGTGTCCTCATCTTTGTTGCCATATTTATTTCGCTCTTGTACGCTCTGGCCTTATTCATATGTTTGGAATGTTGAACTGAACTATCTTTGGATGGTCATATTTCAGTTTACCCGGTAAGATATAATGCAGTTATCAATAGGAAGAACTGAAATTAATGCATGCATGATTTCACAGTTCTAGCATTAGTCATTCAAAGTCAGTCTATAAATTTTTCAGCCTAGTGTCGTTCTTAATTTGACATCCATAGGGGAATCAATTTGCAATGAATTTATAGAGCAAACTAGATTCCACTTTTAATTTTTGTAAAATTTTATAAAATAATTTTGCATATTTCTTTTCATATTACTGTAGATTAAGAACTCCAAATCAGAAATGTTAATTTTTTTTTTTTTAAATATCACATTATTTCTTAAAATGTAAAAAAATAAATAATATTTTGAAATTTCATAATCTGGAATTCTTTTTTGATATATTAATATCAATTAAGTATTCCAGATTAAGAATTTCTAACAAAAACTTTTCATTTTCTTATATTTTAAGAAATCATGTCATATGACTATATTTGTTTTGTCTTCCATGGGGGATCAATTTACAGTTAATTTACATAGCAAACTGAACCTGACTATTTATAAAATTTAATAAAAAAGTAAAAGCAGTTGATAGCCATAGTTTTGAGTACTTCATCTATAATAATAGGGAAAATCTTTCTTAAAATAATGATTATTTTGATTCTGGTACCTATTGTCTATTTGCATGGTCAGCTACAATAAAATCCCAAAGATAGCAATGGTATAAATATGAAATAACTTTTTTGGTGCTTAATAGTTCTTAAAAAAAAAAAAAAAAAAAAAAAAAAAACAGAACAAAAAACTGTTTGAAATTTTAAATGAAGAACTCTGATTTTCAGTTATTGTTACTTTTTGGTTTCTGTGCACTACCAGTTTTTTCTGTGTCCAATGGATAAGTTTTGGATGATATCGTATTGTCTATAGATCAAAGATTAATATATTTAAAAAGGGATGTTATTGAACTTTATATAGCACTAAGGTATATCAGGGAGTGATACATGATCCAAATGGGCCCAAACATGTCAGTATTAAATGAATACAGTTTCAACAGAGAGATTGATCACAAATTAGGTAGAGAAATTGGACAGAAGCCATGAAAAGACAGCTTTTAGAAAACTTGGCTAATGTCAATTGAAACAGTTGCTGTGATAGAGCTTAGCTGTCACTTGGAGTTACAAGGAAATTGCTGAGATGCTCATGGAAGCCAACTAATATTTAATGAAGCTGTGTAAACTTGGAATGAAATCTGGAAATTTCTTCTCTGATAACCAGAATGTTGTATTGATTGGTTGGTGGGTTATAATCACTTTATTTTAACTAGCTTAAAAGCCGCCCTACTGGGTGTCATTCAAGCTAGCTCCTGCAGAGAGCTCTTGATTGGCCCTTTGAGTTTGAGAGTCCATAAGTCTTTGCATATTCTCAGCACTGGAAACCCTCCTTGCTGCATTTTTATCTGTGTTCTCATTTACATGGGACTTTCTTTTCCTTGCTGCAGCCTTGGATGTTTTGATTTTAATCTGGGCCTCTATTGGCAGAGATTTCTTTTTACAAGGCATACTGCTGTCATATGTAATAGGCAACAATAAACTACAGAAGAACTAAAAAATGATCACTGTATTTAAGTTTTGCATTAATATTTAAGCTTATCTTTTAAAAGTTCAACCATAATTCTTCTGCCACCACTTAATTTAAAGATAATTTGATGTGTGTAGGTCCTTACTTTTCATACAAACAATTATTTCCTGGGTGACTTTCACTGGATTTTGCAATTAATTTCAATTATTCCCAAATTTATTTCCAAGTTATAAAAATTGTTATCGGACAAATGAAAACTTGGGAATCCAAAATTTCTGTAACTTGATCTATTGAAAGTTAGAGAGTTGTGTCCCTTTAATTGAAACTGTGTGACACAGTGACATTTGTATTTATTATATAGAAGAAGAATATGAGCTATTGAGAGTTGTGTCTCTTTAATTGAAAAGGTGTGACACACTGATATTGGTATTTATTATATAGAAGTCAATGATAATAAACGTTGCCACATAGTGACAATTTTAAATGTTATTATGTCTCTTCATTTTATTCTGTATGTATGTGTTTATTTCATTTCATTTGTGGTATGTCTGTATGTGTGTGTGTATGTGTGTGTGTATATATATATATATATATATATATATATATATATATATATATATATATATATATATATCCTAAGGGCCGAAATGTTGTGATAAATATGTTGACAAAGATGAGGACAATAGTCTGAATAATGTAAATAGTGTACATAAAACCTCATCTCAGAAATACAGACAGATACTGAAAGGCTGAAACATTGTAATAAATATGGCGACAAAGATGAGGACAATAGTCCGAATAATGTAAATACTGTACATAATGTCTCAGAAATATAGACAGATACTAAAGGGCTGAAATGTTGTAATAAATATGACAACAAAGATGAGGACAATAGTCTGAATAATGTAAATAGTGTATATGATATCTCATCTCAAGAAATATAGACAGATACTGAAGGGCCAAAACGTTGTAATAAATATGGCGACAAAGATGAGGACAATAGTCCAAATAATGTAAATAGTATACGTAACTCATCTCAGAAATATAAACAGATACTGAAAGGCCAAAACGTTATGATAAACATGGCGGCAAAGATGAGGACAATAGTCCGAATAATGTAAATAGTGTACATAAAACCTCATCTCAGAAATATAGACAGATTGTGATATCCAATTTGTTTTTTTTTTTCATCTTATTTCTTGGCTTGGACATCTTGCATATATTTGCATTTGACATTTTCCAGAATTCTCTTCCAGTTATTGCAGGTGATTCTGAAAGAAATAAGGACCAGACTACACCACTCTTTGCAATAGATATTGAAGTAGTGGTTCCAGTGAGCTATGGCTGTGTTGCATTCAGGGAGGAACCAGGACAGACTGTTTGGTTTTTACTGGAATTTTTTGCGGGGTACAAACCACTCCATTCCAAAAAGGATCCATTCGGATATCAGGGCAACAGTTTTGGGGGCTAGCATAATTTGTCATATAGGACTGAATGCTTTCCCAGTCTGCCTTTGCATAGCAGGGAATGTAATTGGTTTGGAGTCAATTTATTTACATTTGTTTTATTCATCAATACCATCATTTTTTATTTGCCAGCTTGAATGACACACACACACACACACATATCTATATATATATATATATATATATATATATATATATATATATATATGAATGATTCATAATTTATGCTGTACTTCTTTAATCTCTTTTCAGGATAATAGTGCAGAAGTTGAGAAACATTTGGACATGCCTCGCTCCTGGGTGGAGCCACTGCACATTTCTCTGAATGGTAAGTTTTATGTATATTCTTGTTTCCTTTTCACACAGGCGATAGGGAATCATTTTCTACTAAACTTTTCTGAAGTTAATGTAAATATTGCAATAAACCAATGAATGAATTTCTATGTGCAAACATTCATACTAAAACTTCTTACTAAACATATTGCATCTTATTTTTGTTACTTTTTAAATGAAGCATTTTCACAGTCATTATTTTATTACTAGTTTTACCTCATTGTACTATTATTGCTTTTTTGATGAAGCATTTTTACTATTATTATTTTATTACTAGTTTTACTCCATTTTATTCAGTCAGTTATGTGCCATACATGATACATGCTTAGGCGATCATGTATCTTTCGATACATGACTGACAAGGTAGATTTTTTTCCCACAGTGGGTTGCTATTCTTCTGCGGTAGACCAATTGCCATCCAAGGCTATAGAACCCAGTCTGTCTTACTACTTACCCATAGCTGATGGGGAGAAGAAGAGGATTCATACCTTCCCCAAGGATATTAGCATGTAAGAGACTGTAATGGATTCAACTGGAATTGGAACTTGGCACTCCGATTCCTCAATATGAGTGTTGTCCATTATTCCACTGTGTGGCCCTGTAAGCTGGGGCTGTAGAATACACTGAATGCACCTCTTCAAAGGAGTAAGACCCCCCCATCCCCATGGGGCAGTGGTTGGTGACCCATAAATTGCTAGGATGGAATACTGGTGGTTGAGCAGTCATTGATCCAGCAATAGAGTGGTCAATGTCTTGCAACACACCACTTTGGCCCTTACTTGGTCAAATGGGTGGTTGGATAGGCCCGATCCAATCAATCAGCTGGTCCTGTCATGCTGTAGCACATGTATCTTTCTTTTCTCAATCTGCTCTTGCAGAATAACCCCTAAACTCTTTATCTTATATGTGTTAGAAGGTGGGGGCTGAGGGTCAATTGTGTTAAAAGGAAAAGACTTTTTGACCCTGTTAGATTGTTGTGTAATAAAAACCAGAAATCGGCAGAGGCCCAGAATCTTGCTGTTGACATGAGTATACTGGTATTGTATCCCCGTCTCAGCCAAGGTGAATGGGTTTCCCCCTTGGTTCATTCCTAACACAAGTTTGACTCCACGGTGGGTAGTGGAGCATAGGACCAATGAAAAAATATATATTTATTATGATTTCTTCCTTCAAAAAATCCAAAAGATATTTATCAGATTCCGAGAGATTTTTCAAGATTCATTATTATTAGGAAATCAATAAATTGGATAAGTTATCACCTTTCCTGATAGAGAAAATCATATCAAGTAGGTTGAATCCAAAAAATGTAAAAAAACTTCAAAATGGTAACTTGCAAGTGGAAATTGAAACAAAGAAAACATGTGGAAAATTTACTGAAAATAGATAAATTTCACAATATCAAATGTAGAGCCGTATCCACATGAAAAATTACGCACTTTAAAAGGTGTTATAAGGAGCCGCAAACTTTTGTTAGCAACACAAGAAGAAATTGAAATAACGTTAAAAAAACAGGGTGTAAAGGAATATAAGAGAATATCTATCTGAAGAAACAATGGTATTATAGAGACCCATACATATATACTAATGTTTGAAAAACCCATAATACCAAAAGAAATCAGGATTGGCTATACTATAGAAAGGGTATACCAGCTCCCCTGCAGTCTATAAGGGAACAAAACTCTATGCTAATATAGTATAAAAGGCAAATTAAAAACCCCAGAACCTCACTCCAATAGATAAGTATACAAAACTTATAGAAATATTAATAAATTTGAATACAAATGAATGGCCAAAATTCCAAGAGAATCTTAAAAGAATGTATTCAACAGACATAAAACAAACTGAGTCTTGTATGAAAACAAAATTAAATAATGATATCAATGTAGAAATGTCCTTAGAAAATTCTAAAATGACTGATTCCACAAATGAAAAGTGACAAAGATCACTGATCTGACCTCTGGATATTAACAAAGACATAATTGAAAATAAAATAAAAGATATTGCTATTTAAAAAAACTACACAACCCATCTCTGATAAGCACATCAAACAAATTTGAGGAAATGAAGATTGAAAATAAAACTCCACAAACAAACACGCAAACTTTAAAAAAAAAAAAGATCTCACAAATCTCAAAATTAAATTTAAATGAACAAAATATAATCCAATGGAATATCAGAGGATCAAGGATCAATTATTATAAAATAGGTTTTAATACCAGAAATACTTCATTAAAAATTATTACTAGCAATGAATTTTTGAAGAAAAAAAATATTACCAGGAATACGTTCTTGAAAAAAAAATATTACCAGCTATGCATTTTTGAGGAAAAAAATATTACCAGCAATACTTTTTTCAAAAAAAGAATATTACCAGCGATACATTTTTGAAGGAAAAAATATTACCAGAAATGGATTTTTGACAAAACAAAATATTACCAGCAATAAAAATTTTGTCAGCATTAAATAACCCATTGAGGTTGATATGCCGTAAAACAAACCAAACCAAACTCCACCATACCTCCATCTTATTATTGTTGCTTTTTAGATAAAGCACTATCTATTATTATTATTATTTCATTACTTGTTTTACTCCATCTTATTAGTGTTACTTTCAAGATGAAGCATTTTCACTATTATTATTTTATTGTAAGTTTTACTACATCTTCACAGCTGAAGTCCTAAATGTCATTACACACAGAATCATTGAAAGAATAAATTAATTATGAGGGCAATTTTATTATCTGTCTATATCTCTGAGGTGAGGTATTATGATTATTTACATTATTTACATTATTTGGACTGTTATCTTCATTTTTATTGCCTTATTCACAATGTTTCAGCCATTGTACACTCCATCCTTCTTCAGGTGATTGGAATGTCGAACGGAACCCTTTATTTCATCCACTGAGGTAGATCCAGTGACTAAACCCAAAGTGATATGAGTTCAATACCAGGCCACAGCAATGGTGAACCAAAAACTTGGAGAGTTGAGTTAAAGGGAAATAACTGAGACATTTGGAAGAGGCATGGCCCGTGGAACTAGAACAATCTACTCTGGTGGACAAAATAAAGGGTTCAGTTTGAAATTCCAGTCATCAGCCAAAACGTTGTGAATATAGCAATGAAAATGAGGATAACAGCTCGAATAATGTAAATAATTTTATTATATATCAAAGACCTTTGATAAGGTGTGGCATAGCACATTGCTACACAAACTCTCCAGCTATGGAATCTCTGCAAGAGTTTTCTCAGTTATCATTCATGACAGGTAGGTCCATGAATGCTGTTGTTAATGGTAAGTATTCTTAAGCCCATGGGATCAATGTAAGCATTCCTCAAGGCTCCTTATTTGGTCCTACACTCTTCTGCTCTATATTAACAATCTGCCTAAGAGCACAGATCTCTAGTAAATATCTATGTAAATGATACCAAAGTGTATGGGGGGAACCTCCAAAAATCTAGATGACCTGAGTCTGGTAGGTAATCTTTCTGCTGATCTAGCTCTGGTAGCTTAATGGGGGAAGGACTGGAGCCAAACTAGTAAAGTTTCATCATCACTGGGCAGACTCTGAACTATTGCCTGTCATAGCAAACGGTTTTTCTCTCCTCACCTTGAATTTCTATTGAGTTTCCAGTTCCCCTGTGGACTTCAAGTAGATACTGGAAAAATAGTTGGTTCTTGTAGTTTAAATAAGTCTGTATTGCTGCAACGTCACTTGTGCCAATCACAATATCGCTGGTTCAATTCACCGTCCTCGCTTTCTTCACACGTCACTAGATATAGCCGACGTTTCTATCCCCTTGTTCACTGCTCCAGCACTCTTTTATCAGGCCAACACCGCGGTTTACCAGCCAATCAGTGTTCTTCACTGTTATTCTCGGTTACACAGGCAAATTGCCTCCTCCAGTTCGACCAATCAGTACATGACTTGCTATTGGTGGAAAAAAAAAACCCTCATTCTTGCACATACTGCTAGAATGGCTGGACGGGAGAGTAATGCCATTTTCATGAAGCAAACTTGCTGATGTCATATGCCGCACATTAAGGTAAGACCCTTATTTTCCTATACACCAGATGCAAGCCTCTCTGGCTCGCTTGCTTCTACAGGGCTGTTCACCACAGTTCTCTATACTGACTTCTGCTATGCACTATCTTTATAAGAGGCAGATCAGACTGAAAATGGTATACTGCTTCTATGTCTGGACTGGAGCTGTTCTGGAGCTGCTCTGGAGCTGCCCAATACTTACTTTTTGATAGAGTATTTTAGCATCTTCACAGCCTTGTGAGTGATGAATTCTACTCTACAATCACTCTTTGGGTCAAGTCACTGGATCCAACCAACTGAAATTATGAGTTCAATACCTGGTTACTGCAGTGGTAAACAAAGAAAAAAACGTTGATAGTTGATTAAAGGGAGATAACTAAGATATCCAGAAGAGGCACAGCATGTGGAACTAGAACAATCTAACCTGGTGGATGAAATAAAGGGTTCAGTTTGAAATTCCAATCACCTGAAGAAGGCTGGATAGTACAACAGCTGAAACATTGTGAATATGGCAATTGAGGTTTAAATCCTATTCTTTTTAATGAAGATCTTGGTCTCATTTCATCTTCTTCCCTGTCTGAATCACTCCTGATATAGGCTTGTCTTCTATTGCATTATCCTGCTCCGAAGAACTCATCCTTTCTTCTTTGTCAAGATCTTCCATCATGATGTCTTCTTCTTCAATTCTAGGTCTTAATTGGTCAGAATAGGCCTTGTCTTTGATATAATGAATGTGTTATGTCCCCTTTCCATCATGTTTGACTCTTTCTATCATCTTTGCTTCATCATCATAGGTAAATGTAAGAGGAGACATTACACAATGATAATTATGAGGATAATGATGGATAACAATTGAAATTGAATGTCAGTTCAAAATGATGAACAATAAAACACAAGAACATATGTAACAGTTTCAAAACCCACCTATTTGGGTCATTACCAAAAAATTATTTACTGTAATTTAGATTACATTTACTTTTTTCAGTTTTTTTGCTTGGATTCTTTTCATTTGGTAAAAATATTTTTTGTCACTTCTTGTTCAATGTTCAATGTTCAATAAGAAACAATGCTTTCTATAAGACAAACATCCTTATCTTTGTTGTTTACACCCTGGCTTCTTAGCTGGTCAATACTCCAATCCTCTTGAGAATAAGCCCAGTTAATGATATTAAATATTTACATTTATTTTCTTTCAAAGAGGATATAAAGACTGAGGCCATAACGATGTCTCAGCAAAAACTATTTTTGACTGAATACGGCTTTACATTCTGACTACGCCCAATGCAATCTACTCATTAACTGATAATAAATATTTACTATGCATAAATATAATAGTATAAGAGGGGTGCTGAAAAGTTCTCAGTTTGACCTACTTTCCAGAATCTAGCCAAAGGAAGAATACAGTTGAAATGTCTAGGGTACCTAATGAGGAAAGATGGCTTGGAAAATTTGATACTCACAAGGCATATTGAGAACAAGAGGGACAGAGGAAAGCAGTGAATAACCTATTTAATGAGCTTGTGTAAATGGTTGGCAGAAAAAGTGAGAGATATCAAAAAGAAAAAATTTACTGAGAGCTACAAAGGACAGCGAAGTTGTGGAAAACCATGATCACCCACATCATGAAGGGACACAGCTCATAGAAGAAGTACTACAGTGCACTGCTCACATTTCGATGAAAAATAAGAATTAATAATTAGGAAGTTTTCAATCCATTTTACGGCTATTGTTTGATGTTGGCTAATTCATAGCATATTTTAAGTGTTAATATAAATAATAGTAGATAAGTTCTCTATGCCACTTATGGATTGTTTTTTAAATTTTTGTCTATATTTTAAGATTATTCATACAATTTCAGTGTAAGAAGGAAATAGTTTAAGATTTTTAAGGTTGATTTTTAAAAGTTAAGTGATAGTTATAAACACCAAAGAATAAAATCAATTCTTAGACATTATTTGTTTAATCTACATGAAGATAAACAGTTCTGCAAATCTAACATTTAGATAAGACTTCATATAAAATGATTACTTGAGAAATTGTGGGGAAAAAAGTCTTTTAAAACTTTGAGAAAAATCATTTTAACAAAGAAATTTGTTACTATCTTCTAAGAGCAAAAGAACACATGCACAGAGACACATATATAGAGAGAAAGAGAGAGAGATCATGACAACTAAATCCAATTGGTCCTTAATTGAGAAACAACATGTGAAAACAAAAATGAAGATAAATGCTAATCAATAGGAGCAAAATGGTTTGCCTATTGTCCGGTTCACACTCCTCTCCAGTCTTTACAACATGAGTAGAGGTTTATTTCTTGTTTCCTGTTTAGCACTGGGTTTCTAGTTTCTTCTAAGGTCTACTTCAACGCTATACTTTTAACGTCTCTGCCTGAATTCTGAAATTTCTTTTTATTTACTATTCATTTTTTATATTTTTTCTCAATACAAGTTGATAGGCTTGCCTGTCATTCAGTTCACACTTCTCTCTTACTTTTTGAACTGGTGTACAGGTTTTTCCCTTGCTTCCTGTCTAGGATTTGGTTTCCAGATCCTTCTAAAGAATTCTCTTTCACTTTCTTAGAGTTTTGGTGTAAATCTTTCAGAGAAAACCATTCAAAAACTGACAGTCTATGATATATATTAGCAAAAAATACAAAAGAGAGAAAGATGCTCTTCCATAATGTCAGTGTAAGATAAAGCCAGCCAATTTATCTAGTGATTTTGCTGTATGTCTGAATTTCACTTATAATGATGCTGATGATGATTATCATCATCATTATGACTGTTTTTAGTTATATCCATTTTTTGATTTTGCTTTATATGGGAGATTGTTCATTTCGTAAAGTTTTGTAAGATTTATTTCATAAGAAAATCTGTAAATGTCCATTAAATGTAGACGAGTGTCGTCAAGGCAAGGTACCATTAAAAGAAGTTCTTGAATAATGAGCCAATTTCATGAACATTTTTTTCTTTTTACAATTATGAGAGAAGACAAAAAATGAATAAAGAAAAGAAAAAATAATATATATAATATATATATATGTATATAATTAATTCATATATTTTTCATTAAAAATACATGTCACATCTAAACATGTTTTCTTTCTTTCTTGTTGAAGTCTAAGGAAAAAAAAGTCTGCACCTTGACTTCAACCATATATAATCCAATTAACATTGTTTTCACCTAATATATATGTAATTGTATATATATATCCATAAATGAAATCGGATAGATAAGAAACAAAAATATTAAATTCCCAGCATCTCTCATTCATACACCTGTGTAGTTATACCATCACAAAAACTTAATATATACATATTTATGTACATATATATCTGAATGTATGTATATAAATGTATATAAATATATACAAATGTATATACATTTATTTATATATATATATATATATATATATATATATATCCATTCAACTAAATATATATACATTTATATATACACACACACATATGCACACATATATATATATATATATACATATGTAGGTGTATACATATATATATATATATATACATTTTTTGATATATAGGTATATATATTTATATATGTATATATATATATATATATATATATATATATATATATAAATTTATATGCATATGTAATTGCTTGCACTTGAATTTGTAAACTATGTTGGTTTTTTGCAAATCACTAATGGGGAGAGGGGAAAATCATTGCGAATAATTAAGTTGGATATACTAGATTTAGTGTAGTATATGATTAAGCTAATTTTTTAGCTTGGATCTGTTGTAGATATATTAGTATTTACTAAATTTTTTAATATTCAAGTGCCCTTTGGGAGATTGTATCTCCAATGAATTAAATAATATTTATGTTGGTCACACCACAAACTCTCTTTCACAATGCTTGACTCTACATTTGAATGATAACTCTAACATTTTTAGGCATTTAAAACAACATGCCTGGCCACATACACAATTCTGGGAAATCCTTGTTGAAAACACAACGATACTTAAACATGAAAACAATAAACAAAAACTAAAAATTCTTGAAGCTATATACATAAAACAGTTGAAATCTAACCTGAACAAAATAAACTATGGAATCTCCACAAATATTCTTAAATGCCTATAATTGGTAACAGAAGCCATTGGTTTATATATATATATATATATATAAAAATAAGGCTGTCATTTTGACTGCAAAGGTCTTTTCAGGTTCAGGTGTAACATTTTCTTATTTAAATTTTGGTGTGTGGAAGGTAATTTAATTTGGTGTATTAACCACCAGAAAAGACGGCAGTCAAAACCGTGGTCATGTTTCTATCCAGAGAATAATCTTTTATTACCTATGTGTATATATATATATATATATATATGGTATGAAAAAAGCATCCACAATAAGGACAAATAGAACAGTCAAAAGTGGTCAGATGTATAAAAAATTGGACAATTTTTACATACTTTATGCCCAGAAAAGAAAACACTTCTATAAATGCAAGAAAGATTGAATAAAAATCTTAATTGCAGTGCTTTGTCAGTTTTCTTCAAGGATGGAGATATATATATATATATATATATATATATATATATATATATATATATATATATATATATGTGTGTGTGTGTGTGTATATGTTGTTTTATAAACATGCAAATTAACATCCTACTAGTCTTGGGGTTGAGACACTTACTAAACAAAATGATGCATTTCTATTGCTTAATACCAAAGCATGCTTTGCTTGAAAAGACAATACAGTTTCATTTGTAGCTGTGTGGTAAATTTTTCTTTAGTAAGACTTTTAGTGTATAATGTGTTATACATTAATTTCACTGTTTAAAAAATAAACAAAACATGTATGTCTACTGAAGCACATGAACCCACAAAATATAACACTTATTGTAACAGATAATGCCAGATACATATATATATATACATATATATATATATATATATAAATTGTGTATTTCAGCAGGGAGTTTTTTTGAAAACAACTGGTAAGTGAGTTTTTTTTATGTAATTTCTTGTGTGTTTGTACAATTTTTTCTTTTCAGGACATAAATTATATAAAAATTGTCCAAATGATTCTCAAGTGCTTTCAGCTATAATTTTAGCCATTATCAAGGATGAATTTTATTTTACTTTTCACTGAATATATGTATGCATTGTTTTATTGGATAAAAGTGTTGGTTGGATCCAGGGACTCGACACAAATAGTTGGGAGTTCAATAGCTGGCTACTTCAGTGGTGAACAAAATTTGGAGAATTTTTAAGGGAGATAGCTGAGATATCCGGAAGAGGCATGGCATGTGGAACTAGAGAAATCTACCCTGGTGGGTGAAATAAAAGTTTCAGTTCAAAATTCCAATCACCTGAAGAAGGCCATATTCACAATGTTTTGACCATCGTACAGATGGCCAAAACATTGTGAATATGGCAATGAAGATGAGGTCAACAGTCTGAACAATGTAAATAATTACAATACCTCATCTCAAAAATATAGACAGATATAATTTTATGTATGTATTTAGAGTTATAAGAATGTTTTATTTTTCAAACATGGTCAGCACATTGTGACCATGTTCATAGTTGATATTGAGTGTTGACTTTATCTTTTTTTATTAATAATGCTTCCATTATTTTTGGCAGTTTTGTACATGTGGATGAGGCTGTGATATTTCTATTATCAGAGAGTTGATAATGACTAAAAGTGCAGCCAAAAGTTTTTGTAAAACATTCAGACAATTTTTATACAATTTTTTCCTGAAAAAAGAAATTATATAAAAACACAACCACAACACTTTGTATCAGTCGTTTTCATCAAAACTTGTATATATATATATAAAGTCATTCACAAGCAAACCTGTTTTGCTAAATCTATAATATATATATATATATATATATATATATATATATATATATTACAAAGAAACAATTTATGATATATGTGTGTGTGTGTATATATATATATATATATCATAAAGAAACAATTTATGCAAAGAATTAAATAGCAATGTTAATGTGACTTAATGAGACATTAATTTACTATCAATTCCTTGAATAATAAGATCCTTATATTTGAATTATTGTCAGATGGAAGACATGCCAAATACTTTCGACAATTTCAAATTGTTATCTTCAGGATACAGTTTTCCCATACATAGGCAAACACTAAGATGAAATATATGTAGACTGAAAGATGTTTTTTTAAATTATGCTATTTATTAACAGTTGAATATACGTTTTGGAGCGTGCAAAGCTAGAGTTCTTGTTCAAATCGCTCAAGTGAGAATTTTGTTTGAATTTTGAAAAGTTATAAATCCACAAAATTTTCTTGTTATATGTATTTATCTCTTAAAGTGAAATGGAATTAATATAATCCAATTAGTAGAGTAAAAATTTCTTAGTAGATTTCCACAAATTTTAAGATTCTGATTATTACTGTGCTGCAGATCTTATGTGCAGCTGATAGTTTGTATCAGAAAGAAACAATTTATACAAAGAATTAAATAGCAATTTTAATGTGTTAATAGTGATATCACTTCACTAACAAGAAATAATGAGATATCAACTTACTATCAATTCTTTGCAAGAGTGATTGAACTCAATGTCATTGATAGTACCAAGGAAAGTACAATTAAAACCAATCCACAAAGAATCAGAACTACAAAGAGAAGTACAACAAAAACTATCACTTGAAAAAATGTGTAATGAAATCAATCTAATGAAACTAAGAGCAAAGCAGAAATGAACCAAAATAAAAAGACATTGATAAACAAATGGAAATTGAAATCACAAAAACTTACGATTCACTCAATGGCATTTATAAACAATGGAAACAAGAATGTGAGAACAAGGAATGAATATCTCTACAAAGATGGGACAAAAAAAAACAAACTGGTTTTCAAACTATGAAGAACAATTTAAAATAGAAGACAGTGAAGAAAATCCATTCTTTAAGAAAATAAAAAATAACTACATGGAAAAACATGGCAACATCATGCTACCCCAATTTTCTAGTCATAAAAGGAAATCACACTATAGACAAAATCCATCCCAAAAGCTTGAGAAAAGGGAAATGAGAAATTGTCCAAGGCAACCACCATCATTCCAACACATAAATAGACCAACAAGGGGAGATAACACAATCAGAACTTGGATGTACATAAACAATTCTGGACAAAATCAATACCACCGCAGAAGAAACAACCACATAGAAAATACATATAAAAACAGAGCAACAAATAGAAACTACAACTTTGGTGCAAACAGACCACAAAATCGAAACTACAGAAATACCCCAAACTGAACCAAAGTCAACGCATAAAGGACAGAACAACAGGTCCACTACAAAAATACACAATAATTACAAATACAGCAATATAAAACATACTGACATTAAAAACAATACAGAGGGACTCCACCATAACCATTTTTTTAGAGAGAAACCAGAACTTCATGGACATGGCTTGGCCCACAACCATGAAAAAAAAATGAAAGTAATGAACCTTTCACAAAAATCATTAACACCCACACAAATAGACATCCCATGTAAAGGACTAAAATTCACATCAGTGCCCTCAAAACCAAATGTAGCAGAAATGAAGGATGATGCTGTGGAATTCTGTAGAAAACTGAGGCTAAAATGTAAAATATATAATAATAGTTTAATAAAAATTATAGTAAAATGTATGGGGATTCACCTTTAATGAATGATATTGATTGAAGATAATGATAATGAATTAGTTGTGCAGTATGATGAAAATAATTACTTCATAGCAAAGGAGAGGATTTAAAGCTCCTCATGTGTCACCTTTTCAGGTGCTTCAGGAAGAGTCATATCTTTGTGCAAGGTTTTCTTTGTCCAGTTTGAGGAACATTGTGATGGGAAGTTGCTGTTTCTTCATGGTGGTATGGAGGGTTTTCTATGTCAATATGGCAGTATTGATGGCATTTTTACATTAGAGAGACTGAAACCTATGCTTCAGCCTTCCCTTGCAGCTCCTTTGCTGTCATAATGTTGGACAGATGTTCCAATGTCAGGCCCTCCTCTTCTTGCTCTGCATCTGTTGTTTCCACCTTCTCTTCACTGGCAGACTTTGTTAACTCCAAGCCATCATAGGCTCAGAGTGGTCATCGATGAGTTTGTTGACCTCATCTTACATGATGTCGTCAAAACCTTCACCACCAAGTACCTTTGTCAGTCTTACTGCCATGTTGGCATGCTGAATTTCTCAGGTGAGAAGCCCTTGTAGTCATGGACACACTTTAGCCATACCTTCTGCATACATTGAGGGTTTCTTTTTTCATGTCCTTAACAGCAGCTTGGATGACTGACAGGCTTGTTGTGATTGTGAAGTTTCTCCAATGCCCCTTTAACATGAAATTCTCATCTGAGTTCACTGTGTCTACACAGTGTTGGAGAGAGTTCAGAGTGTAAAGTGCCTTGAAGATCATGCCTTGATCTATAGGCTAGATGAGGTTGGTTGTATTGGCAGGGAGGAACTCAACTTCTATTCCCTCATAATACATATCCAAAGGCTGGCCACTAGCATTATCCATAACAAGCAACAACAATTTTGTGCCTAAGTTGTGGATATATTCCTTGACTTGAGGGATAAAGCATTGATGGAACCAGTTAAGACTTGTAAATAAGGCCTGGTTTCATCATGACGACAGCAACATTTCCACACATAATGAGTGTAACTCTGCTCTTTTATGCCTTAAATCCTGGGACTCTGGTTTTGTCTTTCATGATATATGTTCTGGAAGGCATCTTCTTCCAGAATAAGTCAGTCTCATCCATACTGAAAACTTGTTGTGGATTCTATCCCTTCATCGGTGATCTTCATGAAGGTTTTGGGGTACTTCTTAGCTGCTTCTTTGTCAGCAGATGCTGCCTCTATATGTAGAAAAACACTTTATTTTAGACTATTTCTTGAAACAGTCAAACCATCCCTTGCTGGCTTGAAAATCTTCAGGCTCCAGTGCCGTCGATAGTCCTGCTTGATTTCAGTGCCTTCTGCTTTGTCTTCTGTATAATTTCTGGACTTTCTCACATATGCTGTCCAAGGGGATGTTTTTCTTCTTGCAGTCACTGATTCACAGTGTTATGGCAGACTCCATTCTGACTATGTGCTTATTTCTCACTGTCATGACCCTTTTGACACTTTCATAGAAACTTACTGCTACAGTATTCCTGATCACTGCCTCATTCTTCTTTATATAGTGTATCTTAATTTCATTGAAGCTATAATGGTGGCCTACTGCTGCATAAGTTTTGCCTTTCCAGAGCATATCCAGCAGTTGTGCCTTCTCCTGGAGTGTCAAAACCTTTGTCTGGCACTCAGGTTAATTGTCAGAAGCCTTAGAAGGTTTAGGGAATTTGGGAAGCATCTTAAGTCTTTAAGAAACATACTGTGAAAGACACAACACTCTGAGAAACACTTGAGATAGCTATATACAGTAAACTAGGATGATGTGGGGCTGATGAACAACAGCCAATCAGCAGCAAGGAAAAATGATTAATGTTCTTGGATTGGCTACTTTCAAACCTCCAGTCAATAGTGTTTATTTTATATTGATATTTTACTGAATTTACATTAGTATTTATATTAAAAAATTAGTAAATTATATTGTTATTAATGATTTAGCATTAAAAAGTATGAAAAATACATAAAAAATCATGGGAGATATTTGTGTTTCCATGAATATGCAAGGTTTTCCATGAACAATTATTAGTTAGGTTCTAAGGAAAAATCCACGAATAACAGAAGTCATGAATGCCAAACCATGATTATGCAGGGACTGACTGTAGTAACATTTGAAGTAATAAAATATATAAGTGATTGTTCCTATAATGTGTACTATTTTGGCACTCATCTCTTTTTCAGATTTTCAAATGCGGTACCCTGGTGGAAAGAAGACCATTTTCTACAAGAAAGCCAAACTTGAGAAATTTGCATTGTATCTAATGCCAGATGGACTTGTAAATCGTGTTAGCATCTATGAAGATACAGGATGTAAGTATTAAGGCTTTTCTTTAATTATACAGGCTTCATTTACTTTAGTTTCTGAAATAGTGATTTTCCAAGCGTAGCTTGGATGTGGCACAAGGCTGAAAGTAGGTGGCACCCAGTGAGGATCAAACTCACTACACTGTTGTAATTGTTCTAGCGAGACAAGCTTGCTAACCATTACACCGCCTTGAGGTGCCTTAGGATTTTGTTTATATGTATAAACCTAGACGCCAACATTCATGGGATATTGATTTTCTAAGTTTAGCTTAGATGTGGCACAATGCTGAAAGTAAGTGGTACTCAGTGAGAATCAAACTCACTATTCAGTCATAACTGTTTTTTAGTGAGACAAGCTTGCTAACCATTAAACCACGCAAAAGTGCCCCTTTATTTTTTGACATATAATATGAATCTCTTTCCCTAAATTCTAGAAGTATTTACTTTAGGATTTATTAAGTTTTGTTTGAATAAAGCAAAAGCATTTGAAAAAGTAAGACATGAAGAATTACCTGAAATACAGGAAAAGCTTGATTTACATGTGAAAGATATGTGAGTAACCTTTACTTGGAACAAACACCCTGTATGTTGGCAGGGAATGTGTTTAGGGAATACACAAAAATGGAAAGAGTAGTAAGACAAGGATGTGCTTTATTACTTGATTGGTTCAACCTATGCAAAAAAAAAAAAAAATTCTAAAAGAACAAGGAGACCTACCAGGATTTATTGTCGGTAGAATTAATCATAATAAGATACACAGATGACCCTGTGCTGATGGCAGGCTGAGAAATGAAGCAGAAATAATTCTGAGTCAAGGTAGTAATGGAAATCAAAAAGAAATGACTGTTAACTTTAGAAGATAGAATGCAAAATTGTTAGTAAAAGAGACAGTCCAAAGTCAGAAATACATATTAGGGATATCAAAATATAGCAGTTACAGATAATGGACAAAGGAAGATGGGACATGGAAATCTGAAGGTGCATTGGAATAGTGGAAGATGTCTTTCAAAAACTAAGCTATATATTAAGACATGGAAAGATAGTATTACAAAGAAAGAAAATCTTGCTGAATTGTCATGTAATATTTAATCTCCTGTTTGGCAATGATAGCTGGATAGTCTCACTGATAAACAAAAAAAAAAAACACACAACTTGAAGCAATAGAGATATGCTTCTACCAACAAACGTTAAGAATAGCAGACACAAAACATGCAAGCTGGAGGGCACGCAGCTGAAATGTGATGAAACAAAGCAACAAAGAAATTAATATCAGTCATCCAATGATTTAAACATAGCATCTGAGAAAATTCAGACTAGGTGTGTATTTAAATAAAACTGCACTTAAGAGTAAAGCTAATGACCTTTGTCAGCATTTGAATTTTGGTAATGATAATGATAATATTTCCTTATAAGGAAACATTTGGAATTCATTGACTGAGCAACCAGTGATATTATCTTTTGAAATTTATAAAATCTTTCCGTTAAAACAATTTTTCAGGAAAATAGGTTTCTCAAGTCCACTCACTGTTATCGCACTATCTAGTATTAATGAAGATTTCCTTCTTAACCTTTTGTTTGATGTAGTGTGGAATGTCAACATCTAGATCAGTTATTTTTTACTATTTTAACTTAGGGCATACTTGAGGAATAACTAAAACTCTAGGGCACTTTTTAAATTTTAATAAGGAAAAATTAGTCATGAAATTTGAAAATAGAAAAATTTTGGTTTAGCAAAGAAGATTAGTTGCACAGTTTTCATTTAAAGGGGTTTATGAAGAATCTTACATTTTTTTAAGAAGCTGATAATGACTGATTTAAATCCTTTTTGAAAGGCAGAAGGCAAAGGATTATCCACCTCTTCTTAAAGATTAAGAAATTTAACATTCAGTTTAAAAGATCAAATGAAACACTTGACTTAGACATGGAAGTCATGTTCTTGGTGTCTCTAGCATCTTAAAATATAAGATTTTTTTTTAAATATAAAAATAATTCATAAATTATTCTTCTGTTAAACTGGGGTGCACTTGGCTACCTTTCAGGGTACATTAGTTCACCCGGGTGTACTGGTTGAGAAACACTGATCTACATTATTTTCACTTTGAGAGTTACATGTGCTATCCATTTTAGTTGTTGCTGCTGTTGAATATCCTCAAATGATGTGGTTTCTGTTATTTGATAGAATTCTTTGTTTGTGATTCTGTGGTGCCAGTCCTCAAGGTTCAAAGAAGAATGGTTCTCATTAAGATCTACAGGTTTCATTCACTCAAAGCCATGAAAGTCATCGTATACAGATGATAGTTTAGATATTTCTGAACAAGATTGTTGCCATGCATGATATTCATATGAACGTCTTGATTTGTTGAGGCCATTTTAAGGATATGACTCAAGTTTTTAGGTTAATATTTTGGTTTTCTAGCAGTTTATGAGATCTCGGTAAAACCACCTGAAACACAACCTGTTCTATGTTCAATTTCCTTCTCTCCTATACTAAATTTGCTATAACTGATCCATAAACTGAGGTATTTGAAGTGTTTGGTATTTACTAATTCCTAAATTTTTATGACTTATTCAGACTATGTAACATCATTGTGTTCATGTCAATTCCAGATCATAATTTCTGTTTTGGAAAAGTTTGTCTCAAATCCTATTTCATCGAATACTTGATTGTGGATGTTGATTTTCTGTTCAATATCATTCTTATCTAAAATTTGAATATATATGTGATCAGCATATACTTCATCATCATCATCAGTATATTGAGCTTGGGAGGGGAAGCACAATGGTTACTTTCTATTAGAAGATTTGTTTGTCATGCCGTATGGAATGTTGAAATTATCTGTGCTTTAATATGTTCAGGGCATAGTCAAGGAAAAGATTAAACAGACTGAAAACTATTTACTCCTTGAAAAGCATATAAAAAACAATACACCTCAGGAGTGTTATTAATAAACAACCATCCATTTTGAAAACTTGTTATGCATGAAACAGCACTATTAATGCTTGAATAACATTAAAATATATTATTTTTTATTGTATTGAAAAAAGCAAGTTAAAATAGTGTATTCATACATATATAAGAAATGTAATATATATATATATATATATATATATATATATATGCATGTTATAACATCACTACAAAGATTTCAATTTTGTTTCAACACTTTTGGTGTCTTATCAAGTGATGGTGTTGATTTAAAAAAACAAAACAAAAAAACGCCTGTACTTGGATATACATGAAAATATATATAATATATAAATATAATATATATATTAAATTTCTAACAAAAGCTTTAAATATCAAAACCCTGGGCAACCCTTTCATAAATCAGAAATTTCATGGTGCATAAATTTATTGTATATACACAAACATTATTATGTGTTGAGAAAGTTTAAAATTATTAAGTTGACAGATTTAGCATGTGACTCATTTTTTATTATTCAATAAACACAAGAAGATCATTTATTTTCTTTTTCTAATAAAAAAATTGGCCTGGATTTTGTCTTTATCTGAAATAATTTATAAGATGAGATCTAAGGGAGATAAGTGGGAGTCAAGTTAGAAAATTTCATACAAATATAACTTTCTTTGTGATGGATTAATAAGTGTTTTCATTTCTTGAACTGATTTTATAAATTCATTTTATGTAATGGACATGTGGTCAAGAGATTTGCAATTTCTGACCATGTGACCCAGGTTTGAATCTCACCATGGTTGCTTTTTCAAGAAGGTGACTTCTTGATGTTATCACCCTGGGGAGGTAATGAAAGTGCCTGCAAACCATACTATTGGTTAAGTTATTTCAGTGAATTTGTATGTTATTTGTTGTGCTAACTTGAAGTTACAACTCATCATGAGCGAGGGTTTGAGTGTGCTAAATTGTTTATCATGCCAGATGATGTGCTTCTACCTCAAATCTGTAACTAAGTTCTGCTCAGCATAGTTGCAGTATAAATCACAGGTAGGTGTTGAATAAGCACAAATATGTCTGAGCAAGCATCTGCAAGAGGGATTGTCTAACCACCCTAGCAGATAGGCATACTTAGCAGCCAGCCATTATATATATATATATATATATATATATATATATATATATATATATATAATGTCCTTCAGGAAAGCATCTAGATATTTAATAGTAATGAGAAAAAAAACTTCAGGTAGTAGTATCTTCTTCTTCATACCTATATCTCTGTATCCATTCCATTAATAGATTTAAATATATAAAACATTTTTTTGAAATAATCTTTGAAATCCTCTTTTGGGATTTCATCATCAGTTCCCTTGTTGTTTTCTTTATAATCTCATTCATGCTAGTCCAATATATAAACCTAGGTGATCATTAGACCATGTGTATATATCATCATTATTATAATCATCAGTCCCCTGGCTGGGTGTGGTCATAGGATTGCTGTGCACCTGACCATTTCCCTCCCCATATCTGGGTTGGAAGCTGTAGATAGTCTAACCTTCTCCAGGTCAAACCACAGCTGATTTTTTCCAACTTGAAAACATGCCATGGTCCCTGACACATGGCCATTGATTTGATCAGGTGAATGTTTACTTCAGTCTATGAAACTCTCCACTCATCTCTCTCTCTCCCTATATATATATATATATATATATATATATGTGTGTGTGTAGTAAAGGTAACATATTTGTTGGTATATAATCCAAGTAGATCCTAGTAATATAAAATATTAAAACTGATTCACAAAAATAGCTCAATGTATTTATTAATACTGAGCAATATAATTAATGAACAATAAAATTCAAAATTAACATATGGGGATTAGCCTATTTTGGCAGATGAGGATATCGGTCGTCTCTCTTATCAACCCTGGTGTGGATTGAGTTTGTGTCTATACAGATAGAGGTGGGGGCAGGTAGTAGAATTTAACTTTTAAATCCCAAAAAATCAACCTATTGAAAAACTAATACAGAATTTATCCATTTGAATGTTTCAGTCAGACGAAAGGCATGAGACAGGGATCAGGGGAGAGTGGAAGCTATTTATCTTAAAGGAAAGAATTTTTATAAAATTAAATCTGAATATTAAATTTATGCCATTAATTTGGGGTTATATGAAGAATAAAATATTAAATAGGAGTAAAAAGGAGTCTAAAAATAAATTTAAAATATATAGATAAAAGGATGTAAGGGATTAATAGAAAGAGACTTCTATTAAATTAAAGTAGGGCAAAGTTTATAAATATAGTGTAAAGAGGTTATAGAGGTGGGTAAATAAAATATAGAAATTAGAAGTAGTTATACTGTTGACATTTGTAGAGTTAGAGGGGAGTGAATATTATGGAAATATGATAACTAATTAAGTTAAACCCATATTATGGAAATTTGAATTTGTTTTTATGTTGACATTTTAACACAAATTTCAATAGTTGGCTTTGATTATTGTATTTTATTATTCTAATTTTTTCTTCTAAACATAAACCACGCCTATCTCTAAGACTATTAGGAGTATGTGCAGAACCTCCTAATAGTCTTAGAGATAGGAGAGAGAACAATAAAAGAACAATTAAGGAAAGAGGACAATAAAAGAACAAGAATTAAGAAGACAAGATAATGATTGATATTGCATTTAAATTTTTGAAAATCATAGTTGATAGAAATGCTGGAAGCTGGAAAAAGTTCCACAGACAAGAAGTATGAACAAAGAAACTAATGGAATATAACTTAAGGTTACATCAAGCTATTTCAACTGTAAAATGATGAAACATTGTCACCAATCTAGTACTGAACTGAAATTCTTAAAGTCTAGATATCAAAGAGGAAAGTTTACCAGAATATTTACCATGAAAGTATTTATAGAAAAGGAACAAGGAAGCTACGATACAGTGGTAGGAAAGTGACCAAAGTCAAGATGCAATGGTCACGATCAGTAACATTACAGATTCTTCTATGAAGTTTACCAAAAAACCTCTAAATATATATAGCAGGAGCACCAGACCAGATATGTAGCTATCACTGAACCTGTTTTATTCACACACCTCTGCATATTGCCCAGCATGTACTTATGAATATTGACTGGTATCTGTTGCTTGATCCATATTTCCAACCTATTACTAATTCTATAACACTGATGTTTAAATTGAGAAATTGCTAAACTAATAAAATGGGAAGACAAAATATCCTTCCGAATCAGTTTCAACATTAATCAGTGGCCAAAAAAGTAATATTTATATTGACAGACATCCTCATCATAATTCCCATCATTGACATGTTTTGTTTATTTTTGTTGTTGAGGCAGGACCAGGATTAATTTTGCACAAAGCAAGCTGGATTCTGCTGGACAGAGCATCTCAGTTTACCTCTTGACATATGCCTATCAACATACTGAGACTTGTCATAATAATTTAAGGAAAGTTTTTACACAACCACATGCTCTTCCTGAGAGACAATTCAGGCACTTATGGTAGATCAAGTACACAGACTGTGTTTATCAAGGCACCATCTCTAGAAAGAGTTTCCATTCATGGTTTGTGGCCACATTCCAGACTTATATTTATTTGTCTGATGATTTCAAATAGTGTGAAACCCAGGGTCACAAACTCACATCAATTCAACTAAATATGTTAGTTCTATTACTGATATTGAGTACTTTCCAATAAGTACCATGCATATATATTGCACATACATATATATATATATAATATACATTTCACACACACACATATATATATATATATGTTATGAAATGGACAATGTCTGACAATTATTTTAAGACATTTTTTGTTTATACATTCTTTTTTATAGATACAAATATTTAAGTAAATGCTCTGTTTATAATAAACAGTATTAACAACATTTACTGGCTTGAATGTCTGAGAAATTGTCATAGAAAATATGAATTGAACCTGTATCGTATATGAATGTGCTTTTATCAATTTCGCCACAGAGGAGCATTTCAGTTAGCAAGGTCAACTTTACTGTTTTTAAACTACAATCTTCCATGATTCTGTCACATACATTCATATCTGCTCAGTGCGTATCCAAATGTAAACAAATGACGTCACACATTATGAAATGGACAAAGTCTGACAATTATTTTAAGACATTTTTATGTCTATACATTTTTTTTTTATAGATACAAATATTTAAGTAAATGCTCTGTTTATAATTTAATAAAAAAAGAATGTATAAACATAAAATTGTCATATATAAATATAGGATTAACGCAAATAAAATTTTTTACTTAGCAGATTGATTTTTATATTTAGCACCTTATTGAGTGTTGAAGAATATGAGAAAAACTACTACTAAGTAGCGAGGACAATAAGAGAACAAGAATTAAGATGGTAGAAGATAATTTTGACATTGAATTTAAACTTTTGAAAGTTGACTGGGAATCAAGCAGCTGGAAGAGAGTTCCACAAGCGAGAAGTGAGATAGAAAAAACTGTTAGCATTGACCTTCTGGTTACATCTAGATATTTTTCACTGTAAAAAAAAAAAACAATCATGCAGTAAAACATTGAACTAGAGTTGTTACCACCCTGTTATATCAGGTCTATGATAACGGAATGAAATATTTGTTTGATTTTTCTCAACGAAAATTATTTTAGATGTGATTATTAATTGGGCTCTTTGAATTAAATTATTAATGATAGGAAATTTATCTTTCTGGGCTTTCATTTTTATAGTTTAGAAGGTAAGAGTTGGAACTGAATGACCTTTTATGCAAGGAAGTTGTGAAGCTGTCATTGCCATAAATATGTCAAGAAAGAGTGTTTTTCAAAAAATCAATATTCTGCTCATAAAGGAATTTAAAAACAATGTTTTTTGAAAATTTCTTGAAGTTCTATAATACCATTAATGGTTTAAAAATATCCAAAACACATTTTGTCATGTTTATGCCATATGGCTTGATATGTCAAGCTACATTTAATTCGGTTTTAAAAAATATATATATAAAAGAATGTTCAACTCATTAAAAAATATTAAATCTCTTATTAAGCACAACCAAGATGATGTTAGTCGAATGCATGGTTAATACAGCATGAATTCTGGCCAGTTTGTTGACAGGCATCAACCACACTTGCAAAAGATTATTCACATTTTGTAGAAAAAAAATCAATAAATTTAAAATCAATAGTCACAAAAAATGAAGTAAAATATGTAGTGTTAGAAAAATATTCTTTTTCAGTTTTCATACATATTTTTTTGCTTATATTTGGCACTAAACTAAACACTTGTACCATCCTTTGAGGATGTGCTGTTAATCTTTCATAAAGAAGTCAACTTTATCTTTTTAAAGTAAAAACTTAAAAAAAATATTATGGACATGCACAAATTGTTCTGACAAAGCAGAATCATCCAGCAGAATGGCCTCTGATTAGGAGTTTGTGAGGAGTGTAGAACCACCTCTTAATTGCTGTTGTTCACAAATCCACACTGACCTGACAGAGTGGTAGCACCTGTTAGGGTCCCAGTTATGGGCAAATAGTTAACCCATTCAAATTGGAGTCAAAACACTATGAAAGTGTAAAAATAGATTTTAATAGTAAAAATATCAGCAATACATTTTTGTAAAAAAAATATTACCAACAATAAATTTGACTCTCAGCAAAAACCCTCTTTGCAAAAGTATGTCAATGAAACCTGGTCTACAAACTGATTTCTTACAAAGACATACTCTATTTATCTGAGCCTTTCCTAAACATCTTGTCAGCATTAAATAACCCATTGAGGTGTTGATGTACTGGAAAACAAAATAAATATTTATAGTAAAATTACCAACAATACCTATTTATAGTATATATTTAGTTGAAACCATAAAATTGTGTTTAAAGTATTTGGATTTCAGCTTTAAATAAATGATAGAGGTTGATATGCTGCTAAACAAACTCAACCAACTAGATTTTCTACAAATCCTCTTTACAAAAATACATCAATGAAACCTGATCTCCTACAATCTGATTTCTTATAAAGAATATATATTTTATTCATATGAATCTATTCTAAAAATCCTGTTGGCATTAAATAACCACTTCGAGTTGATATGCCATAAAACAAAATGAATAAATGCAAAGCAGAATCTTTGTTTATCTCAAAAGGAATTTTATTAAAATAATAAAAATAGACTCATTAAAAGAAGAAAATTTAAAACAAAACCATGGAGAGTAACAAAAAGAAAGAAAATAGGTACCATTTATTGGAACAGATCCAGATCAAGGACCTTTTCTCTTCTGCCGAAGGAACACCTTCCTGATTGACCATGTCTTCAGGGTTGTAGCCGTACTCACCTTTCTTTTGCCAATTGCTGTTGATGAGGTTATTTAACCAACAGTTGGAGTTTTTTTGAATTCAGAGTTGTCCCTCTCCTAGACTAGTTGCCATCCAAGGCTATAGGACCTAGTCTGTCCTGCTATTTACCCATATCTGGAGAGAGAAGAGATGGGTTCATACCTTACCCAAGGGTATTTGCATGTAAGTGAACTTAACTAGAATTTAAAATTGGTTCACTTATTTCTCATTCTGAACTGCTATCCATTACACTATATATTGAATAAACAAATACATGCTTTGTTGTATTGTAAGCTCTCTGGTACCCAGTGCTTAGAACAGTTGGTATATCTAGCAACTGGAATGTTCTATTCTACCACTTAGGCAATCTGATTCTTTGAGTTCCAGTTGGCTGCTGGTTCTAGTGTTGACATTGTGATAGATAAATATTCATCATTCACCATTATGTTTGCTTGTGTAGAGAGCTGTGTTGCTCCCTCACTCCTGTCTGCCAACCGGATGCTAGTTTGGAACCTTCCTGCAAAGTTGAGTATCACATTAATTCTACATTATATATATTACAAAATTACTCAAGTAACAAAAAATATTACTGTAAAATTGTAATATTGAAATACTACATGGTTAATGAAAAATTATATTGAGGATGTGAGCATTCAGGAAAAAAATGTGACAATGTTGCAAGCCTAGGCTGATTGGCTACTATCTATTTACATATACCATAGATTGGTGATGTGGAGTATGAGACTTACTAAGCAGATTTCCATATGTGTGAAAACTGTTATCTGTCATCTATCTTCAATCATGACTCTCTACAATTTCCTGTCCTTTGTAGTCAGGTCTGCTACATTTAACACAAGCCAATACAACTTGCTGCATGGATGGATGGTTGGCACTTAAACCAGCTCTCTGCCTGTCTTTTCTGCTGGTGATGAGGGTAGAATATCACCTCATAGGACAAAAAACAATATATGTTAAAGGTTGGATTAGTTTCTTATATGAGCCAATGGTTAAAATGTACACCAGACTATTGGAACAGAAAAAAAAAATGAGAAAAACAACAGTAAATTGATGAAAATTTCTGGAAGAATAAACAGAACAATTACAAAAAGGTTCAACTATGAAACTCTGGAGTTGAGGTGTTGAATATAATATCAGTCTGCTAAGTGAGAAATTTTATTTGCATTAATCATACATATATATATATGTATATATATATATATATATATATATATATATATATACACACACACACAAATGCATATATATATATATATATATATACACACACACACAAACGCATATATATATATATATATATATACACACACACACACACACACACACACATACATATAAAGCTAGGATGTGGTCTGAAGCCTTGAATGCCAACCTTCCTAGAGATGGTGTCTTGATAAACATGGCCTGTGTACTTGAACTACCATAAGTGTCTGAATTGACTCTCAGGAAGAGCATGTCTTTGTAAAACCTTGCCTCAAATTATTATGACAAGTCTCACTATGTTGACAGGCATATGTCAAGAGGTAAGCTGATATGATCTGTTAGGCAGGGCCCACCTTTCTTTGTGCAAGATTAATCCTGGTCCTGCCTCAAGAAAACACAGCAATGCTGATGATGACGATGTCTGTCAATGACATGCTCATCATCATCTGGCCAATGTTGAGACTGATTCGGAAGGATATTCTACCTTCCCATCTTATTCATAAGTGCAAGCTGGACAATTTGCCTAGGTACAAAGATACAACAGTCTCACTGATAGCTATACATCTGGTCTGGTGCACCTGAGTTTTTTGGGTAAAATTCATAGAAGAATCTGTAACGTTATTGGTCCTGACCCAGCATCTCAGCATCAGTCACGTTCCTATCACTGTATTGTAGATTCCTTGTTCCTTTTCTATAAATACTTTCATGGTAAATATTCTGATAAACTTTCCTCTTTGATACCTAGACTTTATAAATTTCAGTTCAGTACTAGATTGATAATAAAGTTTCATCATTTTACAGTTGAAATAACTTGATATAACCATAAGTTATATTCTGTTAGTTTCTCTGCTCACACTTCTCATCTGTGTAACTTTTTTCCACCTTCTTGCTTTCCTGTCAACTGTAATTTTTAAAAATATAAATGCAATGTCAGTCTTTATCTTGTCTTCTTAGTTTATTTTTATTGTTCTCTCTCCTTAATAGTAATTTTCTCATATTCTCTAACATTTGGTAACCTTTTGTGTTCTAGTGACTTTATTGCCTTCCTTGGGGTGAAATGATTAGCAAAAACACTGACTATTTGTTAAATGAAATAGCAATGTGCTTGGTATTATGGCCAATACATGATCTCAGTACTGAGCACAGCTAATACTGAATTCATTTGAAAGTATTGGAAACTGTTTAAATTAAGTCCTACCAGTCATCTCTCTGTCAGTAGAAGGAAGGGTTGGTGGGCTTAAATTTAATTAGTTTATAAGTATTATATTTTCTTTCATATAACATTTGTTTTTGGGTTTCCATTTTTAGTGGTTGTGCATATTTTTTTCCTTGACCTTAGCTCTGTTAAGGACCAATAAATAAGGTTTAGCTGTATTCTTTTGTTAATTGTATTTTGATATTACCATTTTACAGTCATATTTTTTTGTTAACATTCTTTTTTTGTTATGAATTTTCTTCACATTTCCATTTGTTATTGCTTTAATGGAATTTGTATCCCTGCAAAAAATATTTCAATAACAGAAATCTATATCCATGAATATATCTAGCATAACAAACATTACTTAATAAAATTTCTCACAGCCCTGGATCTTACCTGGCAGTGCTTATTTCCTCTCTTAATAAACATTGCGAAAGGTTAAATTGTGTTAAATGGTACTGTAAATGAGAAGCAATACTTGACCTGACCGGAACTGATCTATTGGGAGATATGGATTCGTAACTTTTTGCAAGGACATTAATATGAATTGAGAACAAACTCCAACTGACAACTATAAGGCAAATTCTGCATGTCCTTAAACATGGATATTTTAGGGAAAATTATGGCAAAGCAGAAAAGTTTTTGTGTAATGTGTTTTATCCTTTAGGATTTCATCAGGCTAAAGTAATATTTATGTTGGCCGAAGGAGAGGGGACTCTAGTAGTTTTAAATTTGAATTTAATTTTCCCTTAAATATATGTTTTGTGCATATAGTCTAGTTGATTTCTTTTAGTTTTTCTTTTTGTTAATGTTTCCATCACGTTATTTATTAAATATCTGTTGTAGCATACCTTCAGACAATAATGGGTATATCCTCATTCATATAAATACAGTAGTAAATACTGTATGTTGGTCTCCAGTTGGAGATTTATTGTGGAATTCACTTGATTCAATTCTAGCAGTTGACTACTTCTTCTATGTGACACTGGTGAATCTTACATGTGTTAGTTCGTGTCCTAAGTATTATTGTTCATTACCAACTTTTGTTTGATTATTCTATTCAGTAACCTTCCCTAGTTTACAACAATATCACACATTGTGATAATAGAAAACCTGACAACAAAGGCAAAATGTTGTAAGAACCTGGACATAAATTTACTTTGGATGGGTTAGTAATTAAAGCACTTTCTATACATTTTCCTTTTAGTAAATTTTTATCTTTTAATTAGAGCAGTATTTATTAAATCAAAATTATGGTCAAACTCATTATGGTTAGCAACTAATGCATTGAGTGTGTTGTTTTGTAAAATATCCCTTTTGTGTTCATATTATCTTTTATTTAAATTCCTTGAGGTTTCTCCCATATATTCCTTGTGGCAATCATTAAAGTTGGTAGAGTAAATTGCTCCTGCAAGATTTAACTTATTTTGTTTTGTATTAATTATGTTTTTATTGTTTTAGAAGTAGTGTAGCAAATGTTATGTTAAGCTGAGATAAATTATTTTCAATTGTAGTTGTGATAGAGTTGATGGGCAGAAGAATATATTTTGATTCACTGGGTTTGTCAGGAAGATCCACTTTTCTTTTTTGAAATATTTTATGAGCCTTTTGCTTTGTGTTGAATATGAAATAATTTGGTTATTGGAAGAGATTAAAAGTATTTTCAATGTATTTCTCCTCTTCATGTAAAGATTGAGCGCTACAAATTCTAGATATGCAAATGTAACTTTTTGACATCTCATATTGCAAATATAGCTTAGAAGTAGTTAATTGTATAAATAATCTGAGAATTTATAAAAAGCAGGCATCTCTATAAAAACAAGTATCATGGTCATGTCACTCAGTTCAATTTCTTGCTTGATTTGCATCTAATTCCTAAGAAAATAATTTTCTTTCTAAATGTACCATTTATCAACCTGATACTCAATAAACAACAAGAAACAGAGAAAAGAGTGTTGAACAGATTTGTAATAGCAATCTTCCTATATGGTATTGAATGTTGAACAATTTCTTCACAGATGATGAGAATACTTGAGGCAACAAGGATGTGGTTCTACAGAAAGATGCTGAGAATACCATGAGTGGAGCTTGTAAGCAATGAGGATGCTTTAAGGAAACAAAAAGAGCACTTCTACTTAGAACCAGAAAGAGACAATTGAAATTTCTGAGACACATAATGAGGAAACAGGGTTTGGGGAATTTGACATTCACAGGGCATAACAATAGCATAGTGCTTGATTCATTTTTAATGAAGAGCGTTGTGTTAGTGGAGATGGCTGCTGTTTAAAATTACCCTCCCTCTCAACAGTGCTCAACCAAAATTATTAAGAGCATAACAATGTCATCCACAGGCCTCTTTCGTTGTATAACAGATCATCAGTACAGCTAGACATCTGATTGCTTCAAGCCGAGATTGAAACCCAAACGATTTAGCATCAGTTGGGGTCTCTACCCTTGAGCTAGTGTTCTGTCTAGAAGACATAATACCCCTAAGTAAGTGTTCTGTCTAGAAGACATAATACCCCTAAGTAAGTGTTCTGTCTAGTAGATTCTATCTCTGAGCAAGTGTTCTGTCGAATAGACATAATACACACTACTTAAAAAAATTGACTGTCTATTCAAACATTGGTATGCAGTATAAATAATATTTGAAGTAATAAAATAAAAATGTTGGACTAAAAATAAATCTATTAATTCATATATATATATATATATATATATATATATATATAAATATTTCTCTCTCTCTCTCTCTCTCTCTATATATATATATATATATATATATATATAATAAATAATAAATCTATTTATTCTTTTATATATATATATATATATATATAATAAATAGATAAAATCTATTTATTCTTTTATATATATCTATATATCTGTATACATATACATATATATATATATATATATATATATAATAAATAGATAAAATCTATTTATTCTTTTATATATATATATATATATATATATATATATATATATATATATAATATAAAAGGCTCAAACTAATATTCCATGGTTATAATTTATTACATTGGAATCATAATCATGGTCCAATTCATCAGACCTACAAATTCAAATATATATATATATATATATATATATATATATATATATATATGTATATAAATATATATATATATATATATATATATAATATCTTAACATTTCCTATATAGAGAAATTAAGACACATATAGGAAAGCAAACAGTAAGTGAAGGGGGTGAACAAAAAGATCTCCAAAATGGATATGGTACAGCCCCGGTAATATGTCTTATGTTTCTGTTTAAGATACATGGAAATTTATACCATCTCTTGTGTTGTAGCATACCTACGGACAATAATGGGTATGTCCCCATTCACATAAATACAGTAGTAAATACTGTATGTTGGTCTGCAGTCAGAGATTAATTGTGGAATTCACTATTGACTATTTCTTCTACGCACCACTAGCAAATCTGTGTTGTTCTTGTCGTAAGTATTATCGTTCATTACCAACCTTCATGTGATTATTCTATTCAATAACCTTCCCTTGATTACAACATCCTGACACTCAATTTCATACCACACTCCATTATGAGCTATGCTGCAACTGACTATTCTCACCAATGGACTGTCATGTGAATCTCAGGAGCCCCTTAAGACTTAAGTAAATTCCTTCTGTTAAAAGAGAGATAATCACATTCTCTATGCTTGAAATCATCTTTATAAATATTTACATTACATTTTCTTCCTTTTCTCTTTGTCTGATTATTTTGACTTAATTTCATAAAGTTTGGTCAGCTCCCAACTACATAAGCACTGGAAATTATGTAACTGAGAAAGGGAAACACATGCTCTGTTAGAAAAAAGGATTTTGATGATATTTCATACTAATACCAGAGAATAATTAAAACACCTTGCTTAATATTTTAGACATTAATAAATATTTGTTTTAAAATCTTGAATGATTATTTTAAAAGCTCATGTGATATTATTACTTTGCAAATTTATGCATCTATCTAAGTTTATTTTTATCTATCTATCTATCTATCTATCTATCTATCTATCTATCTATCTATCTATCTATCTATCTATCTATCTATCTATCTCAGTCTGTTCATTATCTATCTATCTATCTATCTATCTATCTATCTATCTATCTATCTATCTATCTATCTAAGTTTATTTTTTATCTATCTATCTATCTATCTATCTATCTATCTATCTATCTATCTATCTAAGTTTATTTTTTATCTATCTATCTATCTATCTATCTATCTATCTATCTATCTATCTAAGTTTATTTTTTATCTATCTATCTATCTATCTATCTATCTATCTATCTATCTATCTATCTAATTATCTTCCACATATATATATATATCTTCAATATCTATCTATCTATCTATCTATCTATCTATCTATCTATCTATCTAATTATCTTCCACATATATATATATATCTTCAATATCTATCTATCTATCTATCTATCTATCTATCTATCTAAGTTTATTTTTTATCTATCTATCTATCTATCTATCTATCTATCTATCTATCTATCTATCTATCTATTCCAGTTTATTTTTATTTTTCAATCTAGCTATTCCAGTTTATTTTTATTCTTTCTCAGTCTGTTCTTATCTATCAACCAATCTCAGTCCATTCATATCTATCTAGCAATGTCGGACCTGGTCAGTATCTAGATGAGTGACCACTTGGCAAGAGCAGGTGCTTTAAGCTTGGATGCGCAGTGTGGATAATGGTTTGGGATTGGAAATCGGAGAGCTGAATTCCAATAATCAATTGGATTTGTTATATTCACTTATGTGCAAATATACTTGGGGATGTTAAGAATGCACCACTTCTCCCCTTAGCTATGGGTTAAGTAGTAAAACTTGTCGCAGTAAAAGTTATTTTTATTTTTACAAAAATTCATACAATCGGAAAATATTTTCTGGTTTTAAATAACTGGCAGGTGTCCTCCAGGGCTCCATACTTGGTTCTACTCTATTTTTAATTTTCATTAATGACCTTCCTGATGACATCTACTGTCAACTTGGTATCTATGCTGATGACACAACAATTTACTCTTGCCTCAATAGTAAGGCTTATCAGTCTGATAAGGTCAAAATGGTAGCCGATGTCCAAAATGACCTCAAGTCCATCATTAACTGAGACAAAAGATGGCTTGTTAATTTTAACACCTCCAGAACTATACTTCTCTCCATTAATCATCTGAGAGATCCTTGCTGCTTTCCATCAGCATGGCTGATGCTATCCTCCAGGAAAGTGACTCATTGCTCCTTCTCTAACTCACGTTCTCAGCTGATGTGAAGTGGAAAAACTATACTGAATTCATTGCTAGTTCAGCTGCTAAGAAAGTTGGTTCGCTATGTCAAGCGAGACAATTTTTCTCTCCAGAATCTATCTTGCATATCTATAAGTCTACCACTCATTTATGCTTAAAATATTGTGGCCACATATGGTCTAGGCTATTTACCTTGAGCTCCTTCATAAAATCCAAAAAAAGAATCTGCAATATTATTGGTCCTGATCTGGCATCTCAGCTTCAGTCACTTTCCCACTGCTGTAAGGTGGCTTCTCTATATCTTTTCTATAAATACTTTCATGGTAATTGTTCAAATGAACTCTTCACTATGGTACCTAAATTTTATGAATTTAAGTGCAGTATTAGGCTGGCATTAAGATCTCATCAATTGACAGGAGAGCAGGCTAGATGTAGCCATAAGTTCTATGCTAACAGTTTCTTCTCTTACACTTCTTGTTTGTGGAACTCCCTTCCAGCTCCATGCTTTCCAGCCAACTTTAATCTGCAAAAGTTTAAATGCAATGTCAATTGCTGTTCACCTGATTACTTTTGTCTTTTTCTGCTCATCATTAATGTTTCTGTTCTGAATTCTTCTACACCCTTTAACCCTTTGTGTTTTAGTGGCGTCAGTGACTTGCTTGTGGTGATTCAGATTTTAAAAAAATAAAATTGATAAGCCATAAAATACTATTAATAATCAAGAAAATCTGAACATTTAATGTTAGTGCAATTAAATTATTATATGACAAAAACCATTGCCAATCAAGTAGTAATAGTTTTTTATATGAAAGGAAATTAATTTCTTTTTCAAATGATACCAAAATTTATCCTCCTTGGTATTACTGGTTGGAAATATCATTATGAGGTCTTGTAAATCTTCAACTTTTACAAAGTTGTAGATTTTCAAAATGTTGCAGATTTCTGGTGCCTTGAGTTGATTATGTGATGAGTGTTAATGCTGTATGTTAAAGTACAATGCTGGCCAATTGTGGGCATATTCAGATGCTCCCAAACTGTAAGTGTGTGAAATTTATGAGCACATTTAGCCATCTCTTACTTTAAAGGATTAAACTGATATTCATGCTGATGTTATCCTCAAAAAGAAAATATATTTTAATGTGTGCAAAATTTCTCACTGTTGTAAAAACTATAATAAAGAGTTTATTTTTTAGATTTGCATCAAACTTTTTTTGCAAAAAGAAAGGATAATAATCTTTGGCACATACAAAATGAGAATCTATAGAATTTTTGAAAAAAAGTTTTATATAATCAAAAATTGCCATATTCATTAGTCAGAGGCTATAAGTACTTAAATGATCTTTCTTTGACCTTACATTGTTAAGTTTTCTTTCTTTCTGTATTCTATTTTTGAATGAACTCCAGAGTTCAAGCAGATGCCTGTTAATGCTTGTAGCCTTGTACTGCTGTTTTAAGAAGGAGAAAAAAGACAACCATTATCTGCTGGTATATCTGATTTTAATTAAAGGAAATTTTCTTTGTTTTTTTTTTTTGTTTTTTTTTTTGTGTAGCTTCTGCATTCATGGTTAACCCCATAGACTACAAAAAAAAGAAAAAAATTTTATGTAGAAACCAGCAGAGTTCTGAAAAATCTAGTGAGCAAGATTCTTTAGTGTGTACTATATAGTGCACTTCACGTACAATGGGTTGAGGGAAGAAAAATGGCTGGCTTTTCTTTTCATTTAAATTTCATTTTCATTTAATAATCCCAAAAGTACTGGTTCTTATAATCTAATAATAAAAATCTTTTCATTTAAATACTAGCTTTAATAATCTGATAAATACTGGCTTTAATAATCTCATAAATACTGGATTTACTAATCTCATAAATACTGACTTTAATAATCCATTAAATACTGATTTTAATAATCCAATAAATACTGGCTTTAATAATCTGATAAATACTGACTTTAATGATCCAATGAATACTGGCTTTAATAATCTAAAAATAAAAATCTTTTCATTTAAATATGTCAGTATTTAAATGAAAAGATTTTTATTTTAAGGCTTCAATTTCAATCACAATTTCATGAAGTAAGGAAAGTACACTACACATCTATTGAATTATTCATTATTCAGATTTATTACATTCACTTATGTGCAAATATCCCTTGCAAAGTTATGAATACATTTTCTCCTCCCTAGCTATGGGTTAAATAATAGGACTTGTATCCTAAAAAAAAATCATTCTTAGTCTCAAAAAATTGTTAATGAAATATTCAATATCAAAAAAAGAATTATTCTTACAATCAAAAATATGTTTTGGCTTTTAATAACCCACAAAGCATTGATAAGGCATAAAATATAAATCAGTTAATCAAGATGCAGATTTTTGGCATAGCCTAAATCTGCACCAATCCTGTTCAGTGCCATACTTTCAAACTTGCTTTGAACACCTATTGGGTGTAGAGCTCACTGTCAACCTCAAATGGAATGTGTATATTCATACACCATCACACAATATGCTGGAAGAAGTGTTAGTTCCTTGTATCATTCCAGAAAATATCTAACTCTTGCTATTTTTACAAGAGTCAGATCAAACATTGCTGCCATATCTGGCTGGTGCTGTCCAGTCCTCACAGTCCAGCCTTGATAGAATTCAAAAGCAGTTATGTGGCCTTATGGGTGATGACTTATTTTCCACTCGGAAATCCTTATCCCTCAGATGAAATTCTGCCAGCCTCTCACTACTCTATTATTATGGAAGATGTTCAGACATGTTTACATTCCTTAGTGCAACTAAATTGGACATTCACAGTTAGAAGCCACCATACCAGATTCCCAGTGGTAAACGACCCTCACCATTTGTGTTCCTTTGATAAGGAGCAAGTTCCATTAAGACAAATTCTTTCTCAGAACTTTTGCTTTGTGGAATAGACTCCCGAGAAGTTGTTTCTCTAACAACTACAATCTTGGTTGCTTTAATTCCAGAGTCAATGAATATCCATCATATACATATATTTCTTACTTCCTCCTTCTCTCTTCTGTATAACAACCTCACTCAATAACCCTCTACCTTGAGTGGTCCTCGGGCCTTGTATAGGTGAACTAACTGTAAAAAATAAGAAAAAGAAAAAATTACTTCTACATTACATAGTTCATCTCCTTTGATAAAAAATTTAAATCCTATTAGCAAGAAGGTCAGCTTTAGTGATCACCCGTTTGTATCTTTTTTTCACTGTTTCTCTCACATTTTTGTTTTGGTCATGAGCTTTGTCAGAATTCTTATATAGACTTTTCCAAAGATCAGTTGTTTTACCAAAATGTGCATGTGCCATTATGTATATTATCTAGGTCTTCAGCTATTGGCGACTGTTGAGAAATCAGTTCCACAGATCATCTGAGCATTATATTAATTTGTCACTGTTTACTTCACAATATCCCTTGGAATATAGGTAGACAGAGCTCATTAGCCTTGGTTGGCAGTTTCTCTAGGAGAAGAATCATTCTGATTTCAAAACTGTATTAAATGTGATTACTTAGTCACCCTGATGATAACCCTTCAATTAGCCAATGAATTCATCTTTATGATGAGGGCAGACAAGTTTCAGCACAGTAGCCAGTTTCTGAGTAATGGTTGGAAGATGATTTGGGACCCATCAACATCACCTTTTTATTGATGAATATTGTGGATGTTTGATGTTCAGGTAGTGTAATTGATAGCAGTCCAGAATGGGAAATCAGAAAGCTGAGTTCAAATTCCAGTCAAGTTCATGAGATTCACTTAAATACCCTTTGGTAAAGGTATGAATCTATCTCTTCTCTTGCTGTAGTTTAAATAGTATAGCAAACTGGGTTCTCTGAGGAGAAGGATAATTCTGAATTCCAAACTGTAACAATTGTCTATGGTCCCCAGCCCTCAACAAGAATTGGTTAGTTGTGAAGGTAAATCTTCATATATGTTGTTCTCTTGAGTGTCCTGAATCATACCAAGATCTTGACCACTTGCTTGAAAATACTTTGCCATGATATGAAGATTGTTTCTAAATTATTTCACCACATAAGCCACATTCTCTTTTGCACTAGAAATTTCCAAATCAAGCACCAGTGAATTTATATGCATACTTTCATTATGCTTTATCATACTAATGTTCACTGAATACAAGGCTCATGAGCCACTCAAAGTAGAGGTTTATTGAATGAGATACATGATATGAATATAAGAAGTAGGAAGTTTAGTTTATTTTGTTTTACAGCATATCAACACCTTAATGGGTTATTTAATGCCAACATTAAATAAAGGGTTCAGTTTATCATACTAATGTTCACCCAATACAAGGCTCACGAGCCACTCGAAGTAGAGGTTTATTGAATGAGGTGTATGGTATGAATGTAAGAGGAGGAAGTAAGAATGGAAAGTTATGAGGATATGGAGGATAGATAACAATTGAACTTAAACTTGAAAAGGTTAATATTGTAGTCATCTGGGAAGCATCCATACTGGAATGTTTTCCACAAAGTAGCAGTTCTTAGAAAGAAGTCATCTGGGTGAAACATCTTTCTTGGCAAGAGAATACATAGGGAATGAGGGTGATTCAACCTGGTGGATGTAGCAAGGCTGGTCTTGGTTGTAAGGGTCTGAACTGTTAGCGTTAAAGAATGGAGCTCATATGAACATTTGCAAGATATAGGCTTGCAACATTTCGTCCGTGGGGAAAGGGTCTGTTGGGTGGAGGAAAATAAGCCATTACCCCACAAGGTGATGTAGGGGATGATGGTAACTCAACTGGGTGGACATAGCATGGTAGATTTTGGCAGTGAAGTTGTTGAAGAGGATAACCATGCTAGTGATGTGGAGGAAAGTGATGGGGACAACTAGTGACTACTAGCATTCATGCCTGACTAAATTTGTGGAAACTACTGGTGACCATCAATATTCTTGATAGCCTTTCCAAAAGTGAATTATTTTGTTTATTTATAAATGATGAAATAATAAATTTATTCATCAACAAGATAAATAAATATGAGTCAGGTGAAAGAAAGAGCAAACAAATAATAGCGTTGTCTTGTATGTAAACCCAAGGAACTCTACAAGGAGTAATAAAAGTTAAAGTACATTGAATTATTTAATGTATTTCTTTTTTATTTTGTGGTTTTTATTTCGCATTTCAATTTTTTGGTATCGACATCAAAACATGCATGCAAAACATAATGCATCATATAATGCATTACATCAAAATATTACTTATTCATTCTTTTATTAGTGTACAAAAATTAAAATCTATACGTGTTTGGTGACTTTAACGCCCATCACACCTTGTGGCTTAAGAATGCTACTACTGACCACGCAGGCATTCAAACACTCAATTTTTCAATCTCTCATTCCCTCACACAGATAGTTAACTTCCTCACTCGTTTTGCCTTCAACCGGCAAGGTAAAGCCTCTCTTCTCGACCTGTGCTTTACCTCCATCCCCGAATCCTGCAGCACCTCGTAACTCTGCCTTCTTGGTAACTCTGATCATGGGGTAGTATCTGTTAACATCTCCTTCAACTCCACCCCCTATAAAGAATCTCCTACCACTAGAACTTTGTTCTACTATCAACGTGCTGACTGGGACGCGTTCCGTGATTTCCTCCACGATGTCCCCTGGAATGGAGTCTTCAATCTCCCCATCCAAGAATGTGCTTCTGAGGTCTCTTCCTGGGTTGAAGCTGGAATCGACACTTTCATCCCATCTAGGAAATTTAGGGTCAAGTCGCGCTCCTCCCCACTGGTTCTCCACTGTTTGCTCAGCCACCATCGCCCATAGAAACCACTACTTCCACCTATTCCGTAGCAACATGTCTGACTGCAATAGACGTCTCTAAGTCACTATTTGCGGCTCGGATGAAGGAACGTATTGCATCTTGCAAATTTGGCTCCAAAGATTATTGGTGTCTCTGCAAGAGTGTATTGAATAATTGCAAACCCTCTATACCTCCTTTATTCAACCAGTTCGAAGTCCTGACCTATACCGACAAGGCTGAATGCTTTGCTCAGAAATTTTCCTTCAACTCTACGCTCGACTCTTCCGGTGTACCCATACCCGACTTCCCCCTTAGAACTGAGGCCATATTGAGTGGGCTAAACATAACCCCATCTTTGGTACTGTGCGTTATCTCCAATTTAGACCCCAACAAGGCTAGTGGTGGAGACGGGATACAAGCCATTGTCTTGAAGAGATGCGCGCCTGAACTGGTGCCCACCCTTTCTAAACTATACAACTACTGGCTCAAGGAATCTTGTTTTCCTGACTGCAGGAAGTCCTCTTCGATCGTTCCTGTCTTCAAGAACTCCGGCAACCCCCCTGACCCTTCCAACTACCGTCCTATCAGTCTCCTTCCTCTCTTCGGCAAAGTCTTTGAAGCCCTAATCAATATCGAGGTGGTAAACCACCTCACATCCCATAATCTGCTCTCAGACAAGCAATATGGTTTCCGCTTTGCCCGATCTACAGCTGATGTGCTTACGGCCATCACTGAAACTGTCTACCGAGCTCTTCAAAATAACGGGTAAGCCCGTGCCGTGGCACTAGACATCTCCAAAGCATTTGATAGGGTTTGGCATGCCGGCCTTCTTTGCAAGCTCCAGGGTTATGGCATTATGGGTCGATTATATAACCTAATACAATCATTCCTGTCAAACCGTGAATTGAAGGTCGTTCTCAACGGATTCTCATCCAGTTCCTATCCTACAAACACAGGTGTTCCTCAAGGCTCCATCTTAGGCCCCACTCTATTCCTTATCTACATGAATGACCTTCCTGATGCCATAGCTTCCCAAGTTGGCATCTACGCGGATGACACCACAATTTATTTCTGCCTCAAAAACAAATCTAGTGTCACTGACAAAACTCACCTGGCCATGCATCTCGAAAAGGACCTCCAATCGATTGTGAACTGGGGCAAGAATTGGCTGGTCAACTTCAACGCTTCTAAGACAAAACTGCTCTCTATTAATCCCCACAGAGATCTTTCCCTTCCCTCCATTAGAATGTCTGATGCTCAACTTCTCGAGAGCAACTCTCTGCGGCTTCTCAGTCTCACGTTGACTGCTGACCTGAGATGGAATAAATACATTGAGTCAATTGCTTCGTCCACCGCAAGGAAAGTTGGCTCCCTAAAGTTTTTCTCCCTGGAGTCGATCCTCCAGATCTACAAATCAACAATTCGCCCTTGCATAGAGTATTGCTGCCATATATGGTCTGGTGCCCCTTCTGTTTGCCTCGGGGTTCTTGATAGGCTCCAGAGGTGGATATGCAATGTAGTTGACCCTGCTCTGTCGTCTCGTCTACAGTCACTTTCTCACAGACGCGCCGTCGCCTCACTCTGTCTGTTCTACAAATACTTCCATGGAAATTGCTCCGAGGAGCTGCATTCGCTGGTTCCCAGACGTCATGAGTTCAAGCGCCATACGAGGCTGGCATCCCGCTCTCACCCCTTCACTGTCAAAACTCCTAAATGTAGCCGTCTCTTCTACTCCAATAGCTTCATGTCTCGCCTGTGGAACTCCCTTCCCTATTCCTGTTTCCCTGTGAGCTATAATCTCCAGCTATTCAAGTGTAATGTCAATCGACATCTCCAGTTGCCTTGATCTATCCACTCCCATCCTCCTCATTCTTTCTTCTATCACTCCTATCTGATCTTGCTCTAAATTTTCTGTAACCTCTTGCGTCCTAGTGGCTCCCGCCTTGCTTGGGGTGAAATGCTTAAAAAAAAAAAAAAAGTAGGTGTTCATGTTTTTGCAACCTCAAAAATATGCAGTAGCAGTGGGGACAATTCTAGAAAGAAATCAGCATGGTAAAAGTTCATTTATGAAAAGCCAAGGAAAATATCTTGATGGCTGAATAGTCAGCACCCGCTCACATCCAAGCATCAGGATAATCATGCTCTCTCCTTATTCCCTTTCTCCCCTCTGGTGGAAGTGGCCAAGATACCTGTGAAGTCAAGCCTTCAAAATCATCATCAGAGTCCAGTTACCAGCAATAGATTTTTGAAGAGAAAAAATATTACCAGCAATACATTATTGGAAAAAAATATTACCAGCAATAAAAAATTTTGTTGGCATTAAATAACCCATTGGGGTTGATATGCCATAAAACAAAGCAAAGCAAATCTTCCTCAAATCTCACTGATTGGTATTAAAGAACGAGAGAGAACTTTTTTAAATAACAGAAACCATATCAGTTGAAGGCTACCAACAATGGCATCAACTAAATTGGATAGCACATGTAACTCAAGGAGAAAATAATGACATAATGAAGATGTTATAATCTTCCTAAAACCAGATCTTCAGATTCATGTTACACAAATTTCCACCACTGGCTGGATGTGAACATTCCAAAATCCCTAACTGAACTAAAAATTCCGTCAACTGCACATCAGCTCTGCACATAGTTTCCATTTTACTTACACACGCAAAGGAAAATGCAATCCAGATTTTCTATCCAATACCATTCACACCTGCCTCAAGAAACAAAATAAAAATTGAAGTTGATCTGAGCCTAAGAAAAGGACATAAAAGCCCATCAAAGGGTCATCTTCAGAGCCGGTCAGCACAACAGCCAAGATTCACACACTCATCAGAACATGGCCTCTGACCTCCAAAGACAACTTGCTGTCATCACAGTAAGTCACAACTCACCTTCCCTCACTTACCATATGCCTCTGTAGACAATTCTACAATTCTACTTATCTTTTTCTTTCAACGAGAGAAATTTACACCAATTCCACCATTTGTTGTATTTTTTTGTTAATACAGTTATTTAATTCTTAAACCTCCATCGTTTCTTCTTTGTTCTGCCACCATACACTTAATATAACAAAGATGTTGATGTTCCACATTACTAAGGCTACAATGGCCCCACCCCCAACATTACTGAAAAAAGCAATAAGAGTGTGGATTTGAGAAACCTATTTTCATGAAAAACTGTTTTAAGAGAAAGATTTTATAAAATTCAGTCAAAATCAACTCTAAATTTTTAGACAATGAATAACAAATGTTTCCTTATACAGGGAATGGTTAATCATACTACTGCCATTACTACATATAAAGTTTAGAGCGAATACAAGTTTCTACTGCTTTTGTTTAATAAATCCTACTTGATTAGATCAAAAGTGAAATAAGGAGCTTCATATATAAATGTTTAGAATTTTCATAGGTTTTGATTATTTGTTTATCACACTAAAAATTTCTTGTTGAACATCTAAAAATTTTTTCCTTTCAGTGTCAAACTTGATTCAAGTGAATGAGTATTTTTTGAACCGTGCTGATCGACTGCACACACGAGAATACGATCATCGTAAATGTTGGGTCCACGAATATTTCCATGAAGGACGACCAAGATGCTTAAAAGGTCAGTTTGATTTTGAAATATATGATGCTAGTAAAAATTTAGCAAGAAATTAAGGCATGAAACAGCTTCCTCAGAGAAAGACATAAAAAAAACAGTTGATAGAGAATTGGTTTCTTTATTTCTGGAGTGATGTCTGGAGATGTGTGAAATGACTGGTTTGCTTGAATTAATCTGATTCTTTTCAATCACGTTTAACAAATTGAATGTCAAAACAAATTTTAGATTAAAAATAAAAATAAATTTGGCAATTAAGTTTGCAATCATTTTTTCACTCCAGTTTGAAATAGTTATAAGCAAATACTTAAATCAGAGTAAAGGAGTAGAAGTAAAGTCAGCGGGTTTCAATAAGAAAAGTCAAAATTTTTCCGTGTCAGTCTGGTTTTAAAGCAATCTATTTGTTTTTTTTTGTTTTATGGCATATTAGCCTCAATGGGTTATTTAAAGCCAACAAGATTTTTACAATATATTCATATGAATAGAATATATATTCTTTATAAGGAAACTTTGTAAATCTGGTTTCATTGATAAATTGTTGTAAAGAGGACTGTTGTTGAGAGTCTGGTTTCATTGATGTATTATTTTCTGATACATGGTTTGTAAAGAAATTGATTTTGATATTCACATTTGTTTTTTAATATTTGGTAGAGTCCTCTTTTGAGAAATGATATTATATCATCCACTTTTACTTTCTCAAACAGCTCATACATGTTGTTTGTACTATAATATTTTTGTCTTGAGAGGCCAAGATCTGAGCACTCGCTCAATATATATTTAATAGTATATGCTGTTTTACATGCTTGGCATACTGGTTGATCTTTTTTGTCTAGTAAGTATGAGCGGGTTATTCTCATATGGCCAATACGTACACAGACCAGTACCACTTTTTACAAGATTTTCTGGGATCTGACATCCATTCTCCTAGTTTAGGCTGGATTGTGAAGAGTTTATTGAGTGGGTTATTGTCCTGGTACTGTTATCGAGAGATGTTTTATAGTTTCAGTCTGATGTATGATGTTTTATAGCATTAGTATGATGTTTACCAGCTATTTTTCTTATCATACGCTATACGGATTTTGTTTTTGTGGCAGAATTAAGTCTGATGATGTAATTTTTCTAACATTATCTTTTGATTCCTTCTTCCTTGCAAGATTTTCTGGAAGCTGACTTTCATTCTCCTAGTTTGGACTGGATTGTGAAGAGTTTATTGTGTAGGTTATCATCTTCGTACTGTTGCCATTCCTTTTGTATGTATTTATTAATGACCTCCTTAAAATCTCTGTATGGTATCTTAATCCTTGTATCCACATTCACATCTAAAACTAACTTGGCTGCTAGATTTGCTTCATTATTACCTTTAACTCCAATGTGGCTAGGAATCCAGAATAGTATGATGTTTTTATGCTTGTTAATAGTGCTCATTTTGCATAATATTTTCATAATAAGTTGGTTATTGGATTTTTTCCTTCAAAGCCAACAGGACGAGATAATGTTTAGAGCTAGCTCAATTGCATAAGCCTCTACAGTGAAAGTAGAGCTTCCCTTTGGGAGGCGCCTTTTTTTGGTAATATTTTGGCTCACTGTTACACATACTATCTTCTTTTCATATTTTGATCCTGCTGTATAGATGAGTGTATGGTAATGGAAGTTTGTTAATATGTCCTGAAATGTATCCTGGAATGTGAGTGAGCGTGTTTTTTCTTTGAGAGATTATGTCATTCTAGAAGAACTTCAGGTTGCTTGATAATCCATGGTGGAATACTGGCTGCAGCTGTTTCTTGTAGGGTTGTATAGCATTATCTTTTTGTCAGAATAGATTGCAATAATTCAGTTCAAAGGTACTGCTTTAAGCTGGGTTAGTTAGGCATGATTTTATTTTTACATAGTACTGTAGTGCCAATTTAGTGCACTGTAAATGTGGAGTTGTTTTATTAGCTTCTGTGTATAAGCTCTCCACTGCGGATATTCTAAAAGCCCCAAGTACTAATTGAGAATTTTTAGGTACAACTTTCTGGGTGCCCCATATGTGAAACGAGCATAATTCAATTTTGAGCAAAGTAGTGATCTGTATAATTTGATGAACACTATTTACATTATTTGGTCTATCGTTCACATCTTTGTTGCCATATTTATCACAACATTTCGGCAGTTGTATGCTTTGGCCTTCTTCAGGTGATTGGAATGTCAAACTGAATCCTTTATTTTGCTCGCTAGGGTAGACTGTTCTAGTTCCATGTGTTATGTCTAATGGATGTCCTTAAAGACACATGGCACAGTGGATAAAGGCGTTGTTTAGATCCAGTGACAGGACTCAAAGAGTTGTGAGTTCAATACCTGGTTAAGGCAGTGGAGAACTTGGAGAGGGGAATTAACAGGAGATAACTGATAACTGATATCCATTATACATGGCATGTGGAACTAGAACAGTCTACCCCAGCGAGCGAAATAAAAGGTTCAGTTTGACATTCCAACCATATGAAGAATGCTGGAGCATACAACGGCCAAAATGTTGTGATAAACATGGCAACAAAGGTGAGGACAATAGTCCAAATAATGTAAATAGTGTACATAATAACTTATCTCAGAAATATAGACAAATACTGAATTTGATCAACATTCGTTAGTCTGCTCCCCATTCAGTATGTGCCACTACATGCAAAAGTTGTAGGGATTTGCTACATTTTGTTTTCAAATATTTTTGATGGGGAATAAACATTAATTTTTTATCAAAGATAATCCCTAGAATCTTGTGTTGTTCCACTACTGGGATTTTTGCTCTGTCTAATTTTAAACATGGATCATTGTGCAATTTTCTTAATTTGCAGAAATCTAGGCATTTGGTTTTCTTTTTTGGAAATGTAAACTTATTTTCAATGTCTCATTTGTGTATTTTATTGAGACATTGTTGGTGTCTTTCAATTGTCGAGATCTGTACATAATTAGAAAATCATTGACATATAGAGAGCATCTCACTCCTGGGTTTAGGGTTTTAACAATGGAGTTAATTCTTATACAAAAAACAACCACTGAAAGAATTCTTCCTTGTGGAATCTCTTTGTCTTCATCTTACAGTTCCAATAATGTACTTCCTATATAGACTTGAAACCTTTAGTCTTTCAGAAAATTTCCTAAAAATTGAATCAGCCTTCCTTTTAGCTCAAGCTGATCTTTCAAGATACCAAATTTCCATTTTGTATCGTACGTCTTCTAAGTCAAAAAATACTGTTGTGAGATGTTCTTTCTTTATGAAGGCTTCCCTTACAAAGATTTTGAGGTGTACTAAGTGATCCATGGTACTTCTTTCTTCCTAAAAGCTCATTGGTAGTTACTGATTAGGCTGTTAGTTTCCAGGTACCAAATCAACCTGTTGCTGACCATTCTCTCCATAGTTTTACATAGGCAGTTCATTAGTGCTATTGGCCTGTAGCTTTCAGGGTCATCCTTTCAAAGGTTTTGGAATAGGGATGATGAATGACTGTCTCCACATATCTGGTTAATTGTTACTTGTCCATATGTTATTATACAAATTGAGTAACAGTTGTAATGATTTGTCAGCCAATTGTTTTATGAATTGATGGTAGATATTGTCTGGTCCCGTAGATATATTGTGGGCTTTCTTTAGAGATTCATTTAGTTCCTCTCTAGTGAATGGTAGAGTTATAGCTCTCAGCATGATTTGGTTTAAAGTTTAATTTTTGCTTTTCCACTTTTTGTTTGAGCTACAGAAATTGCTGGCAACCATTCTTGGCAGATAAGTTTTTGGAGATTGTTTTGGCTAATTGATAAGTGATATCCTTTTTGCTGATTATTTTACAGTTATCAAGAATTGTTTTATAATGTTAGTCTGATGTATGATGTTTTATAGCATTAGTATGATGTTTACCAGCTATTTTCCTTATCATATGCTATACAGATTTTGTTTTTGTGGCAGAATTAAGTCTGATGATGTAATCTTTCTAACATTATCTTTTGATTCCTTTAATTATTTTCTGTGCTTAAAATGTATCAAATTATAGGGTGAAGGCTGTTTGTTGAAATCTCTTAAAGCTCTTTTTCTGAGCCTGATAAACTTCCTTACAATCATCATTGAACTAAGTTCTATTATGTTTTTTTTTCTACTGAACTTCTTGGAATGAATTCCTTTGCTATAGATATAAGGATTTCCATAAACTGTCCTTGATACATTTACTTTCAACTAGTTTATTAAAACATTGGTTTTTAAATTTTTCCCATGTTGCTCCACCTAATTTCCAGTGGAGATGATTTATGTTCTGAATTTTGCAGAACAATTGGTAAGTGTTCACTACTGCATGTGTCTGCCAGAACCTTCCAAGAGAAATCCAAAATACTTTTACAAACTTTGAGAGTGGGTTCCTCACACCAAAACAAAGGCAAAAATTCATATAAACATATGTCGACAAATCATAAAACTATACAAGAGTAACAGAAACTATACATGCAAAACATCCTTTACAAATAGTAAATGCACATCTACAGCACAACTCTTTCTAAACATGTATGGGAAATAAAAATAAAATATCAACAAAAATAAGGAAAACAGCATCAGCCTAGAACAATGAATGCAAGAACCGTAAACTCTGTCTGGAGGAGAAAATAGCTCTAATCATCTTCCCAGAGCAATGCATATTACTAAATAAATGATCAAAACTTATTTCAAAATGCAAGCACAAAAACAAATTTTACTACTACTACTACTTTTACGCTAGTTAAAGACTGAAAACAAAAAACAAATACCTTATAAACTATGACATGAGAAATGCAATTATACATACTATATACAGTGCAGATAATGTTACAAATTTCAGACAAAGCCAATAGTTTAAAATAAACAAATAAGATAACTAACCCTGAAAATAAAAAATAATAAAATAACAAAATAAGTAAAAAATCAAAATAAACAAATTAAGTAAATAAAAAAATTACAAATGCACACATAAATGCAAGCAAATGTAATAATAATAATCAGCAACAAATAATTAAGTAACCAATAACAATTAATGAGTAAAAAGTTAACAAATTGCACTATACAATAGCTACAAATAAAACATTTAGATCTAGAATTACTTCTATTCAATAGCCTCTAGAATAATTTCAAATATAACTGCTACTGGATAATACAATAGACCTTGTTACCCATAATGCAATATTGACCAGCATATATACATAGTTGAGCTAAAACCCAACGTACATGGCCTGAAGGTTGAGTTCAAGCATGAAACAGACTTTTATGACTTGGTGTTAACCCCAGTGTTCATTTTTATACTTATACATGCTATATCCCTGATATTAAGCACTTTTACTTATATATATATATATATCATACCTTAAAACTATTTTAGTTTTATATATAAAGTTATTTGTTTAAATGTTATTTTTTAAATGGATACTCATATTTGAATAGATGCTCTGTTTTTTATTTATTTATTAAACAGTATATTTATTTGTTTACATTTAAAAAGACTTCTCAAATATTCAGGCCAGTAGATGTAATAAATAAATACACTGTTTAATAAATAAATAAAAACAGAGCATCTACTCAAATATAAGTATCCATTTTAAAAATGATGTTTAAACAAATAAATTAAAAATCTGTTGGATTTAATCCATTTCTTAATATATATATATATATATATATATAATTAGAGTGAGAAGGAATTTTAATATATTTATATTATTATTGCTTGTGGTACAAGTTGTATAAACAGCTAGAATTTGAAAAGCATCAAAATTTTCATTCTGTCTAATGATTACATATTTAAGTGATACAGTTAATTGAAAACCATCTGATAAAAAGCATTTGCAATGCATCTCTACAGTAAAATCAGTTTCAATACATCTCTATAGTAAAATTCTTTTCAAAGAATCTCTATAGTAAAAGCTTTTGCAATGCATCTATAAACTGTTTACAGTGTCTCCCAATAGTAAAATCATTTGCAATGATTCACTATAATGAAACTGTTTTCAATGCATCTCTATACTAAACTGTTTTCAATGCCTCCCTATAGTAAAATCATTCACACTACATTCTATAGTAACACTGTTTTCAGTGCATTTCTAGAGTAAAATCATTTTCAATTTGCCTCTATAGTAAACCATTTTCAATGCATTCCTATAGTAAATTTGCCTCTCAGTAGTAAAATCATTTGCAGTGCAACTGTAATAAAATTGTTTTCAGTGCATATCTATACTAAACTGTTTCCAATGACTCCCTTTAGTAAAATCATTTGCAGTGCCTGCCTATAGTAAAAGTGTTTTCACTGTATCATTATAGCAATTCTTTTCCAATGGTACTATAATAAATTCATTTTCAATGCACCTCTAGAGTAAAATCATTTGCAATTCTTCCCTATAATGAAACTGTTTTCAAGGCATCTCTATACTAAAATTGTTTTCAATGTATTACTATAGTAAAAATATATGCAATACACATATATAGTAATATTGTTTTCAGTGCATTTCTATAATAAAATCATTTTCTATGCCTCTCAATAGTAAAATCATTTGTAATGCACCCCTAAAATAAAACTGTTTTCAATACATATCTATACTAAACTATTTTCAATGTCTCCCTATTGTAAAATCCTTTGCATTGCATTTCTATAATATAAGTGTTTCCAATGCATCTTTATAGTAATACTTTTTTCAATGCATCACTATAATAAAATCATTTTCAATACCTTCCTATAATAAAAATGTTTTCAATGCCTACATATAGTACAGGGTAACCAAAAAGTCAATGTCATTTTTGATTTTTTAGAAAAAATGGTTTACAGCAAATTTGACATATTGTTAGTCCTCAAAGTAATTCCAGGAGCTTTTGCTAATGTGCCTCCAGCTGGACAATGCCCTGGAAGCAAAAATCAGTTGCCTTAGATGCAAAGAAGTCTGTGAGTGCCTGCCACAAGTCTGCCTCATTTGTGAAGGATTATCCAAAAAGTGGTTGTCCAGGGAATTGAATTGGCACAAAGTCTGGAGAGTAAAGTGGATAGCACAATGTCACCCAGTCAAGTCACTGTATGGTATCCCTAGCCACCTGAACCACATGGGGTTTGGCGTTGTCATGGAAGAACAGTGATTAACCAATGCTGGCTTCTACTTCAGTGCCTGTAGCATGTTCCAAATGCTGAGTACACATCTGCAGTGATTGTTTGGCCCATTGGTCACAGTGCAACACTTGTTGACTAGTCCACCAAATACAGAGAATTATCTTGCAAGGGTGTAGAGGTGGTCTTGTGGTGGGAGATACAAGGTCCTATTGTGATAACCAATGTCTTGCATGCATGGTAGTGTCATATAGGACCCATTTTTCATCACTAGTGAGCACTCAGTCAAATATGATTATGTTGCTGTGCTGAGAAAGCAACAAGAAACACGTTGTCACTCATTGCTTGTTGACTTCTGACAGTGTGCTCAACTTGCAGACCTTCCTTGTGCAGTGCAGATGAAGTCTGAATGTTTCATCAGAGACCTTTATATGTTCAGTAAGTTCACCACAGATTTTGGCTGTTCTTTCATCCTCTATGGCCACCTTCAAGGCTTCATCATTCAGGACTTGTGGACAGCCACTGTGGGGCCCATCACTAAGGGACAGATCTCCTGACTTGAAATTCTGGAAACAGTGCCTGGTAGTGCATTCACTCACAGCATTATTCTCAAAGGCTTAACATGTTCAATAACTTGACTGTGAACAAACTCACCTTAAAATTATAAAGCAGACAACCCTGAACAAATTGCTATGACACCATCATGTTTCCTCATCACTGCTCATTGTTTTAAACAAATTTAATAGTTTATAGCTATAGCATAACGTACAACCTTACAAATAAAAAAAATTGCATAATTGCAGAAGCTTTATTTTTCAGTTTCATAATGATATAATTGGATAGTACATATGTATTTTTAATGCATTTAACAGTTTATAGCTATAGCATAACAGAGACACTTACAAATAAACAAAAACAAGTTCTAGAAGGTTCCAGAAAATCGTAGTACTACTATACTTATATACAATTTAAAAAATTTCATGTTCAGGGTGACATTAAAGAAAATAATAAAATGAACTGAATTAAACCCGTCTTCATTATTTTTGAACAAAAGTTCATCGAATTATGATACAGGATTATTTTATAAAGTGATAACCCTAATGTCTATATATAATTTATCATTGTGTAGGTTAAATGGAAATTCTGATGTAGATATTTATTATTGTAAAATACAATAATTGCAAGAGATAGCCAAAAATGTGGGGAATGGGGTGAGGCTGGTCATCATTAACTATCCTAACTCCAGCTAATCTGATTCACAGCCCATTCATTCATTACAAATAACACATATACCATAAGAAGACATCCTTCACTATGGAAATTCTGATGTATATGTTTAATAATGCATACTTGTGATAGGAATTGTATAAACAACTTGTATTAAATTTAATTTGCCATGATATGAAGATTGTTTCTAAATTATTTCACTACATAAGCCACATTCTCTTTTGCACTAGAAATTTCCAAATCAAGCACCAGTGGATTTATATGCATACTTTCATTATACTTTATCATACTAATGTTCACCGAATACAAGGCTCATGAGCCACTCAAAGTAGAGGTTTATTGAATGAGATACATGAAATGAATATAAGAAGTAGGAAGTTTAGTTTATTTTGTTTTACAGCATATCAACACCTTAATGGGTTATTTAATGCCAACATTAAATAAAGGGTTCAGTTTATCATACTAATGTTCACCCAATACAAGGCTCACGAGCCACTCAAAGAAGAGGTTTATTGAATGAGGTGTATGGTATGAATGCAAGAGGAGGAAGTAAGAATGGGAAGTTATGAGGATATGGAGGATAGATAACAATTGAACTTTAACTTGAAAAGGTTAATATTGTAGTCATCTTGGAAGCATCCATACTGGAATGTTTTCCACAAAGTAGCAGTTCTTAGAAAGAAGTCATCTGGGTGAAACATCTTTCTTGGCAAGAGAATACATAGGGAATGAGGGTGATTCAACCTGGTGGATGTAGCAAGGCTGGTCTTGGTTGTAAGGGTCTGAACTGTTAGCGTTAAAGAATGAAGCTCATATGAACATTTGCAAGATATAGGCTTGCAACATTTCGTCCATGGGGAAAGGGTCTGTTGGGTGGAGGAAAATAAGCCATTACCCCACAAGGTCATGTAGGGGATGATGGTAATTCAACTGGGTGGACATAGCATGGTAGATTTTGGCAGTGAAGTTGTTGAAGAGGATATCCATGCTAGTGATGTGGAGGAAAGTGATGGGGACAACTAGTGACTACTAGCATTCATGCCTGACTAAATTTGTGGAAACTACTGGTGACCATCAATATTCTTGATACCCTTTCCAAAGGTGAATTATTTTGTTTATTTATAAATGATGAAATAATAAATTTATTCATCAACAAGATAAATAAATATGAGTCAGGTGAAAGAAAGAGCAAACAAATAATAGCGTTGTCTTGTATGTAAACCCAAGGAACTCTACAAGGAGTAATAAAAGTTAAAGTACATTGAATTATTTATTTATTTTTTTAATGTATTTCTTTTTTATTTTGTGTTTTTTATTTCGCATTTTTAATTTTTTGGTATCGGCATCAAAACATGCATGCAAAACATAATGCATTATATAATGCATTACATCAAAATATTACTTATTCATTCTTTTATTAGTGTACAAAAATTAAAATCTATATGCACAATACAAAAACATTTATAACAATTTTGTTACTCACATTTTTGTGTTTGGTGACTTTAACGCCCATCACACCTTGTGGCTTAGGAATGCTACTACTGACCACGCAGGCATTCAAACGCTCAATTTTTCAATAGTTAACTTCCCCACTCGTTTTGCCTTCAACCGGGAAGGTAAAGCCTCTCTTCTCGACCTGTGCTTTACCTCCATCCCCGAATCCTGCAGCGCCTCGCAACTCTGCCCTCTTGGTAACTTTGATCATGGGGTAGTATCTGTTAACATCTCCTTCAACTCCACCCCCTATAAAGAACCTCCTACCACTAGAACTTTGCTCTAATATCAACGTGCTGACTGAGACGCGTTTCGTGATTTCCTCCGCGATGTCTCCTGGGATGGAGTCTTTACACTCCCCATCCAAGAATGTGCTTCTGAGGTCTCATCCTGGGTTAAAGCTGGAATTGACGCTCTCATCCCATCAAGGAAATATAGGGTCAAGTTGCGCTCCTCCCCCTGGTTCTCCGCTGCTTGCTCAGCCGTCATCGCCCATAGAAACCACTACTTCCACCTATTCCATAGCGACATGTCTGATTGCAATAGACGTATCTTTGCCTCCACCCATAACGAGTGTAAGCATGTCCTCAACGATGCCAAGTCACTATTTGCGGCTCGGATGAAGGAACGTATTGCATCTTGCAAATTTGGCTCCAAAGATTATTGGCGTCTCTGCAAATTTCTAGGGTAGATTTACCTTTTGAGTGTTCTGAGGTGATAGTTTTCTTTTCAGCATCACTTAAATTGCTTTTATGGCCCATCTTTTCACTAAATTCTTACACTTTTCTAATAATTTGGCATGCTCAAATCACCATGCTGATAACAAATATGGCACCAGTTTATTTACTTTGTGCAGATCAGTACAAATATTTCAGTGATTGTGCAGGTTAGTGTTGCCAACATTGTGTGAAAATTTTCTGCGAATTGATTGGACAGTTTTTGAAATATTAGAAAAAAAGTTATCTTGATAATAATTTGGCATGCAGTGTATATATATATATATATATATATATATATATATATATATATAAAGAAATATAGTCTTTAGGTGTGCTATATTATAGGATAAAGTGCTCAATATTAGAAATAGAGTGCATGTAAATATAAAAGTGAACATTGAAGTGAACACTCAGAGGTGACAGGCTATTTCATGCCAGACACAATTGTCAGGCCAGGAGTATTGGGTTTTTTCTTGACTATTTATATATATGGATCAGTCATGCATTGTGGGTAATCCGTTCTGGCAGTTATTTTGGCAGGAGTGGCTTGTTTATTTACTTATTTATTTATTTCTTTATTGGGGTTAATTTATTTTCCTTGTTTTTATTTATTTTCATTTTTTATTTTATATGTTTATTTATTCTTTTTGGTTTTATTAACCTAATAAAAATTTTTTTGGGGGTTTGTTTAGCTTGCTTATTTAATAATTTGTTTTGGTTTGGGGAGATTATTAAAGTTATTTATTTGTCCAATTTTTGGATTGATTGCTGTAGTCTATTCTGTTATTTTGGCCGGGGGCAGTTTTTAATTTATTTATTATTTTATTTATTTATTTGGATTGATTATTTTGACTTGTTTTTGCTTATTTACTTTATTTTTATTTGTTCTGATGGTTATTTTAGCAGTTTGTTAATTTGTTTATTTATTTATCTGGATTAATTTATTTTACTTGTTTTTTCTTATTTATTTACTTATTTTTTATTTTGTATATTTTTTTTACTCTTTTCGGTTTTTGATTTTTAAGTAATGTAATTTTTAAAATTTTTTATTGTTATATAGCAGTTATAGACATTTTTCATCCAATTTTTGGATTGATTGTTGTAGCCTATTCTAATTTTTGTAGGATTGGTTTGTTAATTTGTTTATTATTTTATTTATTTGGGTTGATTATTTTTACTTTTTTTCTTTATGTATTTATTTTTTATTTTTATTTATTCTATTTCATCTATTCTAACAGGAGTCGTTTGTTAATTTGTTTATTATTTGCTTGGGTTAATTTATTTTATTTGTCTTTTATTATTATTTTGTTTATTTTATTTATTCTTTTCAGTTTTTGATTTTTAAGTAACATAGTAAAAATTTGTTTTCATGTCTACATTTTGAGATGAGTTCAGATCGTTTTAGTAATTTATTTTGGTCTGGGAATGTAATAATAGCTATTTTTTTCCTCCAAGCAAAGTTTGCAGGTTTTGGATTAATTGTTTTAGGCTGATGGTCTTTTGCTTATTTTCCACAATATTTTTGGTGCGACTTGCATTTTGTTTTTAATTTCCCAGATATACTTAGAAAACATTGTGTTGTTCATATATTTGCTATTTGTGAAAGATGTCTTGTGTGCATAGTTTCTTTGTTTCAAGGGTCCTTCAGTTACTCCTATGTATACTTTTTCTTCATTATCTGGTGATTTTACCATGGTTTGGTATATTACATTGTTTTGTAAGCAATTACCATTTAAGGGACATTCATTCTTTATTCTACAGATACATGTGGGTTTAATTTGTTTGAATGGTTTGTTGATGGTTTTCATTTGGGGCAGAATAGTATCCTTTCCACATGCTTTGCCTGAAGAGATTTGTTTGATGGAGTCCAAAACTTCTTGCAAGGTTGGCTCGAAAGACATTTCTTATATTTCAGGACTTTGGGAAATGGCTGCAGTAACATCTTAAGATATCAGATTTGTCTGACAAAAGCATATGTCAATTTAAGGAGAGTACTGGCAGGATTCCATTCTTTCTAGGACCATAGATCTTAAGACCATCAAAGAAGTCCTTCCTATCTGCTGCTTCCTGAAGTTCTGTAGCATTTGCAGACCACCAGTCTTCCTTCATTTTCCTGAGGGGTTGCTTAACTTCACTTTTGCACTCCAGGTACTGAGTCTTCTTTGCATAATAGTTTTATCATTAATCCATACTTTGTATGAGCTGCGCATTTGCATTATGAGTAGCTGGACTTCAACATTGCTTTCATCAAACCTGGCATTTCTGAACTGGCAGTTCAAGCACCTCCAATGAAGCAGCATGCACTGCATCTCGAAATGTTTCCTATGATAATTTGATATTGTTTGTAATCTTGAGAGCATTGAGAGCAGTATCCAGCTTTCTACAAAGTTCAATTTGTTTTTCTGGGGATTTTAAAGCCAGGGTATTTATCCTCTTAGTCCCAGATGTCTTCTGCATTCTTCTGTTCTCACTGTTTAAGAAAATAAGAAAACAAGGATAGGAACTCAAATATGTGTATCTACTAAAAATAACATTCAGGTAGAACTCAATGTCCAGGACAGAGTAAGAATATAATAAAAAGGCTTAAACACTAATATTCCATGGTTATAATTTATTACATTGGAATCATAATTACGATCCAATTCATCAGACCTACGAATTCAAAAAGAAATCGGAAAAAATAACTACGGGAATAAAAAAATAAAATTTAGCGAGTGTGTATGTATGAGAGTGTTGGACGAATGTGAGAGGTACAAGAAAGTTATATATATATATATATATATATATATATATATATATATATATGAATTAATGTAATTCAGAAAATGACAGGATATAGCAGTTGGTTTGTCTACAATACTGATAATTGTCAGTATCCAGTTCTTGATAATGATTGAGGAATTTGACGCGACTACTTAAACAAAAACAGAACAAGACATGAACTTTGGGGAGTCTGTCTTTGATTAGAATGTTCATCTTATTTGAAAATTCAAAAAATTCAATAAAAAATTAAATATACAGAAATTTTTTGTTGAACTTAAAGTCTTCATTCATGGGCTGTGTCTCTTCACGACATAGACGATCATGGCCCTCTACATCTTCATAAGTTTTGTCTTTTTGTTATTTTTCCCAAAACCATGTTCTGCCATCCATTTACTCAAGCCCATCAAGTATGTTATGTACTGCTCTCCTATGTGCTTTAATCTGTCCTGTGAGTATCAGATTTTTCCAAGCCCTCGTTCCTCATTACATGCCCTAGACATTTGAAATGTCTCTTTCTGATGTTAAGCATAAATGTCTGTTTTATCTTTATATATATATATATATATATATATATATATATATATATATATATATCAAGGTGGCAGTAAAATATGGTGGATGAAGAACAAAAATAAAACTAAAATGAATGAAATTTATTCATTCATTTTCACTGTGCATTCTTTATCATTTCAAATTTCCATTTTGAAGACTTGACAAGCAATTTCCAAAGTGTAATCTTTTTCATGAGGAGTTAAGCTATGGATGTTATTTCACTCCCCCCCCCCGCCCCAAACCATCTTTATGTGGTCAGTTTCATTCACACTTCACAAGAGAAAAGAAGGTCAGGTGAGATCTGCCTGACCCTAAAATGGACATTTTAATTGGTAAGAATCATGTGCTTAGAGTGGTCGTCTTGCTTGTGATGTTCATGGGTAGACACATAATAAAGCTGGTTGATGATGAACTGAGTCCTTTTCCTTGCATGCCTTTTTTCTCCTGCTGACTCTCAACATTACTGCAATGCTTTAATACCTATGTTTTATAGATTAGATGCAGAAGTATTTGATAAAATACATCACAAAGAACTGTTGGAACAGTTAGGTAATCTTCATATATTTGAGAAGGATTTTAGAATAATCCAAAACATATACTGGGAGCAAACTGCCTGTATAGGGATAGAAAATGAATTCAGTAAATATACAAAAATAGACAGGTGTGTAAGACAAGGATGTGTCTTCTCACCAAACTTATTTGATCTTTACTGTGAGGTGATTCCAAAAGAATTAGAAGTGCTACCAGGATTCATCATTGGTGGCTGCAATCTTAGATATGCAGATGAAAGTGTAGATAGCAGACATAAAAAGGAAATGCAGTAACTCCTACAGAAGGCAGTAAAAGAAAGCAGGAAGAAAGGACTAGACATCAATTGTAAGAAGAGAAAATGGCTGTTTGTCAGCAAAAATAAAATAATATGCAAATTAAAAATTGGAAAATCAAGCAAGCACAAAAATTTAAATACCCAAGGTGTGTTTTTTTTTTTGGAGGATGGAAAATGTAACACAAAATCCAAAGGTAGGCTGGGATAGTGAAAAATGCCTTCAAAAATATAAGCAAAGTATTAAGAAACAGGAAAATCTCATTAGAAATAAGTAACAGAGTACTTAACTGTTATACAATATCAGTCATCCTATATGGCATTGAAATGCTGGACAATTTCCTCACAGACTTGAAGCAACGGAAACCTTGGATTGAACATGTGAGCAACAACAAAGTGATGTAATGGAATAACCTGTCACCCCATAAGTGACTACACTATAGGTAGTAACTACTTATAAGTATCTGTATGTCAACAGACTACGGAGACTAGCTGTGATCTGTTCCAGCTAGTCAGTCGAACTCTCTGTCTTCGGGCAGAGAGGAACCTGGACGAGGCTCTGCCAAAGGGCAGAGTCTTGTTCGGGGAGGTTGACCAACCCTATCCTGTTTATGCAGGTTCTATGGGCATTTTTTGGCCAAGCCTACAGGGCTTGGAAGACCCACATTAAACCCGGCCTTGTGCCACATCTACCCTTGTGGGGAGGCTAGTAAATACCGACTAGCTGGGATCTGTTGCGTACGACTCAGACTTACATGAGAACAATAGTAGCACTCACTACAGGACTGACTTAGGACAACCTTGTGCATAACTGTTACCTTTATTCTTATTGTACAGGGTTTTTTATCCACCATGTTTTTCAAGTATATATTCCTATTAAAATGGAATATTTTATAGAAAATGAAAACAAAAAGGACACTTATGCTTAACATCAGAATGAAGTACAGTGTAACCCGGATATAAGAGAGTTGCCGGGACCGGAGAAGAAGTCTCTTATATCAGGGTTTGGTCTATTTTGTTTAGGTAAGTATGGCTGTAATTTGGAACCAGAGAAAATCTCTCTTATATCCGGGTTACACTGTAGTTGAAATTTCTACGGCACATAATGAGGAAAGAAGGCTTGGAAAATAAGGTACTCAGAGGCCATATTGAAGGTAAGAGAGACATATAACCTACCTAATGAGATTGTCTAAATGGTTGGCAGCACAGAAATTGGGAGAGGTAGTGAAAAGAAAAATTTATTAAGAAGAGAAGGACACACTGAATTCAAATTGGGAGTCATCTGGAAATCTTGTAGCATGCTATGTGTTTCAGTTCTCTGTATTCAATATATCTGATCATCCAAAAAGTGTGGTTGGTTCTGCAGAAGCCTTCTCCACTATAATCAAATTATGTGCAGATAGTTTGGCTGTTTGGTTCTAAGAACTAAGCTGCAATACCCTTATACTTAAAAGAAGATGGGTGAGTCTAGTAGTATAGTATAGTGTAAATATATATATACATATATATATATATATATATATTTAAATGTTGATGCATGTTTCATTAAATAATATAGACAGGTTTTGTCTATTTATTTTAAGTAAGTTCCTTTCATATTGTCTGATAAGCTTAATAACATTATCATTGAAAGACGAAAGGAAATCACCATATTGATGCATGTTTAGATCCAATCTAAGCTTTCAGCTTATATAAGCCATTATCAAAGATGATGATTACTTTTCAATATATCAACCAATACACGGATGAAACAATAATGATAATTTGTTTTTGTTGCATGAAAAATTTCAAAGCAACGACTAACTCATGTATATGAGACGCAGAAACGAAAATCGTGTTGCAGCTCGTGATGTCACACATGATCACGCGAGAGTCAAAATGAGAAGTATTAAGTATGGGAAACCATTGGTATAAACTAATGACTTCTGTTATCAATTATAGGCATTTAAGAATATTTGTGGAGATTTTGTAGTTTATTTTGTTCAGGTTAGATTTCAACTATTTTATGTATATAGCTTCAAGAATTTTTAGTTTTTGTTTATTGTTTTCATGTTTAAGTATAGTTATGTTTTCAAAAAGGATTTTCTGGAATTATGTACGCAGCTTTATTATTCGTCCTCCAACAGGAATTGAACCTGTATCCTATACGGAACTGTCATATAGCCTGACATGCCTTAACCGATTGGGCCACAGAGGATTGTTCGGTTAGCAATGTCGATTTTACTGCTTTTAAACTACAATCTTCCATGAATCTCTCACGTACATTCATATTTGTTCATGCCGTACCCAATTGTAAACAAATGAAGTCACACATTATGAAATGGACAAAGTCCGACAATTATTCTAAGAGATTTTTATGTTTATACATTCTTTTTATAAATACAAATATTTAAATAAATGCTCTGTTTTATAATAAACAGTATTAATAACATTTACCGGCCTGAATATCTGAGAAATTTTCATAGAAAATACGGTTTTCTATAGGATACAGGTTTGATTCCTGTTGGAGGACAAATATTTTCTATGAAAATTTCTCGGACATTCAGGCTGGTAAATGTTATTAATGCTGTTTATTATAAAACATAGCATTTACTTAAATATTTGTATCTATAAAAAGAATGTATAAACATAAAAATGTCTTAAAATATACATATATACATATATATATATATATATATATATATATATATATAAATTTTTTAAATAGAAAAATTTACTTACTGTAAATTAATATCTACATATTTGAATTATTAATATTCTCCTGACTACACAGTTTCATGATTCATGCCCACTTTTCAAGTTTTTTTTTTTTTATATAAATGTCTGTTTTTTCTTTTATTTCCTTTCTTTTGACTCTGTTAGTGACATGCACATACTGGCATTCATTTGTGTGTCTATCAGTCCATTCATAAATGCAAGTTCTTCACAAAAGCATACTTCCAATATGCAAATGTAACAGATGTGTATATGTTCATACTCCAATGAGTTCTTATGAAATCATTCCTAAACACACCATTTCTAATATAATTGTTTATCTATTGTATACTTTTCCATTTTTATTTATTATTTTTTCATTTTTCATTGTTGGTTTATAAACACACATTTCTTTTGTTTAATAATTTGATTTGATTGTTAAAATTTATTATATATAATTTTTCTTCTTGGCAAAATTTACATGTTCTATTTTTAACATTTTTTGAAGGTACTTTATTTATTATTTTCCATTTGAATTTTGTAGGTATATTTTTTTTTGAGTCCATATATATTTAGATAATGTTGTGTTGTTTGAATATGTATTTAATTTGAATGACATTTTATGATTGTCAAATCTTTCCTGAAATATATATATTTAACATTTGCATAAAAAATGGACATATTAACAAGTTTTAAATGCAAAACGTAAAGAACAAACTACAGAGCCTTAAAATTTAATATAATGATAAATGTTTCTACATTCTTACTAAAACGTTACTTAAATTATATATATATATATATATATATATAATTTAATATAAGAATAAATGTCTCTGCATTTAAGATTACATAAATGTCTGAAATTGAGTCAAAGAGTAAGAATGAGGAAAAATCATTACATTAAATTTTAAGGCTCTGTAAATACACTATATATATATATATATATATATATATATATATGTGTGTGTGTGTGTGTGTAAAAATATATAGAAAATAGGAAAGAACTCGTTAGGTAAATAATCCAAAGTTCTGTAGTATTTTTGTTATTAGTTTAAAAAAATAGTGCTCGATACAAAACTAGAGCATAAATATAATTATTTATTTAAAAATATGATTCCAATGCTACATAAGAATCCTCAAGTTTCAAAACAAGAGCTGAAAACTTCAATATATTGAAAACCTTGTGCATAACTGTTACCTTTATTCTTATTGTACAGGGTTCAATATATTGAAGTTTTCGGCTCTTGTTTTGAAACATGAGAACTCTTATGTAGCGTTGGAATCATATTTTTAAATAAATAATTATATATATATATATATATATATATATATATATATAGTGTATTTACAGAGCCTTAAAATGCATATATATATATATATATATATATATATATAAATATGCATATGTACTTGACTCTCCTGTCGAATTTGACGTGTGAGGTTCAAGCAGATCAGTTCCTAGGAAACCGACAACAACACATGAGATTTGATTACAGTGGTGAAGGTTTTGTGAAGGGCCGAATACAGAGACCCGGTGCACTACAAGCCACAAGGTCCCCCAAACGACCCTCTGCAGGTTTTAAATTCAGAGTTGTCCTTCTCCTAGGCCAGTTGCCATCCAAGGCTATAGAACCCAGTCTGTCCTGCTATTTACCCATAGCTGGAGGGAGAAGAACAAGATTCACATCTTTCCCAAGGGTATTAGCATATCTCTCTCTCTCTCTCTATATATATATATATATATCTGTATGTGTATATGATGTATGCATATCTATGTACATTTATTTTTTGTCTTCCAGAACATCTATATAAATTTAATAGCACAAGCCCTGAAAGTGAGAGGACAATGATTTTTTATTATAATGCTCGAGTTGATGGACTTGAAATGCGAAAAGAGACACCAACAGAAATGACTGAGAATTTTGTTGGCCGAGAAGACTTCCTGTTTTACAGATTTACAGAATTTGGTCGAAGACAGCATGTGTTTGCACCCCAGAATATGCCTGATACTGTGAATGACCGACCTATTATAGTAAGTAAATTATTTTTGATTTAACTTGTTGCTTCTGGCTGAAAAGAGCTTTTTGGATTGAAAGTACTCTAAATGCAAATGGTATTCATATTTGCATCTCTTTGATAAAACATTTAACAATCTAAGTTTGCGATGATTTCTTATGACACTCCACTCTGTCCTCAATGTCTTGGCTATGACGATAAATTACATCTGCTTAATTGCTGGTGTTTCCAGGTCCATCCTGATCCAGGGTGGTAGGACCTGTTAGGGTCCCAGCTATGGGCAAATAGTTAACACCAAAACTTGGGTCAAAATACTATGAAAGTGTAAAAATAGGTTTTAATACAAGAAATACTTTATAAAAAATTATTACCAGCAATACATTTTTGAAAAAAGAAATAAGATATTACCAGCAATATATTTTTTGAAAAAAAAGTTACCAGCAATAAAAATTTTGTTGGCATTAAATAACCCATTGAGGTAAAACAAACCAAACCAAACCAAACCACTCTGTCCCGAAAGCATTTTTGTTGACAAATCAGAAAACATTGTCTTCCAAATCATATGGAGGAAAGATATTAGTTTAAGGTATACTTTTAAAGACATTTATTTTTTTTACTAAGTCTGACTAATCTTAATTTCCAAGTAATGGTCAGAGGAGGATTTGGAACCTATTGACATCACATTTTTATCAGTGAGTATTGTGGATTTATGACATGCAGGTAGTGTAATTGATAGCAGTCCAGATTGGAAAAATCAGAGAGTTGAGTTCAAATTCCAGTCAAGTTCATGACATTCACTTGTGCATAAATACCCTTTGTAAAAGTATGAATCCATCCCTTTTCAATAACAGAGCAGACAGGATTCTTTAACTGTGGTTGGCAAATTGTTTAAGGAGACAGACAAATCTGAATTTAAAACCATAACAACTGTTTATAGTCTTCAGCACTCAACAACATGGTTGGGAAGTAACGAAAGAGCACTTCACAAATTTGAAGAAGAATTGCTTAGTTGTTAAGGTAAATCTTCATATATGTTGTTCTCTTGAGTGTTCTGAATCATGCCAAGATCTTGACCACATTCTTTGAAAATACAATGCCAAGATACGAAGATTATTTCTAAATTATTTCATAACTCACATTATCTTTTGCACTAGAAATTTTCAAATCAAGGCACCAACAGATTTACATGCATACTTTCATTTTTTTTTTATTAATGTTCACCCAATACAAGACTCAAGAGCCGCTCAAAGTAGAGGTTTACTGAATGAGGTGCATGATACAAATGTAAGAGGAGGTAGTAGGAATAGGGAAGTTATGAGGATATGGAGGATAGATAACAGTTGAACTTTAACTTGAAAAGGTTAATATTGTAATCATCTGGGAAGCATCCATATTGGAATCTTTTTCACAAAGTAGCACTTCTTAGAAAGAAGCCTTCTGGATGAAATATATTTCTTTCCAAAAGAATACATAGGGAATGAGGGTGATTCAACCTGATGGATGTACAAGGCTGGTTTTGGTTGTAAAGGTCTAAGCTATCGGTGGTTGTTGAGAAATCAGTTCCACAGATCATCTGAGCATTATATTAATTTGTCACTGTTTACTTCACAATATCCCTTGGAATATAGGTAGACAGAGCTCATTAGACTTGGTTGGCAGTTTCTCTAGGAGAAGAATCATTCTGATTTCAAAACTGTATTAAATGTGATTACTTAGTCACCCTGATGATAACCCTTCAATTAGCCAATGGATTCATCTTTATGATGAGGGCAGACAAGTTTCAGCACAGTAGCCAGTTTCTGAGTAATGGTTGGAAGATGATTTGGGACCCATCAACATCACATTTTTATTGATGAATATTGTGGATGTTTGATGTTCAGGTAGTGTAATTGATAGCAGTCCAGAATGGGAAATCAGAAAGCTGAGTTCAAATTCCAGTCAAGTTCATGAGATTCACTTAAATACCCTTTGGTAAAGGTATGAATCTATCTCTTCTCTTGCTGTAGTTTAAATAGTATAGCAAACTGGGCTCTCTGAGGAGAAGGATAATTCTGAATTCCAAACTGTAACAATTGTCTATGGTCCCCAGCCCTCAACAAGAATTGGTTAGTTGTGAAGGTAAATCTTCATATATGTTGTTCTCTTGAGTGTCCTGAATCATACCAAGATCTTGACCACTTGCTTGAAAATACTTTGCCATGATATGAAGATTGTTTCTAAATTATTTCACCACATAAGCCACATTCTCTTTTGCACTAGAAATTTCCAAATCAAGCACCAGTGGATTTATATGCATACTTTCATTATACTTTATCATACTAATGTTCACTGAATACAAGGCTCATGAGCCACTCAAAGTAGAGGTTTATTGAATGAGATACATGAAATGAATATAAGAAGTAGGAAGTTTAGTTTATTTTGTTTTACAGCATATCAACACCTTAATGGGTTATTTAATGCCAACATTAAATAAAGGGTTCAATTTGAAATTCCTTGATGGCTACATGGATTGATAGATACCTGAAGAACCAGTGAGCACAATCATTGTAATGTTGGGATAATGACAATGAATATGAGGATATTCATCTTACTATTAATGATGCAAATAATGAAAACTCCTGATTCCAGAAAAGACTTGAATAGGCTCCAGAGAAGTGTTCATAAATTGATTTTCACTGGTGAATTTTGATTAGATGAAAAATATATTTCCTATTTATACATATGCAAATTCTTCTTTATATGCAGTGTCCTCTCAGGATGTAGGCGATCATGGCTGTCCATAACTTCCTGTCCCTTTTGTCTCGTAATAAATTTTGTCTTTCTGTTATTTGTCCTACACCCTGTTCTGCCATCCATTTACTTAAGGTCACTAAGTATGTCAGGCACTGTTTTTCTCTGTCTCTCTTGCCTTCAATATCTCCCATGAATATCAGATTTTCCAAACTCTACCTCCTCATTATGTCCTAGAAACTTCAACTGTCTCTTCCTGATTTTAAGTATATTTCCTTTTTGTTTCCATTTTCTCTAAAATTCTTTTTGTTGCTCACATGTCTGGTCTATGGTATCTTCAGTATACTTCTGAAGAAACATATTTCTGTTGCTTCAAGTCTCCTCTTCATCTTTGAGGAGAATGTTCAGCACTTACTGCTTTACAGGAGGACAGGTATTATGTAACAATTTAGTTCTCTTTTCCTTGTTTCTAGTGAAGTTTTTCTTTTTCTTAATACTCTGCTTAGATTTTTGAAATGCATCTTTGGCTTTTATTTTCAGTGTCACAGTTTCTATCCTCTGTTAGAACACTTTCCAGATATTTAAATTTCTATTTTTTGGTATCTCCAGCTCATCCTTTTGCTAATGACCATGCATTCTGTCTTCATGCAGTTGATATTTAGTCCTTTTTTCTTGCTTTCCCTCACCGCCTTCAACTTAAAAAAAGATTTGAACTCTTTTAGTCTCTAGTTTTCAAAAAAGTTCTGGAAAATTTTGTTGAAATGTAATATGTAAAGAAATTTCCTTTTTTTTTTTTTTTTTTTTGTTATGTGTTTGCAGAAGTTACCAGCAATAAAGTAAACAACCAAAGAAAAAAAACAAAAACAGACTGACAGTTGTACATTCAGCCTCTAGCTTTTAAAACATGATCACTGGAAATTTTTACATACACCTGATATTTTGCTGTCAAAATTTACTTGCTATTTTTGAAAGAACTTCCTTTGTTCCTATCATAAGTGAAATTGCTATGTGTTACTCAACTTGTAATAAGTGGACTGTAGTGAACATATTTATTTATGTTATCAGAATTAAGTATAAAAATGTGTTAATGTTGATTAATGATTGCTTGTGCTTTTAATCTTCCATAGTTTTTACTTGATACTGAAATAAGACTTTAAATTTCAACCTGTATTTTATTGTGTTTGTCAGATTTATAAGTAAGACAACATGAAGATATCTGTTTGTTTTCTTATTAATTCCCTGACGTGTTGTATAAAAAAATAATTTCTTCCTTCTTTAGGTAAACAGTCTGGAATTGAATTGTGTGAATAGTTTTTATAAAATGCCATCGAATGACAATGACATTAACGACAATTTAAGCATCAAACTCAACAAAAATTGTTCAATTAGTTTTTTAGATAAAAAAAAAACATTCTCATAAAAATGATTTTTTTTCAATTAAAATAAAAAAAAATCAAGAATAAATATTACTGATTCAAAAAGCTCAAAGCAAATGTTATCAATAGTGATGCCTGTGGCAGAGTTGGCTGAGATGAAAAACTGCTTACAATTTTACTCTGGGAATTTTAATGAAAAAAAACAAAAACACAAAGGTATCTTCCATCCATCGAGATTTTCAAATGTTCTGTAAAAAAAATAAGCACAAAAAGAAAATATCTTTAAAAATATTGAAAAAGATTCAAGCAGAATTATTGAATCTTTCTGTCTTTTATTTGGTTCACTGCTGTTTTATGTGACCATTTTTTCCATTTAAAAATATTGTGGACATTGGCATAATTCTCTTTCTTTGAGTAGTGAAACAACACATAGCAAGCATTAAACTGTTATGATATGATGGAAACATGTAATTTTAAGTACAGCATTTAAATTGGCTTAAAATTCTCACTTATTAGATATCATATTTTGACTGGCAGAATTATAGAAATCTTTTCATTGTTTAAACCGTTTAAATTTTATCTTGACTTTTCCGTTTTTATTTATTTTTTTTATTTATTTTTTTTTCTACTATTAAACTGTATTTTATAACCGACATAAAAATCAATGCTTTCCACATCATAAATTTCCCCCAAATCAGTTTTCTTAACTTTCATTTTGTTAATTTTTAAAGATTTCATGATTTTTGGATATTCAAAAGTATTTCTTTTATAAAAAATTGAAATTTTCAAATAAATATTAACTGGTTATTGAAAATAAAAATACATTTTCTTTGTGATGCCTTGCCAGTTCTTAATATATAATTTATCTTTATTTCATCTTTCTTGGGAAATATAAGCATTTTTTATTTAATTCTGGTTTATAGTTGTACTACATTGAAATACCAGTTCTTGTACGATCACCAAAGTTAATCAATATCACGCCTGGTCAGTACCTAGATGGGTGACCACTTGGGAATACCATGTTGCTCTAAGTGTGGATCTTCAGGAGTATAATGTATCACAGCTGGGAAATAGAATTCAGTTGGGTTTGTTGTATTTATTTATGTGCAAATCACCTTTGGGAATCGATCTATATTTCTGAGATTAGGTATTATGTACGCTATTTACATTATTTGGACTTATCTTTGTTGCCATGTTTATCACAACGTTTCAGCCATTGTACACTCTGGCCTTCTTCAGTATTTGTCTATATTTCTGCAATGAGGTTTTATGTACACTATTTACATTATTTGGACTATTGTCCTCATCTTTGTCGCCATGTTTATCACAACGTTTCGGCCGTTGTATGTTCCAGCCTTCTTCAGGTTAAACATGGCACGTAGAACTAGAACAGTCTACTCCAGTGAGTGAAATAAAGGGTTCAGTTCGACATTCCAACCACCTGAAAAAGGCCGGAGTGTACAATGGCTGAAACGTTATGGTAAACATGGTGAAAAAGATGAGGACAATAGTCGGAATAATGTAAATAGTGTACACCTTTGGGAAATGTATGGATCTACCTCCTTTTTCTCAAGTTACTGGTTAATTAGTACAACTTGTATCAGTACATGATTATTATTTCCAATAAAATTCTTAAAAATCTTGTTCTGGGTAAGACACTAAACTACATCCAACAGCAAGGTCTCTAATCAGGAGGTTTTAAGGTGTGTAGAACCACCTCTTAATTGCTGATGTTCCCAGGTTCACTCCAACCTGGGGTGGTAGCACCTGTTAGGGTCCCAGCTATGGGCAAATAGTTAACACTCAAAGTGTGGTCAAGACACTATGAAAATTTAAAAATAGATTTTAATAACATTTTTTTGTAAAACATTATTGCTAGAAATGAATTTTTGAAGAAAAAATATTAGCAGCAATGCATTTTTGGAAAAAAAAATATTACCAGCAATAAAATTCTTGTTGGCATTGAATAACCCATTGATGTTGATATGCTGTAAAACAAAACAAACCAAACCAATCTTAAAAAAAAAAAAATATTTTCTGGATTTCAATAACCTGTAAAGGTTGATAAGCCATAAAAAACCAAATTGATCAATCTCACTGAACGACATTTCAGCTGGAGCTAACAGACTTCATAGTTTAGTAAATCATAACACTACATGGTGTGATGTTGTTTTGATCTTCAGATTGAATCCACTAGCAGAAAGGATATCTTGATTTCCAAGCAATTTGTCAATGATTAAGATTTTTGACGTCTGTTGATTAACGAGGAAGACAGTTTTCAATTAACCATAACGTAATAGTTGGTGGCACAAGTGATAGGATGACACTGTAAAGTCATTATGCATGGGATTTTTATGTGTTTCTTGCAAAAGATAATATTAATAACATTATTTGAGATCATTACATATATGATTTATAGGTATTTCTTGCAAAAGATAATATTTGTAACATTATTTAGGATCCTTACATATAAGATTTTTAGGTGTTTCTATAGGATTTTTAGGTTTTATTATTTGAGATTATTACTGTTGTAATCTAGGGAAGGTTACTGAATAGAATAATCACACGAAGGTTGGTAATGAACGATAATACTTAGGACACGAACAACACATATAAGATTCACCAGTGGTGTGTAGAAAAAGTAGTCAACTGCCAGAAGTGAGTCAAGTGAATTCCACAGTGAATCTCCAACTGCAGGCCAACATGCAGTATTTACTACTGTCTTTATATGAATGGGGATATACACGTTATCGTCTGGAGGTATGCTACAGCAATTACATATATGATTTATAGGTGTTTCTTGCAGAAGATAATATTAATAACATTATTTTAGATCATTACTGTTGTAACCTAGGGAAGGTTACTGAAGAGAATAATCACATGAAGGTTGGTAATGAATGATAATACTTAGGAAAAGAACAACACATATAAGATTCGCCAGTGGCACATAGAAGAAGTAGTTAACTGCAAGAAGTGAATTCTGCAATAAATCTCTAACTGCAGACCAACATTTTTATTACTGTATGTATGTGAATGGGGACATATGCATTATCATCTGGAGGTATGCTACAATTACATATATGATTTATAGGTGTTTCTTGTAAAAGATAATATTAATAACATTATTTGAGATCATTACTGTTGTAACATAGGGAAGATTAATGAATAGAATAATCGCACAAAGGTTGGTAATAAACAATTGATATGTCCCGGGAAGGGATATATTTGTTTGAAGTAGCAAAGTGGTTGTTGACTACTGTAACTGGGTAGGACAATTTAGCAGGTAACCGTAATGGACTGGTCCTCGTCGTAGTGGTAGGCAATAGGCGTAGGCAATACTCGTCATCAATAGGTGTTGTCCTTGTACCTCCACATAAGTCTGTATCTATGGATGACACCAGCCAATCATATTACTGTGAGGGGGAATCCAGGTGTATGCATATTCATTACATCAACAATAATACTTAAGACAAGAACAATACATATAAGACTCGCCAGCAGCATGCAGAAGTAGTAGTCAACTGATAGAAGTGAGTCAAGTGAATTCCACAGTGAATCTCTAACTGCAGACCAACATTCGGTATTTACTACTGTATTTATGTGAATGGGGACATACGTATTATCATCTTTAGGTATGCTAGAATAATTACATATATGGTTTATAGGTGTTTCTCGCAAAAGATAATATTTGTAACATTATTTGAGATCATTACATATATGATTTATAGGTTTTTCTTTCAAAAGATAATATTTGTATCATTATTTGAGATAATTACATATATGATTTGTAGGTGTTTCTTGCAAAAGATAATATTTGTAACATTATTTGGGATCGTTGGATATAAGATTTTTAGGTGTTTCTTGGGAAAGATAATATTTATAAAATTATCTATAGGATTTTCAGTTTTTTCTGTTAGATTTATATCATTATTTGAGATCATTGCATATGTTTTTTCAGGCGTTTCTCACCTTCTTCTAATGCATAATTATCTAGTAGATTAAAGTGTTGGTTTGTGAATTTCATTTGTGCATTTGATCCCTGGTCATGTCAGTGTGTACTTGGACTCAGAGGATATAGGGCAGACAATAACTGAGCTGTACTATAAATAAGAACTTGACAAGATAGCCAAAGATATTCACAGTGTAAAAATAACAGTCTATCCCTGTAGATTAAATAACTGGTTTAGTTTGGAATTACCTGTAGATTACCCAGATTGATAGACACCTGATGAAGCCAGAGGGCACAATGACCAAAATGTTGTGAACAACAACAAAGATGAGGACAATAATCCAAATGTAAATAGTTTAAATAGTGTTTCCACCTTGTTTGATTTCTTGGAAAGTTTTCTTTTCCTTCTATATGTCCCAATAATGAGAGAGTATTCACCTTTTATTACTCACCCTTTCTACAGGCTGTCCCTAAAGTTTGGACACATAGGCAAAAATGCATATTTTCAAGAAATGAAATTTTCAACAACATTTTATTGAATTGGAATATTAACAAATAACATCTTCAATATGATTTTCATTATTTGTGATGCAAAGGTTGACGTGCTTTGCAAGATTCATGGCAACTTGATGCAATAATGCCTTGTTGCTATAAATTTTAGCACATTCACTCTTTATGCATTCAATGAAGTGTGTTGCATCTGTGATTTTCATTAAGTACACCTTCTCTTTTTGCATACCCCCAAAAAAGAAGTCAATTCTTTCTTCTTTTGACAAAACCATATTTAATCTGTGGATGTAAAAAAAATTATACTTAATGAGATTTTCTGTGTCCAGACATTAGAGACACTTTGTATTTCTCCATATTAGCTATTAGTTACCATTAGTAATTTCACTTTGTATATTCTATCTTCTGACAGTTTTGGCCCTTCCCACATTACCTCCCATGAGCCTTTTCATTAATGCTTATTTCATTATATGTACAGAAATCTAAAAGTAGTTAAATTAGCCCAATTAATTCAGCCATTTTTTACTTTTATTTTTATATTTTTTCATCTGATTTACTATTTTGAGTTGTGGAAGGATGGGTAGGATGTCATGTTTATTGGCACAGAAAAAGCAATCAATGAACTAATTTAGAATTTTGGCTAAGGCTTTTCATATTAACTTATATGGAATGCCCACCAGTCTGTCCCAAAGCTAGATAAAAAAATAAAAAAAATTCATCGTTGGCATCATATTGATGGAGAAGAGTTTGACTGAGTGAGAATTTGGCAAACTACTCCCTCATAACAATATTATTACCCACAAAACAGTAAGCATAAAATAGAAAGGTATGAATATGCATTCCTGTATTAGATTCCCATGACAATGAGCAAAATATCTTGTCTGTAACATGTCACAATAATTGATAAAAAAACAGAGAGTGAGTAAGAACTTTAGCACATCATTCTAGCATTGGGAAAATATCTTGTTGGTAAAATGTCTCAATGATTGACAAAAACTGAGTGTTTCAGAATTTTGGGAAAAAAAACAGTCTGCCATTACAAAAAATCTTGTCACTAAAAGGTCAAAATGATTGAAAAAACACAAAATCAATGAGAATTTTGACAAACTACTTGTCCAATATAAAAATGTCTTATCTCTAGTGCATCACAATTGCTAAAAACTAATTGATTGATTCATTTGTTATGGCTTATCAACCCTTAAAGCCAGAAAATATTTTTAGATTGTAAAAAATCTTCTTTTTTCTTTTGAGATAATAATGGTTTAGTGATAAAAATTTTACTAATTAATCCATATTTAGCAGAGACAAAGTGGATTCATAATGAGAATTTGATAAACAAACAAAAAATCATAATGTGGATATAAAGTGGGGGATCAATTTTATATTACAATCAGTATATATATATTGATTCCTCACTTTATGTCCAAGATAGTTTCTATACATTTATATTCCAGAGAATGTAAATGAATCTAAAAGACATGACTGTGTAGCAAATCAGCAATTTATTAATTGATATGCTTTTTCATGATTTATCAACCCGTTGCAGGTTATTTAAAGCCAGAAAATATTTTTAGATAGTAAGAATTTTTTTTTGTGATAATGGCTTAGTGATACAAATTATGCTAATTAACCCATAGCTGGGGGAGAAGCGGTGGATTCATACATTTCACAAAGGTATTTACATGTATGTGAATCTAATGGACACAACTTGACTTTCTGATTTCCAATTCCAAGCTATTATCCATTACACCACATGCATATTCAAGCTGACAGCACATGGTATTCCCAAGCAGTCACACATATAAGGACTGAATAGGGTTGATGTTACTTTGTTGATCATACAGGAACCATTGTTCCTATGTGATGTGGCCATAAGCCTTCGAAAAACTGAGAAATGCTTTGTCGCTAGCCTGTCACAATGATTGACAAAGCCAGAGTGTAAGTGAGAATGTTGAAAAACCACTCACCCATTACAAAAATGTCATGTCTCTAACCTGTCACAATGATTGACAAAGCTAGAGAGTAAGTCAGAAAAAAAAAGGACACATGGCACAGTGGATAAAGGCGTTAGTTAGATCCAGTGACAGGACCAAAGGAGTATGAGTTCAATACCCGACTAAGGCAGTGGAGAACTTTCAGAGGGAAATTAACAGGAGATAATTGATAACTCACATCCATTAAACATGGTATGTAGAACTAGAACAGTCTACCCCAGTGAGCAAAATGAAGGGTTCAGTTTGACATTCCAACCATCTGAAGAAGGCCAGAGCATAAAACAGTCGAAACGTTGTAATAAATATGGCAACAAAGATGAGGACAATAGTCCAAATAATGTAAATAATGCACATAATACCTCATCTCAGAAATATAGACAGATACTGAAGAAGGCCAGAGTGTACAACAGCTGAAACATTGTAATAAATATGACGACAAAGATGAGGACAAAAGTTTGAATAATATAAATAATGTACATAATACCTAATCTCAGAAATATAGCTAGATACTGAAGAAGGCTAGAGCATACAATGGCCGAAACATTTTAATAATAATGGTGACAAGAATGAAGACAATACTCTGAATTATGTAAATAATGTACATAATACCTCATCTCAGAAATACAGACAGATACTACATACCACTTAGAGAAAAATAGTAAAAAGGAAATGTACGAATATGACAAAAATGTCTTCTTTCTGTAATATCAATATTTTTATTGAAAGAGAGAGTGCTTTTTTAGTAATTGTACACCTAATTCAAGGCCCAGGAGCCACTTAAGGTAGAAAGTTACTGAATGAGTTTGTTGTATGAACATAAAAGGAGGGAGTAAGAAGAGCAGATTATGATATGTAGGATTGATAAACATTAACTCTAGACTTAAAGAGGCTCAGATTGTAGTGATTGGGGAAGTAAAGTATCAGACATAATCAAACAACATAGTCAGATTTGCAGGGCATTTTGCTGGGGAGCTAATGACAAAATTGTTAAATTGAAATTCTTTTCTGGGAGTCTACACAAGGAAGTGATAAAAGAGGATAACAAGCGAAGATCAAATACACAAGCAGATTTGTGATGATATAAACTGTGATTCCTCTGCCTTTTGACAAAGCAGCAGCTCTTGGGAAGAAGTTATCTAAATGGAGACTCCTTCTTCTTTCTTACTAATAGTCAGGGAACAATTGGCCAAGCTACACTCACATAATTATTGTGCAGGCAGTTATAATATTAATGAGCTGAACCTTGAAAAGTGTTTGCTTATGGCTTTGTGATTATTGTTACTGGAAACTAACAAATCAACATTTTAACTGAAAAATGTAAATTCTATGCTAACAGTTTCTTTTTCTCAAACTTCTAACTTGTGGAACTCCCTTCTGGCTTCATGCTTTCCAGCCAACTTTAATCTGCAAAAATTTAAATGCAATGTCAATTGCTATTTACTGCTCCCCTGATTACTCTTCCTCTCTTCTCACTCCCTAGCAATTGTTCCTGTTTCTAACTCTTCCACACCCAGTAACCACTTGTGTCTCAGTGGCTATTGGCTTGCTTGGGGTGAACTCAGTTAAAAAAATATATATTCCGATAGAAGTCTGACACATTAATCTCTAAAGCAGGGTTTCTTAAACTTTTTAAGTAATGGCACACCTCGGAACAATTGAAAATATCATGGCACACTTAGCAAAATATTTAAAGATTATCCATTTAAATCTTATAAAATATAACCATAGATAAAAGAAAACACACACACACAAATATGAACTTACTTTATTTCAATGTTTCTATTCACCTATTTGTGAGGTTTATTTATTGTGAAAACTGTGCCTAGTGATTTTTCATGATTTCTTTAATGTTTGGTTGAATGTGCGATAAGCAGACCCTCATTTCTTCTTCAGTGGAGTGTAGTCATTTTTGCTTCTTATTTTTAATGTTATTTAGCATTGTGAATCCTAATTCACATAAATAAGAAGTAGAAAATTGCAATAAAACTGATAAAGCATTTTTAGCTAATGTGGGATATTCCTTTTTGTATTGACATCCAAAATGTATCAATGCGTATTGTTGAGTGCTGTATTTTGAGCCCTTGATCACATAACTGAAATGCAATGTTAAAAGGAACATTTATGAAGGGATTTTGAATCCAATCATACTTTTGTATGTACAATGATGGAAAATAAGAGTCAATGTTTTCGTTGAGTGCTTTTAGATGGGTAACCATGAAATTATACAAAGTATTTAAAGTGACATAATCAAAGAATAGAGAAAAGAATTATTTGAAAAATATTTGGTGGCATACTTAAGAGAATTGAGTTGAGAATCACTGCCCTAAAGTGAGCATGAGCATATGAATAGAATAAAGATTTTGCCGTGCCTTTTGTGGGTATTGACTTGAATTTCAGCACAAGAAATTCAATGATTAATCAGAGTGCAGAACTTGCAAAAATTCCTCTTGATGCATTTTTTGTTGTATAGAGTAAGCCTAGTGCTATTTTTTCAGTAATTTTTAGACAAAGCATTTTCACTATTATTATTATTTGAATATTAGTTTTAAACCACTTCAATATTTTTGTTATTGACATGAATCTGTTATATTCTTATTTAAAAAAAATATTTAAAAAAAAATCATTTCATCCCAAACAAAGCCACTAACACTGAGGGGGTTTACTGAATGTGAAAGAATATGAGAAGAACGTTATTAAGGAGTGAGAACTTGAAGTGAGAACAGTAAAAGAATAATGTAAAAATAACAGTAACAGATATCTTGCCACAAAAATCACAGATGCAGATTATGCTGATGATCTAGCGCTACTCTCTGATGTAATTTTTTTTTTAAGCATTTCACCCTGAGCAGGGTGGGAGTGCCACTAGTATGCAAGGGGCTAGAGAGAGTGAAAGTAAAGGAAAGGACTGGATATGGGGGGTGAGGAGAGGATAAAAAGAAAAATGGGGATCAAGTCAACAGATGATGTCGATTGACATTACATTTAAATTTTGAAGATTATAGTTATCAGGGAAGCAAGTAAGAGGAAGGGAGTTCCACTGTTGGGAAGTGTGAGACTGTTGGAGTAGAAAAGGTGGTTGCATTTAACTATTTCAACACTAAAAGGGAAGGGACTGAGATGCCAACATAGTAGCATGCTTAAATTCATGCAGTTGAGTCACCAGTGAAAATAGCTCATCTGAGCAGATGCCATGAAAATATTTATAGAAAAGACAGAGGGAAGCCACATTACATCAAATGAAGTCCCTTAGTCTTGAACATTCAGCTAAACGTATCAGTTTTTATGTTACTGAGATACAACACAATACATAAGCTTAAATCAAAATGGAACAACCAGAACAGCATCTGGTACACCTCTCAACTGTGTAGAAGAATTTACTTATCTAGATAGTAAAATCTTTAGCTGTGAAAACGATGTAAACAAACACATCAATAAAGCCTGAATTGCTGCCTAGGCTTCCAGACAGAATGAAAAGGAGCCTCTTTCAAGCAACTGTTACCCCTGTTCTATTGTATGGCTGCTGAGAATGGACCCTTACCTCAAAACTGGAGAGAATCCAAACATCACCAAAGAGCGCCAGATTCTCAGGGCATTGTTAAAAAGCTAAAGATGACATTATTAGTGAAGTTCTTTTGCAGACGCCTACACAAGGGAAGAGCTAGAGGAGGACAACAAGCTAAGAACTATATCAAGCAGAATTGTGACTATATAAACTGCAATCCCCCTCCTTTACCTGCCAAATATGATGAACAATACAATTGGATGGTGACAGATCCACCAGAATCCCTACAGCCATGCTACTAGGTTGGCATCTCAGTCCATACCCCTTTTATCATGTTGAAACAATGGTTCTTATATTTAAGCAACTGTGAACCTGGTCAGTACCTAGATAGATGACTGCTTAGGAATACAAGGTGCTGTAAGATGAGATTTGTGGGTGGTGTAATGGAAAATGGCTCAGAATTGTTAATCAAAGAGTCATTTGTTAATACAATTGTTAATACAATAGACCATAATGCACCACTCTGCAGTATATATAAATAGTTGAGCCAGAACCCAACACACATGACCTGAAAATTGAATTCAAACATAAAAGATTGTCACCACTCAGTGTTGATCTTTCTGGTCACACTGATTGGGTCAGCTTGGTGATGAGGTGGATGATGTTGAAAGACCTGAAACTCCTTGATGAACCAAATCAATTTACATAAGTGATGACTTCCTTCAGCCTCCTTCATTTAAAAACGTATATTTAATTTAAAAAAAATTTTTTTTTTAAATTAAGCATCGCCAAAGAGTATACAGTCAGATTCCCAGGGTATTGCTGGAAAGCTAAAAATGAGAATGTTAGTGAAGTGATGACATAAACTACAATCCTTCTGACCTGCTGAATATGATGAAGAATAGAATTGGATAACAAATCCATAGGAATCTCTACATTATTTTTTTGCTGAGATCCTTAGTGCATGTAAGTGTCTCTGTAGTTATTACCAGAGAGACACTTACATGCTTAACATCAGTGAAAATACAAGAACCTGTGTTTCAATGTGATATAGCCATAATTCTCTCTCTAGTGTAGAGGTTTGGACTTCCAGACAACAGGAAAAGTGAAGACTTAGAAATTCCTTGCAGGGAAGTTTCCAACTAGTGTTCAGTTAGCAGACAAAAATAAATAAGCACATAGCTGAATATGTAGGCCAGCATTCCTGGCGTAGTGATGGATATTTATTGAGCACAAAATCCACACAAAAATCAGCAGACAATCGGAACCTAGAGAATAGGCTTGCTCAAGTAGAAGAATGGAATGTCCCAGTCTGTTATTTGGTTTTGTTTGGTTTACAACATATCAATCTCAATGGGTCATTTAATGCCGACAACTTTTTTTTCCTGGTAATATTTTTGTTTTGTCAAAAATCTCTTTCTGGTAATATTTTTTTCCTCAAAAATGTATAGCTGGTAATATAATTTTAAAAAATGTATTGCTGGTAATATTTTTTTTTTCAAAAAAGTACTGCTGGTAATAGTTTTCTTCTTCAAAAATTTATTCCTGGAAATAAGTTTTTTACAAAGTATTTCTAGTATTAAAACCTAGTTTTATGCATTCATAATGCTTTTTACCTCAGTTTTGGGGTTAACTATTTGCCCATAGCAGGGACTGTAACAGGTGCTACCACCCTAGGTGAGGGTGGACCTGGGAACACCAGCAATTAAAAGGTGGTTCCATGCTCCTCAAAGCCTCCGGATCAGAGGCCTTGCTGTTGGACGTAGTTTATCATCTTACCCTAGATGCGGATGTAGTTTATTGTCATACCCAGGATGGCCCAGTCTGTTATAAAAACCACTCACCAATTGGTCCAGACAGTTTCCCAGACCATACTCAACTTCTAATTCAGTCGAGATAGGTAGGTAGGTAGTTAGGTAGGTCTACCTGTCTGTCTGCCTACCTGTCTGCCTGCAAAAAGAAGTCTCTTTTAAGCAATTGTCCCATCTGTTCTATGGTATGGCAGCCCAGCATAACCACTTAACTCAAAGCAGGAAAGAAGATTGGATAGAGCCTACACCCACATTCTAAGAGTAGCTTTGAATGTCACTTGGAGAGATTGTCTGACCAATGAGCAATTCTATGAGAACCTTCGTCCAGTATCAGTATTGCTTTCCTATGTTCTTCAAAATTTAAATATATCATAAATTTCCCTCTTTTGTCTTTCTGAATCCTGTTCTTTTATTCTTCTTTCTCTTCACTAACCTTTTCTAGCTTGGGGTGAAATGATTAGAAAAATAAATCAAAGAGATACTACATGTGAGTTTCAAATATTTGGGGTGGTTGAAACATAAGGGTAGTGCATTAAGAAAATTAATTTCGCACTTGGTCTGAAAGTTGGGGTTTGATGTGATAAATAGTGACACCAAAAATGAGATTCACAGCTTTTACCAATTTTTGAGCATTTAGTTTTAAAGATCGTCTGAAAAAAATGTACAGAAATACCTAATTTTTGCAGGTTTTTGCTTACAAACTGACTTCAAAATTTTATTATTTCAAAAATGGATCAAAATAAAGTTAATATCCTTTGTATTAAATACATTGAATGGATAATATATTCAAACAGGAATTCTAATTATGAATCACCACAAGCAAAATATGCAATATTTTTACTGTATTCAATAAGGTTATTTACCTCATGCCCCCGCGAGGTAGGACGTGGCACAAGGCCGTTATTTAATGTGAGGTAAAACTGAGTCCGTAGGCTCAGGCAAAAATTCCCCTTAGACCCCATAAAAAACAGGGTCAGGTTGCTGTCTATCACCCCAGATGAGGCTCTACCCTTTGGCAGAGCCTTGGCTGGGTTCATCTCCACTCGAAGGCATAGACTTCAACCAGCTTAGCTGGAGATGAATCTCCAACTAATTGTGTATTCAATAAGTAACAATTGTGTAAGAAACTTACACAATATTACAAAAAAAGCTACTTAATGAATAAGATTTGTTAGATCACAATTAGTAAAAACAAAAAATAGATAAAATACTGCTGGGACAAATTATGAGACAAAATGATTCAAATTTACATTATTTATTGAAAATCGCACTAAAACTACTGCACTGTATGACATATCACACCATAATATAGCTAAATTTACAGGGCCTGGGAGCCACTCAAGGTTGAGTGTTACATTAGGAGGCCATTTGTGTGCATAGGAGTGGAAGATAACAGTTAACCCGTGCCTTGAACAGTTTAAGATTGTAGCGATTGAGGAAACATCGTCTTGGGAGTTGGTTCCACAGAGCAGCAGTTTGTGGGAAGGAGCTGCTCTAGTGAAACTTACTTCTCACTGATGGAATATGGAGGGAATGTGGGTAGTTTGCTACTATGTAAGTAGTATGTAACTATGTATGTAGTTTTATCTGCATCCTTAGCAATGGATTGTATATATGAGTTTTATGTTTCATCTTATAACAACGTTAATATTTAATATTTCATATAAAAATAATAAGAAAAATAAAGATTTCATTTTGTATCTAATTGCAGAAAATTATTGAAAAGTTCCATCGAAACCCCAACAAAGTTGCCAATGATGACATTTTCATCCGAACATTTACCGAAAATAAGATCAGCATCGTGTATCACACGGATGATAAATGTATAACTTATTCAACACGTGATTTTCTCAAATTGTCTACCTGGACTGACAAGAATGCACCAAATATCGGATGGAATCCAGAATTACACGCATCATTTCAAGTAAGGACTTTAAACTTTCTACTTAGAAAGCTACTTTATTTACATTATTCAGACTATTGTCCTCATCTTTGTCGCCATATTTATTACAACGTTTTGGCCATTGTACACTCAAGGACACATGGCACAGTAGATAAATGCATTAGTTAGATCCAGTGACAGGACCCAAAGAGTGTGAGTTCAATACCTGGCTAAGGCAGTGGAGAACTTTCAGATGGAAATTAACAGGAGATAACTGATAACTAACATCCATTAAACATGGTACGGGGAACTAGAACAGTCTACCCCAGTGAGCGAAATAAAGGGTTCAGTTCAACATTCCAACCACCTGAAGAAGGCTGGAGTGTACAACGGCCAAAACGTTGTAATAAATATGGCGGCAAAGATGACGACAGTAGTCCGATTAATGTAAATAATGAACATAATACCTCATCTCAGAAATATAGACAGATATTGGAAAGCTACTATTTTAACATTGATATTATTTTCATCCGAGGTTTGTCCTGAAAATGTCCAGATATTTTGAATATCTCAAAGATCAATCATGCAAGCTCAATTTAGCAAGCAATCAGGAGTCCTTATGTCTGAACAGACACTCACCTATAAGGTTACTCATTTGGCTGTGAAATGCTATTTACTGATCTTGTATACAGTATTATTCATCATGACAATGTAACTTCCCATTTTATGTTTCATGTAAGGATGATGGCAAAGTATGGCATCACCCAGTTTTGTTTCTTCCTCCTACAGTCTAGATTTGATTCCCAAACCTAAAATCACCACTGAAAGTAAGATTTTAGACTGTCAATGAAATTATGGAGAATATGACCAGGAGGTACATCTGTCAGTTATATGCCGTGCGTGATACATGCTTAGGCGATCATGTATCTTTTAATGCCTGACTGATGAGGTAGGTGTTCCAAGAGGAGCATTTTGAAGCATCTAAAGTGCCATTTCCCTAGGTAGGCTATTTATTTTATTAATATCAAATCACTGTATGTTTTCTGGACAAACCTCATAGAAGGCTAATATATAATGTAAATACCTTATATAAATGTTTTAGGTTTTATATAAATGTTTTAATGTTTTATCATATATGAAGTGCATTCAAAAAGTATCTGATTTTATTTTTCCTGCCAAAACTAATGTCACATGGACAAAATTCCTTGAGTGGAAGGTAACACCACCTTGTCAGTTCATGGCTGTTATGGCTAGAATACAGATGCTTGATTTTCATTTTCATGCAAGATGAATGAATACATCAAGTGGAGATATTGCATCAATTTTCCAAAAGCTTGGTGATAATAAAGCTGAAACCATCCAGAAGATTCATCAGGCATTTGGCGATGGTGCCATGGGAAAAAAACTCAGGTCAATGAGTTGTACAACTCTTTCAAACATGGCTGCACCTCAGTTGAAAGCAAGGTAAGCCATCCACAAGCCAAAATGAGGATCCAGTTAAGAAGGTTCAGCAAATAGTCATGGAAGACGTCCATGTAACAATCCAGAAAATTACTCATGAAGTGGGATAAGCACAAGATCAGTGCATTCCATTTTGAAACAGGATTTGTGCATGCAGAAAGTGTCGACAAAATTTGCCTGTTCATTCCACCAACATAATCCAAGCTTTGCTGGTCAAGAAAAACATCCATTTGTTTAACAGACTCCTTGTTCACCTGACTTAGCACCATGTGACTTTTTGGCTCTTCCCTAATCTGAAGGGCATGTTGAAAGAGAAGTGATTTGAGTTGTAAGAGTAAATTATGAGAAAAGCTATGACGAAGCTTCATAGAATTGCAGAGAAAGCATTCCAGAGGTGTTACCAGCATTTGTAGAATCACTGGGAGAAAGGTGATTTAAAAGTGATTAAATAAAATTTGTAAAATGTGCAAAATTCATTTTTTTATGTACAAAGGTTGGATACATTTTGAATGTACTGCAGATATATATTGTTTTTTTTTTTTTTAATCATTTCATCCCAAGCATGGTGACAGTGCCATTATGATGCAAAGATTACAGGGAGTTAAAGAGAATTAGAAAAATTTATTGAGGAACAGGAGTCAGAAAGACAGAAGATGGTGATTGACATTGCATTTAAAATTTTGAAGGTCTATTAACTGCTAATTAAAAAGATGTTTTCCTGATTTTTTTTCATGAGAAAATATGAGGAATAGGTAGGGAAGAATCCTTGACTAATCTGCATTCCCTATCATCAGCCATAGTTGCATACAAGCAATGATAATTTAATAATAAAGTTTAGTGATAATTTGCATTTGTAAAAGATAGTAATGTAAAATCTATAAATAGGGATTAATTTGATATTATGTAGACACTGTCAATGGTAGCATTTAAAATTCCAATTCCTTGGAATACTACAAAAGGCAGTGTGAGCATATAGTTGCTGAGAAAAATAATAATTTCTGTGAGGATGGAAATAAGTTGTCTGCATAATGGTATGAGATTGTGGAACAAAACATAAAATTTGTTCTTCAATAAAGTTCATGTGGAAATTTTTATTTTTACTCGATAAGCTGAGTACGCATTTGCCAAGTGTAATAATAGTAATAATTATTCCCAACATAATATGACAGTATTTATCCCTTGGCACAAACAACAAATTAGATGAAACCATATTAAGGAAAGCTATTTAAAAATGTTTGCCAGCAGGTATCATCTTTTTAAATAAAGAAAAAAAGAAAAGAAAACAAACTAAAACATCCTGCCAAATATTTAAAAAAAGAACAAATAATAAAAAGAAAATAATACCAAAAACAAGCAGATCGTTTTCTCAGATAATATAATTCATAAAACATATTATTCATTGCAGTGGGTAAATTGTTGCCATTTTATATTTTTAATTTTGCGCATGTGTCTTGCTTGTTTTTGATTTTGTTGACTGCACAACATAGTAGGGTCAGTTGGGCACCATCTGTGAGAAAAAGAGCACAATGATGCAATTTACTCTGCCAGAAATTTGGAAATGGCATGCTTTACTGCTTGGTATTCATGCCGGCAGCTCCAATACAAACATTTCAGAGTGTTTGGGTGTCAATCTGAGAACAGTGCAGAGGAATTGGAAACAGCTGGATGACTCTAATGGTGGATTACAAAGGTGTTTAGAGTGATCATTAGTTATGATAATGTTATGCCTCCATTCATCTTCTGATGGCCACAGGCTCAACACGAAGGCCTACATCAAGTACCTTGAGGAGGTAATGCTCTCCTGTGTCAAGAGGGTGGCTGCTGGAAGACCCTGTATATATATCGCAATTTACTAAGCATAGTTTAGAAATGGCACGAGGCTGAATGGAGCACCCAGTGAGGTTCAAACTCATTACTCAGTTATAATTGATCTCACACGATAAGCCTCTCAACCACTACACAATGTTGAGGTGCCCAGAATGATCTCCTAAACATAGCTTAGATGTGGCACAAGGCTTAATGTGTGGGGCATCCAATGAGGATCATAATCATTACTGAGTCATTCTCGGTTAAATGAGATAAGATGGCTAACCATTACACCATGTCAAAGTGCCTATGCTTATATATATACATATATATATATATATATATACACACACACACACACATAATACCCCATGCTGACAGTATGACTTGGAGTTTCATTCACTATGCAATCATACCCATGACCACAGAGATTCCCCACATATAAGAATATAAAAATCCAACCAAATACAAATTTATTGCAACATATTGCTACATTTCACTGACATATATGAGGGTGACATCTGTAGACGTTCCTCACACATACACTTATACACTTACAATAATTAACATTACCATCCAACATATACCTAGACAAACAAGCATTTCTTTACATACACACACTTACACTATCACACTTTAATCTCCAAATGTTCCTCACACATAATTATATATTATTGCATTAATACATGTGACACATGTCTAACCAATGAGAATTACCAAAAATCATAACATTCCAATACTCTATCTCTTTTTTCTTTCATTTCTTTTCTCGATCTCTGACAAAGCATTAGTAAAGGTGAAACAGATTAAGATAGATTTCCTGCTTGTTTATTTTATCATCTTGTCAGATTCCTATCCATATCTGATTTACATTTGATCTTCAAATATATAATATATATATGAATATTGTTTTAGATGTATTAGTACATATTTTATATTGAGTTTAGATAAATTCTTTTCAATTGTTGATGTGATAAAGTTAGTTGATAGTACAATATATTTTTTTTGATTCATTGGCTTTGTCAGGAAGAGCTGTTTTTCTATTTTAGAATACTTTATGAGCCTTTTATTTTGCATTGAATATAAAATAATTAGGATACTGAAGAAGCTTGAAAGTGTTTTCAATATATTTCACCTCTTCATGTAAATACTGTGGTCTGTAAATTCTGAGTGCTCTTAAGTAGAATCCAATGATTATACTGGATTTTATTTTGCTGTTATGATGAGAATAGAAATTTATTAAATGCTTTTTTGAGGATGATTTCTGGTGGGCACCAAGCTTTAAACTTTTGTTAATGTAGCATAGCATGATACTTAGGAAAGTTAAGGAATTGTATTCTTTCTTTTTGTATGTAAATTCTGTTGTATGTTCAACTTTGTTTATTTTATTTATTCGGTCAGGCAAAGGGAAGCTAAGGGATCCCATTGGTAATCCAAATTTTTGTTTGTAAAAATCATGATTAAATGATGTCAATGATATTAACCAACAAAAATTTTGATATATGGAAAATGTAATTAGTGAGCAGAGTTCAAATTTTGGCTGAGACTTTTTGTGTTAATTTTGCAGTAATTGTCTTTGGAAAGGCATGAATCCATTTGATCCCTGGAGGAATAATTATAGCAGGATGCATCTGTTTATGTAATGAATCATTTCTTTTGATTATAAAATGTTCTTTTGTCAGAGCAAACTTTTCCATATAGCAGTTATTTACAGAGGTCTTTGTTAGTCAAACATGCATGACAAACATAGTCCACACTGTTCTGCTTTCTGCATGATGGTGGGGACCTTCTGAAAGCCAGCCTTTCATCCTGGGTAAGACAATAAACTACATCAAACAACAAGGCCTCTAATCAGGAGGCTTTGAGGAGTATGGAACCACCTCTTAATTGCTGGTGTTGCCATGTCCATCCTGACCTGGGGTGGTAGAATCTGTTAGGGTCTCAGCTATGGGTAAATAGTTAACCCCTAAACTGGGGTCAAAACACTATGAAAGTGTAAAAATAGGCTTTAATAGAGCAATCTGCTTTTGTAAAAAAAAAATACTAGCAATAAATTTTTGATGAAAAAATTATTACTAACAATACATTCTTGAAAAATATATTATGAGCAATACATTTTTGAAAAAAAATATTACCAGCCAAAAAATCTTGTCAGCATAAATAACCTACTGAGGTTGACATGCTGTAAAACAAATCAAAGCAAAAGCCAGCCTGCTTTAGGACTTCCATGTCAGGCTTTTGTTGATATATTTTGTTCATTCAACAAATTATGAACAAAATAATTGTATTATTCAGTATTCCTTTGATAATATTTGTTTTTATGTTTCATTTCAGGTGGGGCCATCAGCAAGCATAAAGAAAGAAGTGGATTTGTACCAGTTTTTGCGGCAAATGTTGAATGAAGAAGTTCAAAGTCGAGATGCTGTCAGGAAATCAGAATTAGAAGTATGCTGACTGAATTCTATCAAATTCTTTCTTTCTTAATATTAAGCCAACCAATGTGTTTTTCTGAAAGTATAAGTGATTATTACAACAAAGCTATTACAAGAGTGACTGTAAAAGTAATTATTACACATGATTATTACAACAGTGTTACAAGTGAAAATTACAAGAATGATTATCAAAAGAGATTACTATAAGGGTGATTATTAAAAGTGGTCATTACAACAGTGATTATTATAAGTAATAATTACACAAGTGATTATTACAACTTGTGTGTATATTTCTGAGATGATGTATTGTAACTATTTACATTATTTACATCTTCAGATTTTTGTCCTCATCTTTATTGCCATATTCACAACATTTTGGCCATTGTATACTCCTGTCTTCTCCAGATGATATACATTGGAATTTTGAACCGAACCCTTTATTTAGTCCATAGAGGTAGATTCTTCTAATTCCATGTGTCATGCATTTTTATTTTTTTATTTTTTTGGGCAGGGAGGAATATTTCAGCTTCAGCTAATTCCCTTTAGCAATGTTTTTATCGATTAAGCCATGTACCCAGTAAGTAAAAGTGTTGGTTGAGTAATTCAAAATGGGACTTGACTGAAAGAGTTGTGTGTTCTATAGCAGAGGGAACAAAAAATTGGAGAGTAGAGTTACTAAAGGGAATTAACTGAAACTAAGATATCCAAAACAAAAGAGATATGGCTTGTGGAATTAGAAGAAACTACCCCCATGGAATAAATAAAGGGTCCGGTTCAAAATTTCAAAGTATGTCACGAAGAAGGCCGAAGTGTACAACAGCCAAAATGTTGTGAATATGGCAATAGAGATGAAGAAAACAGCCTAAATGATGTAAATAGAATAATAACCATTTATAATAATCGCAGGACAATGTTCTGAATGATGTAAATAATGTAAATAATTAGAATACCTCATCTCAGAAATATGGACACATGTAATATTCATTTGTCATAATCACTTGTGTAATTACAACTTATAATAATTACTGTTGTAATAACCACTTTTAATAATCACAGGACAACAGTATGAATGATATTAATTCAAATATACACTCTTATGCACCGGAGGGAGTTGTCAGTGTTTATCAAATAAAATAATTGCAGAAGTGATTATTACAATAATATAGTGAATATTATGACAGTGATTATTACAAATGTCAAATGTGTACTGGGAATACTTGATGGAAGGAATTAATGCCCATCATAGATATTATAGTGTCTGACAACAGATTTTAATAATTGTGACCAGTGGTATCTGGCTATAATTCTCTGTAGCAACAGACAAGTAACACTGCCTCAAGTCATATCCACATTCAATGCAGGTGGTGGAGCAGAAGATCAATCAGGGGGTCCTGTTATTATCATGAAACTAGACAGCTATTTTGAATTATTAAAGAAATATTATTATATGTTATAAAATCATTACAAAAATAGCCATTTTGTTTCAACACATGTGGTGTCTTATCAAGTGATGATGTTGAATGTAGAATAAAGGGTTTTAAAAGGTTCAAATCAATCACACACCCCTTGCTAAGAGAAATGCTTTTACATAAGCTGGAATGACCAATCAAAATACAAGTATACAAGAATTCAAAAACCTTGACAATGAACTACGGTTATAATAATTATTTAATGCTTTGATGTTGGGGTTAGACTAAAATAGAATTCATTCTAACTAATAAATATTAAATTATACGATAAAATTTGAAATTACAAATTAAAAATTACCCATTTTAAAATTTAAATTTAATCTACATTAAGTTTAAAATTATAAAATTACTGAGGAAAAAAGAAAAAATACATATGTTATTCTATTTATTTTGTTTTTATTGAAATTAAGTTGGAATAAACGTTAAGATCAAATGTTGCTTTAAACTTCATGACAACATTGATACATTTGAAGCATAAACAGAGGCAGGGGAGGATGACATCTTGCAAACAGCAATACATGCACAATCAGATTATAATACATAAACACGCAGATGTATTTAGATATATATACATACAAAAAAGCGACGAAGCAGGAAATATCTACACGACTCTTAAAAAAAACACAATATACATGCACAATGAAAAGTACACACAAGTGACTATACACACAGACACTGTGAACCAGAGTCAAGCCTTTTTGTTACAGGAGGTGTGAATATTTAAGCAATATAGTTTTACCAAATTTGGCAATTTGTTTAGGGTAAAGAGTGTATAGTGATAGTAATAAATACATTACTAAATAACCTCCAACCCCAATTAGTAGATTATGTAGTAGTCTGCAACCAAAATAATTAATAATAAAAGAAAAAATTAAAAGTTGAGCAATAAAAGTAATTTAAAATATAAGATAAGAATGGTAGTTAAGAATTATGAAAAAATAATTATATTATAAAAAAAAAAATTAAATAGAATATAAAATATTCCCATGATGCATCAGAACAAGTGTTTTATGGCCAAAAGATATAAAAATCAAAACTTTGTCTTGATTTTGACCACTGTAAAAAGCAAGCATTCAGGAGAGTCTTTGACAAAATTTGTTGTCATCAACAAATCAGCAAAATTTCTTTATTTCTGTGCATATCAAAATTATATAAAAATATTCTTTGAATAATAGACATTTCTTTGAAATGTATTACTTGACAAGCTGAAATGTATACTAAAGCAATTTACTGTTTTTCCTATGCCTATAAAATATAAACTATTAGTATTACTGAATTGTATTTTATTGTAACTCATTTATGATTTTCTTTATAATATTTTAATTTAATTGTGGTCTCGTAATGACCTGTTTAACCCTAACATATATATATATATATATATATATATAACATTCAGACAAGGCTAACACATTACAGAACTCCTCAACAAGTGTTTAGAGATATTATTTGGTAATATCCCGTTAAAATCATACAATTCTGTATTTAAAAACTATAGTAAATTACTTCTGTGTGGTAATAAAATAAGCACATCCCATCTCCACTTGTAACCATACGCAAAAATAAAATAAACATTTTCAGTGCTAAAGCTGAATTAGTCAAATAAAGCTTCATAAGCTTCTACTTAGAGTTCTTATGTTACATTGTGTTTGGTCATATTCTCAAATATTGTGATTTTGTTGGAGGTATACATAATTTTGTAACCTAATGTATGTATTAGATCATTGCAAAAGTTTGTGCCCAATCAGAATATTAAAACCAATGAAAATTGAGAACAAAATTTTGCAGTGATCTAATAGCATCAAATAAGATGCATCTAATTAACATCTCCATAATTAGGACTGTGTCTATTTTTTAAATTCTTTTTCTTCAGGTTTTTTAAGAATTAAAGTTGATCATAGATATTTTTTTAAATTTCTAAAAAAATAAAATATCACAGTTTTTTAATTGTTTTTTCACGGAATATTTTCAATAAGTTTGAAATTCTGTAAAAATATTCAGTTCTTCTTAAAGTTTAATCTTTATAAATTAATGCACAGGTGAAGACAATTTTAGATGCGCGTCTTATTGAAGAAGCTGCTTGCAATTTGGAAGTTTCTGTCTATGACACGCAGAGGAATGAAAAGGCAAGAGCTCGAAGAGAAAAAATGGTAAGAATTTCTAAGAATTAAACTATTTTGGGGGGAAAATTAATTTGGGTTAAATTTCTCTTTTTTTCTTGTATAGCATTGGGGCAATAGTGAAATCTGTCCACTGTTCTTATACTGATTTTAAAATGATTGTAAAAATAACAAAACCAATAATATATATATATATATATATATATATATATATATTTTCTGTGAAAATTTCTCGGACATTTAGGCCAGTAAATGTTGTTTAATACTGTTTATTATAAACAGAGCATTTACTTAAATATTTGTATCTATAAAAAGAATGTATAAACATAAAAATGTCTTAAAATAATTGTTGGACTTTGTCCATTTCATAATGTGTGATATATATATATATATATATATATATATATATATATATATATATATATCAAGAACAATTTTATGCATTTTATCTTTTAGTGCTACATTAAAATAAGTTTGTTTATGTTTATATATATATATATATATTTTTTTTTCAACCCAAGCAAGGCAGGAGTGCCACTAGCATGCAAGGGGTTACAAAAAGTAGGAGCAAGTGTAAAGAGGTGTGAGAGAGGAAAGGATGACGAGAAGGACGGGGAATAGATCAAGGCATCTGTAAATGTCGATTGACATTGCATTTGAATAGGTGAAGATTATAGCTATCAGGGAAGTAAGTAAGGGGAAGGGAGTTCCACAGATGGGAAGTGTGAGACATGAAGCTATTGGAGTAGAAGAGACAGCTACATTTAACCATCTTGACGGTGAATGGGTGGGACCAAGATGCTGACCTAGTGACACGTTTAAATTCATGCATTTTGGAAACTAGCGAAAATAGCTCGTCGGAGTAGTTACCATGAAAGTATTTGTAGAAAAGACAGAGGGAGGCGTCGGCCCATCTGTGTGAGAGTGACTGTAAACAAGATGCCAGATCATGGCTAACCACAGCAAAATGACAGCAAAATTCTATGCAAGGGTGAATTGTTGATTCATAGATTTGAAGGATGGACTCGGGTGATAAAAACTTTCTGGCGCAACACAGAGAACCAACTTTCTTTGCGATGGATGAAGCTATTGATTTGATGTAATTATTCCATCTGAGGTCAGTGAATAGTGCGATACCAAGCAGTCACAAAGAGGTGCTCTCGTGGAGTTGAACATCAGATATTCTAATGGAAGGCAAGGAGGGTTCTCTGTAGTGGGTAAAAGAAAGCAGTTTTGTTTTTGAGGCATTAAAGTTAACCAGCCATTTCCTACTCCAGTCAACAATCGATTGAAGGTCCTTTTTGAAACCAATGGCCAGGTTGGTTTTGTCAGTGATACCAGATTTGCTTTTTAGGCAGGAGTAAATTGTGGTGTCATCTGCATAGATGCTTACTTGGGAACTGATGACATTGGGAAGACCATTAATGAAGATAAGGACCATTGTAGGACCCAGGATATATATATATATATATATATATATATATATATATATATATATATATATATATATATATATATATATAGGGCTGTGCAATCCATGTTTACACAAAAAAATTATTCATCCTAAAAAATATTAATAATTCAAATCTGCTCAATAAACGAAATGAATTTGTCTACTTGTATGTATAAAAAAATGTTTCTCTTAAAATATTGTAATCCTGGATAATCCACTTTTCATCTAAATTTAATTTCAAATTTTAATTTTCCACCCACTTTTATTTTGGTTCATACACAGATTATCTCCCTTGAACGAGTCAAACATATTTTACAAACAGCATCCATCATTCAAATTTTCAATTTTCCTTTTTATCTCTTTTTTTCTATTAATGACTCATAACTACACTTCATTTCCTGCTCTTAAACCCTGGTATTGCTGAAGTACTATTTTTGTACTCTTTTAATTTTGAATTATGAATCAGTGTCTATCGCATGAGCATCTATATACTTTTTTAAATAAACAATTAACTATATCTTGTGCCCAACGTGTTGTGGGTAACCAACGAAACTTTTGTCGCACACCAAACGTAGGTATATGTATATATATATATATATATATATATATATATATATATTGAAACAAAGACCTGATACCACAGAACAGGAATATTGATTTAAATAAACAATTTTATGTTCATTTTTTTTTTTTTTTTTAATATTCGTACCTAGGCTGCGTTTCGACCAACGCATCATCAGGGACCAATTGTTAGCAACTTTTAACTCATTTGAATTGATAAGAGATAGTTACTGGAACACGCTTAAAATTACGAAATACGTACAATTAAGAAAAAACAAATAAATTAGTGATTAAAATACGTAAATAAAGATAAAATTTTGATCCAGTGGAGCATAAAAAGGAAAAAATAAAGCTCACGTATCTCCGAATAAATTCAAGAATCTTAAAAAATTCTCCTTCTGCTTGCATAGTATAGGCTGGAATAATTTTAAGCATAAAGCTTCGAAAATTAATAAATGATGTTTTGATCTACCTGTATGCAAAATAGAAACTGACTGAGTCAAAAAACAAGATGAGCATGATTCATTATCTAATAGGTGTTGTCCAATTAAAAACTCATGTGCTAATTGCAACACATGAGAATGATCACAAGAATGTAATCTAATATACCTAGGAACATGTTGGCTTATTCTCGACTCGTTGAGATTTGTCCATCCTATGTATTCAGCTTCGCACTGACATTTGAATTTATAAATAAGCAAACTTTTATACATATATATATATATATATATATATATATATATATATATATATATATATATATATATATATATATATGTATGTAACTCATTTGGACCCAAAGAAACTCCATTTCAATTTACTTTGTGAGTGTTCTAAACCAATCAAGTGTGGGACCTACAGTGACACAATAACTACTTAGACTGTGTGTCTGCTACATGTATTTTGAAGTGATAAGCACAATGTGTGATTGTAGGCAGCAGAATCTTGTCCTGTATTTATAGAAATAATCTACCATAAATTTAATCTCAAACAAATCACACAGGAACAGGTAACCATCTGTGATGACATGAAGTAACATTTTATCGTGTAACATTGATTTTAGTTAGATTTAGATCTTTTCTTACTAAGGTGTAAATATTTATGCTACATAATTTTACAAAGTTTGGGTATTTGTTTAGGAGAAAGACTGTTTAGCAACATTATTTAGTAATATCCAATTAAAAACAAATAAGGAAACTTCTTTTCATAAATGAAATGAAAAAAATTTATAGAATGTCAGGAAAACTCCAAATCGTAACTAGGTTGAAAAATAAAACTAATTTTGTGGAGAAATAAATATACTTCACTTTGCTACCAGTTTCAATAATCTATCTTGTCTAAAAGTTGTTTTATGGCATTGGAGACCTTACTTATTAATCAGCTCTCATATTACTCAAATTAAACTTTTTCTTTGACACTGCACTTAATCCAACAATTCAAAATTGATTAAATAGATAGAACATTAGAGATATAAATTTTCAAATCAAAATTAAGTTAGTAACTGTGACAGGATGCATACATACATACATACATATTGATATATATATATATATATATATATATATATATATATATTTATAACCTCTACTTCAATTCAAAAGACCACAGAGGAGTGTGAATATATATATATTTATATATATATATTAGAAACTTGCCAAATGAAAAAGATTTCATTGAAACTAGATTTGATTATGTGTTTCACCTTTCAATGCTTCATCAGATTCAAAACATGAAAGAAAGGAATGTGTGTGTGTGTATTTGTGTGTATACTTAAATAAGCATACACACAAATACGCACACAGTTCTTTCTTTGATGTTTTGAATCTGATGAAGCCTTGAAAGGTGAACTGTATAATCAAATTTACTTTCAATATCTTTTCCATTTGGCAAATTTCTTTAAAACTTTGTCAGGATTCTATATCCTATTTTAAACACACACACACATGTATATATGTTCACGATCCTCCCCAATCTTTTGAACTCCTGTTTATCCCTTGTTTCCAGTTTAAGATTGAGTTTTAGGTTACTTCAAGAATCTTCTCTTTCATTCCCAGTAGTCTCTTGTGTCTTAGTGGCTGTTGTGGAGTAAAGAGTACATCCCTGGTGACTCTATGAACTTGTTCAATACTATAAAAAGTTTGATAGTATGAGGTTAGTAGTAGTCATATTGGAGTCAGTCTTTATACTACAGGCATACAGTAATAGCCTAAACATTACATATAGAGAATACTTAATGAATTATGTTGTACCAAGTACGAGTATGTGTTATAGTAATAGCCTTACAATAAGAAATAATAATAGTTGACAATGAGGAAATTTGAATACAAACACAAGATAAAATCATAACATTATAATTGATATAGTTGACAATGAGGAACATCCATGTAACTTCTGTTGCACATAGATGAGTTTTGCAAACCTGGTCACCCACTATTATAACTCCAGTTATGTAGTGCTTTTTACACCACGATTGAGTTCAATTTGACTTATGGAAGTCTAATTTAAAAATGATGTCTGAGTCCAATGATGGGGTTATGTGCATATCACTCAGTAGAACCTCTGTTCCAGGGGTAGAAAATCAGGTGTGGCTACTCCAAATGAGTCAAGTGTTGAGTTGGAAGAGAATTTCTGAACAAAGCATGCAACCTTGTCTGCTGTAGATGTCAGAACTTCAAACTGATTGACTAGAAGAGAGATTGAGGATTTGCTGTTGTTCAGTAGACACTTGCAAAGCCACCAATAATCTCTAGAATTGAACTTGTTAGATGCTATATGTTGTTTCATTCTGTCACTAAACAGTAACTCCACTTCTTTGAGGACATGCTTGCACTTATTAAGAGCATAGACAATGGGATGCCTGTTGCAATCAGATGTGTCACTCTGGTATAGCTGGAAGAAGTGATTCCTGTGGGCTATAGCAGCCAAGTATGCAGGTGAGAACCAACGAACTGAACATGATTTAATGTGATATTTCCTCACTAGAATGAAAGCATTGATGCTGGCTCACCCAGAAGGAGACCTCAGGCACGCATGTTTGAACATGATGATTGGAAAGTACATTCCAAGGGACATTACAAAGGAAATCACGGAACAAGTCCCTACCCGCTTATTGATAACAGAAAGATATGCTGTTGATAGGAGCTTCTTGGCTAGTAGGGGAGCAGAAAGAGAAGTTTACAGACACTGCCATATGATCAAGAGGGCAGAGCTGCATAGTACAATATGAGCCAGTGAGAGAGGTAAAAAAGAGATCGAGAAGAGAAGTGTGTTCATCAGGGTTACTGGGGAAATGCATGGGGAAGTCCACCACTTCCATGGGAGATTGAATGATTGAGAAGTTCAGTGTTTGGATGCCAGTAAGGTCAGTGGCAGAGTGTTTAAGCCACCTGGCATTAAAGTCACCAAACACAAATATATTTACAAACGGGTTATGTGTCATGAGCACTGGTGCCAGCATCACCTCCAAAAGTTACTGATGAAACTTCCTGATATTTAAAGAAGAGAAATATATTGTGAATTCCATGGATGGAGTGAATAAGCAATGAGGAAGTCTTAAAGAAAATTTCTTGGACACATACAGAGGAAGGAGAGTTGGCATATCAAGGGCAAGAGAGATAGGGGAAAGCAGTGGGCCACATACCTAATAAGCTTGTATGAATGGATGTAAGAGGATTAGCAATTGGAGAAATGCTGCTAAAGGCATTGAGGCATAGGATGTTGTTGAGAGCTATGATCACCCATGTTCAAAAGGAACGCAGAAGAAGAAAAAGGACTTAA
>OZ010610.1:1363841-1456341 GCA_963932145.1 Acanthosepion lycidas | reverse complement strand
TGGTCAGTCAAAGTGAAAGGTTACTTTTGGCACCATAATATGTCATTAAGAGAATTTTGTTTTATTTTATTTATTTAATTATCCTTTTATTTTTTATTTTTATTTTTTAAACGGCTGTTTCATACTTAAACGCGTCACACTGAACTACAATTTGTTTTTTTGATGACTTCATAAAGAGTTTTTCCTATTTTGTGATTGGATTAAGCTTTTAAACCTTTTACTAGACTATGAAATTTATTTTTTTATCCTAATTATTTAATGCAAAAATTTGTTGATGTCAACAGAAAACTGTTAACTCATGTCTGTGGTTTAATAAACTTTCATTATTTAGAAACTTAATAATGTTCATTTTTTTATGTAGGCATAAAGGGCATGGGTCATCCCAGGTTTTACAAGTTCTTGTTCTATTCATTATTTTCCATTTTACTTTTGGTGTTTTATTCATTTCCTTTAAATGCCAAAAATATTTGGATAGAGATGTCTGATTTCTATTTCTAATATTACTGAAGGAGCTTTTGTGTTGTCTTCATCTAATTTTAAATTCATTCTTCATTGAACCAATGTATTTCCTATCAGTGTTAGGACTCTCAATGGATGAGATAGTGCATTGGTATACCACAGATTTTGTGTGGCATTTGTTTTTCAATGGGCAGTCTTCAGGGTTTCTACAATCACTTAATTTTTCATTATTTTTGTCTAATTTTAGTTTAGGATTTTTATTAATACTGTTTTGGCATGCATGTTTTTCCAGTATTTTATTATTATGTTTTTTTATGATTCTTTCTAGATTTTCAGTGCAACTGTAACTTAATTTTAAGGTGTTTTTATTAAAGATCTTGCTAAGTTTGCTATTAGTAGGAAAGTGTTTTTCAATTAAAGCTAGGAACTTATGTCCTAGTTTAATACTAACCATTTGGTTGAATGGAGGGGTATACCAAATGATTTTCCTTTTCCCGTTTTTCTTCTGGTTAGTACTATTGTTTCTATAATTTATGTTAGTGTTTTTGTATCTGATATTTTTCAGGGCTGTTTTATAAAAATTACTGTTGTTGGAATATTTCCTTATTGGCAGAGTTCATACTGATTCTATTCCTTATTGATGTGATTATATGCTTAATTATAGATGGAGGGTGGTTTGACTTAGGGTGTACATACAAGGGATTAGTGTTAGGTTTTCTGTAAGGTAGGTATATGTTGTTCATTAAGTCTAGAGTTACGTCGAGGAAGTTTACCCATTTTAATTTAGTATTGACTGGAGTTTTTAAGTTTAGTTTTCTGAATTCGCTATATATTATCTTTCTAATTTTATCTATTTTAAAATTTGTGAAGCTCCTCACTACCATGAGCCTGTCATCTCTGTAAAGCCCAATGTCCTTAATGTCTAATTCACGGTGCGCAGTTAGATTGTACAGCATAAATAGACCGACAATGTCAGAAGAACTCAGAGTCTAAAGATCCCATGGTGATGTCAAAATTGTCATTAGTGTTTTTAATCCATTGGTCCCCATTATGGATGAGGACAGATTTTTTTGCACTACAAATTATGTTCATTTCTTCCTTAGTTAAGTCAGAATATACTGTAGCAAACTCCAGGGCAGTCGTGAAGAGATCCCTTGATATTGACTGGTAATAATCCACAATATCAAACTGTATTAGGGTGCAATCAGACTTATTGGATGTTGGTAAACCAATTGATAACTTCTTTGGTATTAATCCAGAGTGTTAATCCAAGGCATTTTTTGATTTGCTTAGTGATCCCTCTAGGATTCTTTTGCTTATCTTTCCTATGTTAGGTGTGGTTGGGTTTATCATTCTGGTAGCGGGGTCTTCCTCAAAATCTTGTTTGTGGTCCTTAAGAGTGATGTAGCATTCCTTTTCAGCTTGTTTGCCTACCCTATCACTTATTTTTAATTTTTCAGTAATAATTTTACTAGTTCTGTTGATACTGTCTACCATATAAATATTGTTATTAGGAGCTTTTTTATAAGTCTCAGTTAAATTTTTTAAAATTAATTTGTTGTAGTCGTCTGCCGCCAATTTGTAGAAGTTTCCCATTTTGTCGCACTTAACTAGTATTTTATCGCTGTCATTGATGCTTTTAACTATTTGGTCTAGATGTTTTTGGAAGTTGCTTTTCTTTTTTTGAAAGGAGATGTCATTGATTATATTGAGAAGGTCATTTTCAAATTCCTGTAGTTTTTTGTTAAATGGTGCAACTTTTTTACTTTTAAACCTCATGTTCTTTTTGTGTTAAGTTATTCCCTCATAGGAAGAAGAATGCTTTCCATCTCATTCTTCTTATTAATTCCTTTGTTAATTTAATTATTTTGTTAAAATTTTGCAAGAATGCAAAAGATTAACAAAATAATTCTGTTTGTTTGTGTGTGGAATGTTCTTCAGAGAAATGCTGGAATTTACTTTTTCCATATTTTTAAAGTTCTTATTTTAAAAATAAAGGTTCAGAGTGCTTGATCTTAATTTGGGAGCTGATATATATGTGCAAATATGTAGAAAAATAGGAAAGAGCACTTTAGGTAAATAATACGGAGTTCTTTAGTATTTTTGTTTTTATTTTTTTTATTTTATTTATTTTTTTTTTTATTTGTCAGGTGATTTTTGACATTTGATTACGATGGCGGGTTCATAGCACTTTTCATTTCTTAGATGAGTAATTGTTAATGTGCTTGTATTATTTTGAATTATTGTTCTCATCTTTGTTGATATAGATGTTATTATTTGACCAATTACTCTCAAGTCATCGTCAGGGGTCCATTGATTAGCTGATATAGGATTATTGAGATATTTTGTTTCAGTTAAGGTTTGTCACTACCAGATCAAATGATTGAACACAATTACCACTAAATGACAGTAACACATGTATAACCAACTCCTTTGTCCACTATGCTACTGTTCCAATGGACATTACTGGTGTGTTTTTTTTGAGCTTTTATATTCAATATTAAAAGGCTCCCAAAAAACACCACTTCACTATCACAATAATCAAAAGATATTCCAGATCAAGCCATCAATGGACATTTGATGATGACCAAATGATACCTTGTCGAAATAGTGTGTCTATAACAGCATCTATATCAACAAAAAAAGGAATAGTTTAAAACAATACAAGAATATTGACAATTACTCATCTTAGAAATGAAATAGTAAATTATGAAAGAGATATGTCTCACAGATTCTAGTCTTAGATTCTGTCGATTATTCTGAGAAACCTGTGGCTAAAATGTCAACCTGCACTTGTTTATCATTCTAAGAATCTGATTCATTGACTGTTAATGATTCAAATTCTCCTGCTGCAACCATTGCCATACATTCTTCAAGCAATCTTACTCCAAGAATAAAGATCTCTGTCAAAGAATGAAGATTTCTGAGTCTATTATGCTACTGATAAATGAATGATTTAACAAGGTAGAAAAACGCAATCCATTCGGGACATTGTAACAATAGCAAAGTCAAGTTATTAGTGTAAAGGGCATGTTAGAACAGAAAGTGTACATAGACTGTGAAAGTGAAAATGGCTTGTGAAAGTAAAGCATAGAAGATGATTAACAGGAATGAAGAAGAAAATGTGATAAGGAAAAGATGAAAAGAAAATGTGAGGGCAGCAAAATAGGAAGAAAATGAAAGTAAAAGAAAAGCAATGAAGAAAAAAGGGAATGAAGTATGTGATGCAAGACAAAGGTAAGAGAGAAGGAAAATCAAGAGACAGGAGAAAAAAGAGTAATGAAAAGAAATGAAAGGTAGTAGTAGAAATTATGAATGCTCCTCAACTTCTATTTCTTTCTTTATCATAAGACTGCTAGTAATAGGCATTAGCAAGCAGAGAAAAGCTAACAGTAGCCTTGTCCTTTCTACCTGAATCTAGTCTGTTTCTTTTTCTTTTTTTTTTTTTTAGTACTTAAAGATTAATTCAATGTTTTTCTATTTTTCATATGGGAAGAAAATATTAAATAATTGTTTTTTTCCAGTTTATTTTTCTATTCCAAATTCCTTAAGCTGTACAAACTTTGAATATCTGTGAGATAAGCTTAGAAAAATATTAGGAAGATTGCAATTTCATTGAGTATATTACACATTATTTTCAGATTTTAGGATTAAACTTTAGGATGTAAATTATCCACAATAACTAGATATTATTTTTTCTGGCCATGTGCATGGCCATATTCAAGATTGTATGACCAAAAGTAAGGCAACCTCAACATATTTAGAAAGGATGTTAGAATAATCCTGAACTTATACTGGGAGAAAACCACCTGCATATGGATAGAAAATGAATTCAGTAAATATTAAAAAAATAGAACCGAGGATGTGTCTTGTTAAAAACTCTATTCAACTTATACAGTGAGGTGATTCTGAGAGAATTATAAGTCATACCAGGATTTATTATTGGTGGCCACAGTCTTAATAATGTAAGATATGCAGATGACATAGTGTCAATAGCAGACATAGAAAACTACAGAAACTCTTACAGATGGTAGTGAAGGAAAGCAAGAATAGAGGACTAATCATCAATTGTAAGAAGACAGAATGTATGGTTGACAGCATGAGAAAGAGCCCATGTAAAGGAAAGAGAGAAGAAAGGACTAAACATCAATTGTAAGAAGACAGAATGTATGGTCTTCAGCAAAAGGAACAGTTCAAGTTGTAAAATACAAATTGGAGATAGCAAAAAGGATGCAAGTACCAAAAATCTATATATCTAGGAACTGTTTTAACAGATCATGAAAAGTTTGACACTGAAATCCAAAAGCACAATGAGATAGTGAACATTGCTTCCCAAAAGCTAAGCAATGTATTAATAAACAAGAAAATTGTGTTAGAAATAAAACAGGGGACTGCACTTTTATGTAATTTCAGTTCTCCTTTATGGCAGTGAAAAATGAAAATGAAAAAGTGACAGGAAGCATAAAAAATTTGGTTCTACAGAAGGATGCTGAGAATACTTTAGACTGAAAATGTGAGCAATGACAAAGTTTTAGAGAGAATGTAAACAAAATGGACACTTACACTTAGCATCAGAAAGAGAGAGTTGAAATCTTTAGGGTACATAATGAGGGAAGGGGGCTTGGAAAATTTGAGACTCACATGACAGATTGAAGGCAAGAGGGACAGAGGATAGGGGAAAACAGTGCATAACCAATTTAAAGAGCTTGACTAATTGGTTAGCAGGACAGTTTAGGAAAGTTAGAAAAAAGACAAAATTTCCTAATAGCTACAAAGAACAGAAAAATGTGAATGGCCATAATAGCTAACATCTTAGCAGGATTAAAAACAAAACCTTTCAAAGGGAGGATGAACCTTCTTGTAGGGTCACCAGCCATCTAATACAATGGAGTAGATGTCTCCATAGCAGTATGGGGATAACATAGCATCACTGGATAAAGGGCTTCCTAGTCACTCCCCAGTGTGTGGAGGTTCCCCCAAAGGAATTAACATCTATGTGTCCGTGATCAAAGTGAGCCTTCAAGTTGGAGAACATTGGCTATAATTTAACCTGGGGGGGATGGGTTCTGATTTATTTGCCCAAGATACATAATTCATGAATGAATACCTCTCCAACTTTCAACCCAGCAATATGGAAGGAACTGGTCAGGTGTTCATGATATCACAGTGACCCTATGTCTACCTTAGGTCATGGGAATGATGATGATGATGATGATGATAGTGGCTAACAGAATAGGGTTATTATATGTATGAAGATAGAGGCAGGGAGAAGAGAAGGTTGAAAATAGAAGTAAAAAGAGGTAGAGAAGAAGGTAAAAACTGGATGAAAGTGAGAGAAAAAGAGAGACAAGCATAAATAAGAAATCCAATCAAGTAGAAAATTTAATGAATTGGTTTGATTGCATTTGAAGGTGCCAACTAGTATCCTTTAGCCTTTATCGACATAAAGACAATTTGATTGGCTAATGAAAAGGTTGTTTGATGAGTGGCATATCTATAAAGTGTTTGCACTTTAGCTCTGTTGTCCTTATCTGATGCACAATTAGTTTGATTGAAAGTCTTTGGAGGAAGCCTTGTTTCTGGCAATGCACAATTCACATTTTGAAAGATAGGTTACTTGTCAGCTATTGAGAAATTATGTCACTTTGCTTTGTTTATGTCTTGTGGAGTAACAATTTGAACATTCCTTGAACAGCAAAAAGAGAATGAGTAACTGTATAGATAAACAGGGTGGATAATTGTTACTTCGCAAGCATATTTTCTGGTAATCCCAAATGAATATCTTGAAATTTATGATGTAAAAGAATCCTGACATGCAATTATTCACAGTAAATGCCTCCACACACAAAGCCCTGTTTGGACAAATGAACATTTCTGTATCAGTGATGATCTTTCCACACTCTTTCAGTTGATACATTCTCTAACCTTCTTCAGGTGAATAATTTGTAAGAAATGTAAAAGATCTTTCTTTTTTTCTCTATAATATTAAGCATTTTCACTATTATAATTTTATGACTAGTTTTAATTCCATCTTATTATTGTTGCTTTTTAGATGAAGCATTTGTACTGTTGTGATTTTTTCTAGTCTGTGACATAGAAATTCTACCTCCATACCAAGTGACAAACTGACTTATTAGTAATTGCTTGACTCTTTGTAAAATACAGCAAGTCTCTTTTGCATATATCACTACACCTCTTGGAAATGAAGAGGTTTCATGCCCTTTGTTAATCTGTGATTTTTCTGAATAATAGTGTGAGATCTTATCTTTCTTTTGGGATCTGTATCTGGTTCTTTTTATTGCGGATCTGGGTCTGGATTCATCTTCATTCTCATCTCCCAATATCATGTCAGATTTGTGCAAACTGTCCTCCATAGTTTCTTTATTACTATGTTTGCTTTCGCCAGCAGAAGCATTCAAGCTTGCCTCCCTTTAAATTTCCTCCTCCTTCCATTTTGACTTCTTCATTGTCAATTCTGTCTTTTTTGATCAGAATGAAGCAATAAATTCTGTCTATTTGTTGCTATTATAGCTGCATTAAATCCCTTTTGTGCAATAAAGTTAGCTCTTTTATGACTTGATTCTCTGTCTTTTTTTACCAATTTTTTTCATTTACTGAATAGGTCATTGTGATAAGCAATTTGACTTCACATCAATGTAGAGGGACTTTGCATCCAAGGAGAAAGTGGAATAGTTCTATAACTCAGTAATAATATTGGTAGATAACTATCTATGATGTCTCTGGATGGGAAAAATACCTTCAACCCCATTTTCTCTGTTTGCACCATTCTTTCTGCAGTTCTATTCGATTGCAGGTGGTATGGTTTTTTTTTTTTTTTTTTTTTTTTTTTTTTTATAAGGGAGATATCCAATTTGTTTTGTTTTAACCATGAACACAATGTTTCATCACAAAATTCTGGTGCATTGTCAGAGACTAATGTTTTATGCAATACATTTCTGGAAAATATTACTTGTAATATTTGCTTTACCATGGCTGCCACTTCAGACCATTCAGAGAATGAATCAACCAAAATTAAAAATAGTCCTATGCCTTTAACTTTTGCATGATCCATAAGAACATGAGCTCATAGCTCTTTTTCTTTAGACCATGAATGTATTTTGGAATGAACTTTAGTTTTGATAGAGCATTTACGTGTGGAATAGTGTTTCCTTTCACATATTCGATGTTGAAGTTAAAAGTCATGAGCTTTATGGCCCATCTTAAAATTCTAGAAGATGTAACTTTAGGTAACTCCTTTCTAGGGTTAAAAATAAACCCTAAATATTTATGGCCAGATTTAGGCAGAAACTCTCTGCCTAATAAAAATTGACAAGTTCTATCTGTGCTCCATATGATAGCTAATACATCTTTTTCAATATTTGAATGTTGTGACCAAGTAATTGGTTAAGAAATAACAAAAGAAGAGGTTGCAGATAAATAGGGTATTGAACAGTAAATACAACAGAAGTGTGTTATATGACTTGGGAGTGTGTGTTGTTTGACCAGTGTTCAGTCTATATCACTGTTATATTCAATGACCCCCAACCCCATGAGGAAACAAGTGGCACAAGGCCGAGTTTAACGTGGGTCATCCGAGCCTGTAAGCTCGGCCAAAATATCCCTGTAGAACTCGCATAAATGGGTTTGGGTCTGTCTACCTCCCCAGATGAAACTCTGCCCTTTGGTTTAGCCTTGTCCAGGTTCCTCTCTGCCCAAGGCAGAGAGTTTAACAGGAGCTACGAACAGTCACAGCCTTGGTAGAACAGTCTATATCACTATTCCTCTGAGGCTTACTTTCCTATTACTTTATAGTAAGTGGAAGAGTCCACAATAGCTTCATTAGAGGGAAGACACCACAACAGAATAGTTAGCCTTGGCTGATGTTAACCTCCTAGAAAGGTACATTATAGGATGACCTTCTTGAAACAAAATCACTGATATGGAATCCTCACTTGCATCCATACTTAATGTCACTTTCTTTTTAGAGTTAAAATTTTTTACAATGGGTTTTAATAAGTTCTTTCTTTAAATTTTCAAATGCTGTATTTTGCCATTGGGTTCATTTAAATGTGTTCTTTTTTATAACTCTGCAAAGGGTTCTATCAATCCAGTATACTTGGTCAAATATCTGCTATAAAAATTAACTAAACATGAAAAAGATGCCAATTCTTTTTTATTTGTAGGTGTAGCTACCTCTGCTATTTTCTTCATAAGAAATTGTATCTGGCGAAATTCCATCTTTGGAAATTTGGTATCCCAGATATATTATTATGTTACAATTTAACACACATTCATCCTTGTTTATGGTCAAACTGGCATATTTTAATTTGTTTAAAACATAATCCGTTTTTTGTTTTAGCTCTTCTCTACTAGTGGAACCAATATATATATATTGTCTTGATAAAAAATCATATTCTTAACATCAATAGTTGGTACCTTTTCAATGCCTTTTTGAAAAATAGCACTGGCTGTTTTTACACCATAAGGCGTATGCTTCCATCTAAGTCAGCCTATTAGAGAATTAATTGTAGTGCCCTCTTTAAATTTTCATCAGTTTTTATCTCATTACAGTCAGATTTGAGGTCAATTTTAGCAATGTATTTCATTTCCAACAACTTGTGAATGGTAGTTTCAATGTTATGAATAGGAAATAAATTGGAGAATATCTTGTGGTTTACTACTATTTTGTAATCCCCACATATCCTTAAATCTCCATCAAGATTTTGTCAAACAACAATGGATGAGGCCCAATTACTACCACCAGGGGAAACATGCTTTAAAATTGCTTTCTCCACCATTGTTTTTAGTTCAGCAACTACTAAAGTTAACATGTGAATGGGCAGTCTGCGAGGCTGTAAGAGGGATTGCCATTTTCTTTTAATTGAATGCTTGCTTTGTATCCTTTTAACATCCCTGTGTCACTTTTCAATTTCACACTGTTAATTCATTTGCTTGTATCCACTTTCATGACATCTATTCCAATGAATCCATGATTTTTTTCACATTTACTACTGCAATGGGAATAATTTTGAAGTGTGTCAGTCTTAAAAGTTCCTTCAAAACTACCTAATGTTTTGATGAAAGAGCCATTAAACTGTCTTAGTTTTTGCCAACTTTTCTTTAATTTGGGTTTGCCCATTCATTCCCAGAAATTTATTGTGATTAGAGTGACATCATTCCCAGTATCTACCTGCATAGGAAAAGTTATTCACTTTTCTCTTTATGTTTTTGTATTGCAAATACAGCTGAATTTTCCCTATTTTCTACCATTTCTATTTTCCTTTTATGCTTGCACAAAACTATAAATAGTTTTCCTTTTCACAATTTCACCATACTTGTCCTAAAGCTGGCATTTTTTCTTGTCCTGTTCATACTTTTTACCACAGTATTCGTACCACACAAGGAAATTCAATATGCTGTATCCGTTGGAATTAGTCTTGGATGTATTGAATTTTTCAGTTTACTCTAATTTTTGCAGAAACTCTAGAGATGCATCCAAGGACATTTTAGTCAGTTGTAACCATTTTTAAATGTTGTGTTTGCATGAAGTCTCAGGCATACATTCAATTAATCTCAACTGTATCAACTCATTTCCGATGGTCATTTCTCAAACTTGCAGAATCTGGAAGCCTCTCATAGCTTGTGTACATACTGTATTATTGTTTTGTTTGGCTCTTGTTTGCTTGTGAGAAACTTTGTCCTCTCAGCAATAACCAGCTTCTTTTTCAGCAACAAGTTTCTCTTTAACATGCCCAAAATTTGTGAAAAGAGCAAATTCTCTCATTCCCTGGGAGACATCAAGACAGAGCCAAAGAGTGATCTGTTATTGCATTCTCCCGTCCTGCAACTTTGTGGTCTTTTAATATCTTGGCCTGCGCATGTACAACAAAACAATGAATTCATGTTTCCACAAAGTCTGGCTCATCCAATGGTGTTAAAGATCCTATCAGTGACACCATATTTTTGTGGTGTATTCTGGTTTGTAAAGTAGAAGTTCTACATCCATACTGAGTGGCGATATTAGCAATTGTTCAACTCTATGCCAAATAGGGCAAGTTCATGTTACCTATAACACTGAAAAAACTGGCTGATTATATTCAATGACTCATAAAGAAAACTAGTTATATTCCACTATCATCACTCAGACCCCAAAATAATACCAGTCACAATGAACAGATATCCCCTTGGGGAGGTATTGTGCCTTGAAAGACTATGGGCCCTTAAACTCACACTTGGCCTCAAGTGGAACTTGTACATATAAGACATCACTAACGGTAAAATGGTCAGCTCCCTGTAACACGTCAGTATCTATTTGACACTGCATACTATCTTTCTTATATTTTCATACAAGCTTGAAGTCTTAAATGAACTGTTTATATGAGAAAATTGTTCCATCGAGCTTATCTAATATTTTGAAATCATCTTTGATTTACTTTATAACATAGAAGACTTCAAGCTTGTATGAAAATATAAATATCTCTGCGTGTTCCTATAAGAACGGAAAGGATTTCTTAACAAACTGTTTATATGAGAAAATAGTTAAATCGAGCTTATTTAATATTTTGAAATCATCTTCGAATATGTTATCACAACATCGCCCACGTGACGACGATGTGATCATATTTAAACGGAATGCTGATCTTATATAAAAATTTCAGTTATCTGTTTGGATTAGTCTTGCTCTTATGTCCATCGTCTTTTTCATGTTGAATTGAATATAGTCTAATGTTAATTATGTTTTATGAATATGTTCTGATGATGGTCTAAATAGACCGAAACGTCCGACATTGACATTATATTAACATTAATACAGCATAATTGCATATTAAGATTTTTGTTTGTTTTTTCTGTATATTTTTCTTCATATATATATATATATATATATATATATATATATATGTATGTTTATACAATGTTTTTAAAATAAGATATAGAAATCCCAACAAAGCTTTTAAGAAATTTGACAAATGAAAAACCTTTCATTGAAAATAGATTTGATTACAGGTTTTGCCTTCCTAGGTCTCATCAGATCCAAAAGGAAAGAAAGAAATGTGTGTATTTGTGCGTATGCTTAAATAATAAATCCTAGTACCTTTTCCTAAGCTGACATTTCTTGCAATTAAAGCAATCATTTCTGAAAAGTCTATATGTAGTTCTTGCTTTTGAGCCATTCTAAAAATTATGTGAGGATTTTCCTCTAATTCAAAAAAAAAAAAAAGAAAAGCTGGGAACATATATTAACAACTTTCCAAATGAACTAAGAATTATCAAGAAATGGTACAGAATAAATATTAATGACTTTTTTAAAAGTCACTCATTTTTTGTTTTTGGATCTGTTTTCCATTTGTCAAATTTTTTGATATATATATATATATATATATATATATATATATATATATATATATATATAATATAATTTGCTACTGAAAAGAGTCAAGGAAAGAAAAATATTTGTCCTAGCATTAGTTTCTATTTTTTGGGGTCTCATTTAAAATCATACTTGGAAGCTATGTATTGGGATATTTCTTTCTTTTAAATGTCAGAGATAAAGTTCATATTTGCATTGTATATGCTGTCCAAATTCCATGAACTTTGTGAGAGGACCTTGCACATACACACACATGCACATGCATATATATATATATAATTGAATGGGCTTCTAAAAAATACCTATTTTTACCCGTCTTGCTGTAGTGGAACATTCTAGTGATATAATCACCCAGTTTTATGAAATGGACTCTTCTTGCAATATCGTAAAAAAGAATTTTATATTATGTTAAACTTGATAAAGAAAACAAATCAATGGTGAATAGAATGCAATTTGTTTAATTTAATCTGACATAAACCAGAAAATGCAGAGCAACATAAAACTTTTAATATTTTATAAGTACAATACATATTTTGATGGTACGAGTGGACATTGATTACTAAAAGTCTATACTTATTTAATGACGATAGAATGTGATTTGTTTAATTTAATCTTCAGGAAATTTTGAACATAAAGAAGGCAGAGGAACATAAATGTTTTGATATTTTATAAACTGAGTGAAATAAAAAAAAAAATTAATGAAATAAATCCATCAATATTTTGAAGGTATATGTAAACTATATAGAAATGGGTGAGTTGCCTAATCAGAATGTAGTAGACTTTTTTAGTAATATAGTTATCTATCACTATTGGCTCATCTGGTGATGTACTATAAAAAGACAAATAGAATTTTATGAAAACTTGATAAATAAAACTCAAAAATTATTCAATGGTGGATAGAATGCAATTTGTCAGATTTAATCTTCAGGAAGTTTTGAGCATAAACCAGAAAATGCATAGCAACATAAAACTTTTAATATTTTATAAGAACAACCAATTTTGTTGGAATGAATAAACTAGTTGATAAATAAAAATGTATCATTTTTCAATGATAAATAGAATATTTTGTTTAGCTTAATATTCAGGGAATTTTGAACATAAATAAAATAACACAGAAAAAAATAAACACTTTATGTTGGACAACCTTTTTTATTTATATAATGTGCTCTATATATGATTACCAATGTTTCAAAAATATATAATGTGTGTTTCCCACTGTTGATGAATACACATTAGCACAGTTGAAGTTATGCCTGTAATGGCATTGGTGATACGTTCCTTGAGATGATTTATGTCTTGTATCTTCACCTGATATGCCATGGTCTTCAAGTACCCCCAAAGATAAAAATCAAGTGGGGAGAGATCAGGGGATCTTGTAAGCCACTCCACAGGACCACGCCAACCAATCCAAGCACCCAGAAAACTGCTGATCCAATAACTGATACACTTGCATTTTCTTATGTATGGAATTGCCCAGTCTTCACTTCCCAGTGTAGACGTTTTTAAAAACTCTATAAAGAGTTTTTAAAAATGTCTACACGGCCTTGTGGGTGATGAATTATTTTCCAGACTACAACCTCTTTTCCTGCAGACAAAACATTGCAAGCTTCACACTACTCTATTGCTATTTCCATGGCAAATGTTCTGATGAACTGCATTCATTAATTCCACCAGTTCAGACCCTAACATCTAGGACTCACCATACCAAGTACATTCGGCCAAACCATTCCTATGCCCTTCGTATCCCATTGATAAGAAGGGTGTTCAACTCAGACAGCTGCTTCCCAAAAACAGCTACTTTGTGGAACCAACTCCTGATATGATGCTTTCCTCAAATCTTAACCCCTTCAACTCTAGGGTGAACCATGATTTTTCCTAGATATCTGCATAAACAGCTCTCCTTACCTCTTACTGTTACTGCTCAAACAACAACCTTCTTCAGTAACTCTCTGGCTTGATTGATTGATTTGTTTTTTATGACTTATCAACTCTTCGCAGGTTATTTAAAGCCAGAAATTATTTTTACATTGTAAGAATGTTTTTTTTTTAGAGATAATAATGATGTGTTGATAGAAGTCATATGAATTAACACATAGCTGGGTGGAGAAGAGGTGGAGTCATACTTTTTCTAAGGATATCTGAGCATAAGTGAATAGAATGAACCCAACTGGAATTTGAACTCTGCTCTCCAGTTAACAATTCCTAGCCATTATCCACATGCAAATCCAAACTTACAACACCTGGTATTCACAAGCAGTCATCCATCAAGATATTGACCAGGCTCCACATTGCTTAAATTTGGTGATCATATAAGAGCCTGTGTTTCAATGTGACATGGCCATAAGATCCCTCTAGTTTGAGTGGCTCATGGATTAGATAAATATCAGAAATTAAATTAAAAACATTGAAGTTTTTGTATATTATTATTGCTGATGTTAGGCTGATCACTGTGTGTGATTTTATTTAGTTTATTAATTTGAAAATACATAAAATAATTTTCAGTGGATAAAATGTATTTCTTCACCAGATCGAAAATTATTCTGAATGTTTTCTGTTTTGGAAGCAAAAGATGTTTACATGTATGATCTTCCTTAGCGAAGATTGCCAATGATTTCGAATGCTGAAAACTTTACCATCAATGAAAGGTTACAAAATTTAAGAAATACTGTAGTTAATCATTGTTTATATATGTGTTTATATTTGATAGTATGTGAGTGAACAAGTTAGCACAAGTTTTAATAATTGTTATTTTCCTCATGGAATTAGTCATGCCATTCAGAAAGCCAAATTTGACAGGCTTCAATTTTGCCTGACTGTTGTGAACTTTTTCGTTTATTTGAATTATTTTTCCAATTTCAGAAAGAGAAACAGGAACTAGAAGAGCGCCTGAAGAGAGAAGCAATGGAAGTAGATTACCTGGCACCATTTTTGGTGCAGATAAATGATCCTGAGCAATTGACAAAACTGGAAGCCAGCAGTGTGCAAAAGGCTTGCCTGGAAGATTTACGACACAGGCTCTTAGAGAAGGCCAACCTGATACAAAGAAGATTTGAAAAGGTAAACTTTTTTTTTAATCATATTCACCCCAGGTAAGGTAGTAAAGCTAGCTGCTGAGACGTAGGGGTTATTGGGTGTGGAAGAATTAGAAATGGGAGCATTTGCTCAGGAGTGAGAACAGAGGAACAGTAATCAGGAGAACAGTAGATAGTGATTGACATTGCATTTAATTTTTTGCAGATTAAAGCTGGCTGGTAAGCATGGAACTGGAAGGGAGTTCCACAAGTGGAAAGTGTGAGAAAAGAAACTGTTAGAATAGAACTTACATTTACATTTAACCAGCTCAACTGTATATTAGTGAGATCTTGTTGCCAGTCTAGAATGGTGCTTACATTCAATGAGTCTCAAAACCATAGCAAAGGGCTTATCCAAACAATTACCATGGAAATATTTACAGAAAAGGTAAAGTGACTGAAGTCGAGACGTCAGATCAGAACAAATAATTTTGCTGATTCTTCTTTGGATTTTATCAAGGGGAGCAGGAGCACCAGACCATATGTGACATCAACATTCTAAGCCTGGGCAAATGGTAGACTTATGTCAGATAGATTCTGGAGAGAAAAAATTGTCTTGCACAACACATTCAACCAACCTTCTTAGCAGCTGACCTAGCAATGGATTCTATATAGTATTTCCACTTCATGTCAACTGAGAATCTTAGCCTAGGAAGGCACAGTGAGTCACTCTATTGGTGGTCAAATTATACATGTGATTCATATTTTGGGGCTTAAATATCAATTTAAAATATCAAATTTAAATATCAATTTCATGAAATTTCAAGATGTGTCAATGCTTAACACTAGGTGGATGTTGCTCACCAAATTTAAATTACCATAGAGCTCCAAACGATGGTTTAAATTGTGTGATTTGGTATTTATCACACCAGGGGTAGTTGTTTATATCACATACTCAGATCTGTTTTACCCTAACTGTCTGAACTTTTATATAGCCAATGCAAATTAGGCACTCATTTACATATCACTACAAATTGTTTGAAACTTTGCAAGATTTTTTTGCTTAACTTTTATCTTCTATTTTAATATTTTCACTTAGTCTGGAACTAGTGATGTCATTTTGATATTTGTTCACATCTTAGTTCGCACCTAATTTTTCAGCTTAAATTTTAAATTTGCCTGAATATTTTTTGTTGTATCCTTAAAGAGGTTATAAACAGACAAAGGTGTTACTCAAGTGAAGGAACAGCAACACGTGCATAGATGAAAGAAAGAGAGATTTATTGTAAAAGAGAATGCACTACTGAAAGACAAGGAATCGGATAGCAGGGTAGTAATTCCTGAAGCAAAAGCCCCAGGTACATATCCTGTGCTCACTATATATAGCCACTGATATAGTCAGTCCATATAGGCGATAGGGAGTGTGGGACATTCCATTACAACACCTCCCCTTGATCTAATTTTGCAATTAAATTTTGCTCAATAGCACTACTTATTGGGGTCAAGACATAATTGACTTTTTTCCTCTTCCTAGTACTTTTCTATCTCACCATTTTTCAATAATAAATAGTGTTTAATATTTTTGTTGGAAATTTTCAAGAAAAGAAAAAAATGATATAAATTCACTTTCATTATATGTTTAGAGCATATTACAATTCTAATCATCACTTTTTAAAACAATAAACATTACCAAAGAATGAATGTAGTTAAAATAATAGCGGTGTCAAGGGAAAACCAAAATTTCCAAATTGCATGTATTTATAAACAAGTAATGGCATTATTTTTAATTTATTAATCTAACAGATTTTATCACTTAACACTAGTTTCTCCTGCCTAGGGGATGACAGGTTCAAATCCAGCTGGATAGTGCAGTTTTTTCTTTAATATGATTTCTCGAATATTCAGGCTAGTAGAGGAAAATAAATTAATATACTGTTTAATAAATAAATGGAGCGTCTACTCAGGAGTAGCCACTCAAAATAATGTTTAAGTGATAAAATCTGTCAGATTATTCAATGAATAAATAAATAAATCCATTCCATCTTTAGAAATTGCTTTGTTTAAATTAGGATATGAACCTGAGTAGATATAAATCTTTTTAGACTCTTTTAAGATATTTGCATGTAAAGACATTATTTGCCATTGCACAATTGGTGAAACCATTAGTGGACTAGTTTGTTTAAAGTACATCAGATCTAATGGCAGTTTCTCTTGTCCGGGGGGTGGGGGTGATGGGTTGAAATCCTGCTAAAGGGTGCATTTTTTTCTTTAATAATATTTCTCTAATATTCAGGCCAGTAGAGGAAAATAAATAAATATAAGATTTAATAAATAAATAAAGTGTCTACTCAAATATGGGAATCTGCTAAAAACAATGTTTAAATAATAAAAAAATGCACTTTTTATTAAATGCATACAAAATTCTATAAACTGATTGAAGGACCTGAATTCTATTCATATTTTATAAAATATTTTTTTCTGTATGGCTGATATAAAAAAATATTATGTCAGATATCATTTTGCCAGACTGCTAACTTCAATATGGCAAAAGGAATTATGACTTGGGAATGTATGAATAGTCAACCTCTTAACTAAAATCCCCTTCAGACTTTGTGGGATGACATAATAAAATAGTATATCTTACTTTCGAAGTGACTTTTGTCTTTATTTATCACCTTAGACATTGTAGACTACCCTAATAAAATAAAAGACATTTCTTTTGGAGTGACTGTTGTGTTTCTTTATTTACCACCACAGACATTGTAGACTACCCTAATAAAATAAGAGACATTTCTTTTGAAGTGACTGTTGTGTTTCTTTATTTACCACCTTAGACATTGTAGACTACCCTAATAAAATAAGAGACATTTCTTTTGGAGTGACTGTTGTGTTTCTTTATTTACCACCTTAGACATTGTAGACTACCCTAATAAAATAAGAGACATTTCTTTTGGAGTGACTGTTGTGTTTCTTTATTTACCACCTTAGACATTGTAGACTACCCTAATAAAATAAGAGACATTTCTTTTGGAGTGACTGTTGTGTTTCTTTATTTACCACCTTAGACATTGTAGACTACCCTAATAAAATAAGAGACATTTCTTTTGGAGTGACTGTTGTGTTTTTTTATTTACCACCACAGACATTGTGGGTTAATATAATAGAATAGTCATTATTACATTTGGAGTTACTGTTATGATTTTTTATTTCTCTTTACCAGGAAACAAGTGAATTGCTTAAGAAGCAAGAATGGTACCAGAAGAACCAAATATCGATGCAGAAAGAAGATGAAGATGAATACAGCAACTATGTTGAGGGTGCATTATTTAGAATTCATATCCTGGAAGTGCGACTTAACAGGTGAGATTTTACACCACAAGCAAACATTGCATTTGTTTTTTTACTTGCAAACTCTTACCCAATATAATCACTTGATATTAGTTCTCTTTACACATGTGTCAACTCTGTAAGCCAAAAAAAGGTAGACTTAAATAAAGGTATTCATTAAGTGCACTTTTGTTTGCCACCCTGGTCTAAATTCATTATTCTGTTATAACAGATTATAATAATAAATTAGTTTGTTACCCATTTACCTATGTGTATGATGTATGGTAAAACAAATCATTCATTAAAAGAAAATACTGGGATATATTTTGAGTCCTATAATTACATAATGTGGCCTCTCTGTGATTTTCTAGAAATATTTTCATGTTAGTTGTTGTCATGAGCTCTCCTCCTTACTACCTCACCTGCTTTACTTTAAGCGCAGTACTAGATTGGCAAGTAGGTCTCATCATTTTACAGTTGAAATAACTAAATATAACAGTAAGTTCTATTCTAATATTTTCTTTTTTTCATACTTCTTTCCCGTGGAACTCTCTTTCAGTTTCTTGTTTTCCCACCACCTACAATCTTCAAAAATCTAAATGCAACATCAATCCCCAACTTACATGATTTACACTGTTATCTTCATCTTTATTGCCATATTGACAACATTTCAGCCATTGTACAATCTGGCCTTCTTCAGATGATTGGAATTTCGTCCATTGAGGTAGATTGTTCTAGATATGAGAGATCTTAACTTTTTTCTTTTTTCATAGAAGTGTCCCTCTATTGATTGTTCTTCTTCATCTCCATAGTCTATATTACTTTCGATTTTTTGTTCATCTTGCCTTGACGTGACCCTTTCCCCTTCATTACTTTTAGGCTCATTATACATTTCTTCATCACTATCGTGTTGCAATCTAACTTTGTCTGCATGCGCTAATATCTCATTTCCATTTCCTTTTATTATCATAGTGTTCTCTCCACTTTGCATTATGAATCTTGTAGATTAGATTCACTATTCTTCTTATACCATACTTTTTTTCTTGGTAGCATAGGACATAGTCAATGGGGCTTTAATTTGTCTACACATGAGGGTGAATGGGCTTTTTGATCTTCCAGCATGTGGTATTGTCTTATAGCTTAGTTACAGTCTAGGAAGAAATGTTTCTGTCTTTTCTTTCCATTGTACACATATTTTCAATCTGTTTTTTGTAGTTTGCACCATCCTTTTTGCTAATCTATTTGATTGCAGATATTATGGTGTGAGTTATATGGTTTGCATCCAATTTTGTTCAACCACTGGTATAGTTCCTCATCACAGAACTCTGGGATGTTGTCAGATACTAGCATTTTTGGAATTCCATTTCTTGAAAATATGATCCTTAACACTTGTTTCACAGTTGAACTTCTTTTGTTGGAAACCTGTATTACTTCTGGACAAACTAAATACAAATCTACCAATATTAATAATAATCCCACTCCATTAACATGGGCATGATCCATGTGTACTCTGTTCCAAGTTTGGAACTCTTTAGGCCGTGTATGTGTTTTTCTTTATTCATTGCATATTTTACACCTTTTTATGTATTTTTCTACATTTGTAGAATAGGCTGGCCACCATGCCTCTAGCCTTACTCTCCTTTGCATAGACATAATTCTGCAATGAACATCATTATGTATGCTTTTTATAATTTTGCTCCTTTGTGTTGCTGGTGGAACCACTATGCTTCCATTACAAATTACTCCCTTTTCTATGGTTAATTTGTATTTAACCTCTCTAAAATGCCTTTCTGCCCCTGAGCAATTATTCCGCTTGTTATTCTTGATCCTGAACAATATACTGTTCAATATGGGATCTTGCTTTGTATCCTCAGCTAATTTCTCTATCGACAAAATATCAGTTTCGACCCAGTGTAAGAAAGTATTTTCAAATGTTTCTTCCTCTTTCTCACTTTCAGAAGTAATGAACCTCAGTTTTGATAAAGTATCTATATGCAGAATGGTATTGCCTTTCATGTGCTCAATATCGAAGTCAAACACCATTAACATTAAGGCCCATTTTAAAATTCTAAACAATGTTACCTCAGGAAGTTCCTTCCTTGGATTAAATATGAATTCTAAAGGTCTATGGTTGAACCTTAGTCGGAATTTCTTTCCAATCAGAAACTGATGAGCTCTATTTGTTGCCCATATTATGGTCAATACTTCTTTTTCAATATTTGAGTTGTTCAGTTTAGCTTTTGACAATTTTCTTGAATGATATAAAATAGGAAAATATATATATATATTAATATTCCAAAAATTGAGTGTTCACTTGTGTCAGTCATTACCATTATTTCCTTTCTAAGGTTCAGTATTTTTACTACTGGTTTCTTTGTCAGAACAGCTTTTCACTTTTCAAATGCTAGTTGTTCTTTTTACAATGTAATTCAACATTATTTTTCCTTAAGCAGCAAAAAGTTCTGTCAATTCAGAGTATTTTTCTACATATGTCTGTAGAAATTTACAAAAATTCCAATTATTTTTTGTTCTTAGGTACATCAACTTTTAATATTTTGTCAATTAACAATTAATCTGGTGATATGCCTCCCTTAGATATGGAATATCCCTAAAATGATACTTGTTTTGTGTTTTGCACACATTTTTTTAACTGTTAATCCAACATTTTTTAACTTATCATTCTGGTAGTATAGTATATTATATTCTTTATATTGCTATCAATAATTTGCTCTATAGCCCTTTGAAAAAACGCACTTGTGATTTTAATTCCATATGTCAATCTTTTCCATCTTAATAAGCCTATTGGCATGTTTATTGTGACTTCTTTAAAGTCTTCATCAATAGGTATTTGATGGTCTACCAACTTTAGATCATTTTAGAGAATGTTTTCATACCGACAAGGGATTTCAAAGCCCATTCTACATTGAGGATAGGATATGAGTCTGCACATATTTTGTGGTTTACACCTATTTTGTAGTCATCACAAATGCAAAGATCCCTATCCTTCTTTCTTAAAATTATTAATGGGGAAGTTCATTTGCTCTCTCCAGGTGGAACTTGTTCCATTAGATCTTGTTCCAGTAATTTTTTTAGTTTTTCCACAACTGTTGGTAGTAAATGGACTGGCATTTTTTGTGCTTCAAAATATGAGGAGGAGATATTTTCTTTTAGTCTTAACTATGCTTCATAGTTTTTTAACCTTCCAGTTTCTTCTGTGTTGATTTTGTTCACTAATTTTCTCAAATTTATGTTCAATTCATCATTTCCTATTAAACTGTGATTCTTTTCACAGTTAGCCACAATAATTGATAATATGTCAAACTTATTTTTTAGTTTCGTGTAGGCTTGAAAATAGGCTAACATTTTTATCACAGATCTGTCAAACTGATTCAGTTGGAGATGACTTTTCTTTAATCTTGGTTTTTCTAATTTCTTCCATAAATTTCTACATATCAATGTCATGTCACTTCCCATATCTAGTTGCATGTCCAATAAAACATTGATTCGGATTTTTAATAAACATTTTTTTTTCAATGAAATGACATCCATACTTATTTCTTCTTCATTTTATTGGACTGTCTCTACTTTTTTCTTTTTGGATTTACACATATCTTTAAAATGATTCATTTTCTAACACTGTTCCCATTATGCTAGGCATTTTTTTGTTTTTTTTCTTTTATGATGATATCCATAATAAATACACATTATTCTATCTTTTTACTTTAACATGTATGTGTCCATTTCTGTAATTTTTGTTCTATTAAATTTTTGAACTAATTCTTGTAACTGAACAAATTCCAGACACTATTCTAGTGACAACTTTCCCAGTTGTAAATGCATTAGTCATTTGCTGATACTTTTCAGGCTCTTAGATTGACTGGTTTTTCAGTTTCTTAAATTCACAATATTTAGCAGCCTCTTTTAAATGAAGAACATATTCAGTAACTGGTTCATTCACTTTTTGAGAAATATTCAAAAACTTAGTTCTCTCTGCATTTACTAATTTTTTTTTACCCATGCCACACATGATTAATGAACGATGATAATGACAAAGGTAATTTTAACAAAACAAGGTAAGAAATTTATTCATGAATTTCCATGCTTGATGTTGTGCCAGTAGCTCATTTCAGAAAACTAAATTGGGATTCTTAAAATCCACAGTTTTAATGAATTGTCATGAAAAGGAAATATTCATACAAGAGAGGGTGTTGTAAAACCTTGCCTCAAATCATTATGACAAATCCTCTATCAGGTAGGTCTCACATTGCATTGTGTGAGATTAATTCCAGTCCTGTTTCAACAAAAAAAAACATGGCTATCTATGTATATTGGAGTTATCATTTTTTCCACTATATACATGTGGATTATTGTCCTCATTTTTGTTGTTGTCACAATGTTTCACCCAGTTTACTCTCCAGCCTTCATCAGGTGTATGTTAAACTGGATAACCTTACTAGGAAATTTTGAATTGAACCCTTTATTTAATTTATGGGGTAAACTGTTCTTGTTCTACCTATTTGGAGTTCACTGTAGTTTACTAAGATTAATATATACCTGATGAAGAATTGAAGACACAGTGGTTGAAACAGTCTGTATATAAACAGTGTAAATAATAAAGGAAATAGTTTAGTTTTCCTAGAAGATTTAATCAAGCCTGACTGTTTTTCATTTTTTTTTTAAATTCTTTCTTTTTTGTTAGTGCATCTCTTTGTTCTTTCAAAGCAGGCCAGTCCTCTCATTTTCTCAGGTCTGCATAAGTTCTTTTCATGGATACTTTTTGTCACCATATGCCTTTGTTCAGGCCACAAATTTTCACTCTAATAAAGAAATGGAAAATAGATCCAGCATATATCCTGAAACATCAACTTTTTTTTGTTTTTCCTCGCCACATACTTTCTGTTTCTATTCATCAGCACATGATTCTCACAGATTCTTTTGTCTGCTTTAGGCAACAATAAAAAGAAAAAAGTGGATTGAGACAATGTGCCAAAAATGGCAGAGAAGATTTACTGGAAGATGTTCTTTGAATTAATGACATGTTCTTTTTCCATTCTATATAATGGTGTCATCATTTTTTGTTTTTGTTTTTTTGTTGTTTGTTGGTTCATGCTGCTCTTTTTCATATACTTCTAAAATCCATTTTTTTAATAATTTTCTTTAAAGCCTTTCTTTTCCTGCCAAGTAGTATTCATCATTATTTTCTTGCCTGCTTCTTTTCCAAAAGGCTTGTAATCTTTTTTTTATTTTACAATTTTGTTCTTTCATAACAAATTTCTTTCTCCCTCTTAATTTGCTTCAACTGCAACTATTTTTTAATAATATGAGAATATAGTGTCAACCTAAGTACTTAAAGCTATCATTGTTTAGAATTGGTATGAGCAACGATAAAGTTTTAGAGAAAATGGAAACAAAAAGGCATTCGTACTTAGAATCAGAAAGGGACAACTGGAATTTCTAGAGCACATAATGAGGGCTTGTAAAATTTAATATTCATGGGTCATGTCGAAGATGAGAGGAACAGAGAAAAGCAACATATAATCTACCTAGTGAATTTGTGCAAATGGTTAGCAAAACAAGTATTAGGAGATATAGCAAAAAAAACAAAACATTTCCAAAGAGCTACAAAAAACTAGAAATTGTGGAAGGGAAAAGGCATGAAGAGGAAGAAGAAAAAGATGATGATGACAATGAGCATTCTCCTCCTCCTCACATTTCTTATGCTTTTATTTGTTGAATAAATACTCTTTCATTAGCATTTTGCTGATCAGTACTTGACCTTTGCAACCTTTTCTTTCTTTTTGCTCTTCAGGTACAATGATTTTCATGCCTAGCAACTGATATGATCTTTTGATTAAATGTGTTCTTTCAAACTAGTACATTTTTTTTAGTAGGAGAGAATCCCATGGTCTGAACATGTGAGTAATGGGGAAGTTTTAGAGAAAATGGAAAGAAAAAGGACACATACCTAGAATCAGAAAGTGACAACAGACCACATAATGAGAAAAGAGGGCTTGGAAAATTTAACATTCACAGGACATATTGCGACAAAAGGGACAGAGGAAAGCAGTTAATTACCTAATGAGTTTGTGTAGATGTTTAGCAGAACAAGGATTAGGAGAGATAGCAAATAGATGAACAGCGCTAAGAGCTACAAAGGAAAGAGATGCAGAGAATCGTGGGATGCAGTATATAGAAGAAGATGAAGAAGAATGATGACATATGGTATCAATGACTTTTCAAATATTCAATTTATGTTACTTTGTATTTAAGAAATAACTATCCTAACAAAAGTAAAACAGCATTTATGATTAATTGCTATAGGAAACATATTGTGCATTCCTAAACTCCCAAAATAATCATCTTTAGTATCTTCCGGCTGCTGGGGCAGGATTGAAATAATGAAAATATATTTGCCTGCTTAAGCCTCATGCCCTTTGTTATCTTTGTAAGAATTTAAAACCTCCAGCAAACCAGCCCTAAATGCAAGTGACATTTACAACCATTTCAGCACTGCTAATCATAATAAAAATGTGAAACATATTGTTTTGGTCTGGGAACATTCAAAATGTCTTGCTGTATAAATTAAAGATGATTGTATATTTGATTATTTCTCATTTTTACAATAATATTTACCCTGTACAAAGCCTGAGGTACAGGGTTACTGAGTAAGAGGTAAGTGACACAGTTTATGGGAATAATGGTTAACCCTAGACTTGTTGTGATTGAGGAAGCATCCCCTTGGAAGTTGGTTCTCCAAAATAGTGGTTTGTAGGAAGAATCTGTTTGAGTGGAACTTACATCTTGCCAACAGGATATGAAGGGAATGAGGGTGGTTTGCTTAGATGTGCATGGCATCTCTTAGCTGTGAAAGTAAGGACTGGTGGAACTAAGGAATATAGTTTGTCTGAACATTTTCCATGAAAATAGTGATAGAGTAGCAAGAGGCTTACAATGTATCATCAGTGTGGCTAGACATCCAATTGCTTCAAGCTTGAATTGAAACCTGACCAGTTTGGTATCAAAGATTCTATCCCTATGCTATCAGTGCACAGCAGATAGAGGAAATTCTAATGTATTATATACAAATGTATACAAATGCCAGCAGCCAGAGTGCTCAGTTCATTAATGAAGAGCAGTGGTGTGAATTCAATTAAATATATATATATATATATATATATAAAGAGTGAAATCAGAAGAAGTGTAATCAGGAGGAGAGCAGGTATGGAACCAGAAGGGAGATTCACAAACAAGAAGTGCGAGAGAAGAAACTGTTAGCATAGAATTTACGGTTAGATCTAGCCAACTCAACTGTAAATTAGTGAGATGTCATTGCCAGTCTTGTACTGTGCTTAAATTTAAAGAGTCTAGGTATCATAATGAAGAACTCATCCAAAAAATTCCTATGAAAGTAAAAGGTAAAAGGAGGCAATGTTATGGCGTCAGGAAAGTGACTGAAGCCAAGATGCCAATAATATTAGTGAATCTTCTTTGGACTTTATAAATTACTTATTATATAAGCCACTGAATGACCTTCAGTATGTATAAAACTTGAAAAATGATTATTTTTTTTTTATTTCTCTCTTCAGACACAAGGAAATGGCCACACAGAAATATAAGGCTCTTGAGCGGAAGCTTCGTAATGATCCACGATTAAGTGAGTTGTACAACTGAGCATAATACTGATCTTCTTGTGTTCAGATGATCAATTCTCATTTCTCATGAACTGTTTCATGAATGTCTTTATGATATTTGTCAGTTTGCCTGTTGTTTCTAAAAATCTTTTCCTTTTGAAATTAACTGCTAAGTAAATGGCATCAAAGAAAATGCAAACAAAATACATGAAACCCAGAAACTCATAAGAAAAAAAAGGAAAATGGAAAAAAAAAGATGGTGTAGAAAGGAAGCAGTTATTAATATGGTCAAACTTTTCTGGCTTTCTTATTAAACAAAAAAAAAAAAAATGAAGAAAACAAAACAAAAAAAAACTATTACTAAATCCCATATTTATATTTGAAAATTCATTTTTTTTGACTTTATCAAGAGACAAAGAAGAATTTGTGAACATAAATATATTTTTAGGAATTTGTGGCTGTTCTGTTTTGTACCTTTTTTAAAAAGGAATTTTAATTAAAAAGGTTTTTAGTAATTTAATAAAATTAGAATTATCCTGCTAGGAGCTAAGACCACGTACAATACTAAAAGAAAAAATAAAGCAAAATAAAACTTTATTCTCTGATAAAAATCATTCATTTTGGTATTTGTTTTTATTTCTTCAATTTGTTTATTTGTTGAAACTATATTTTACAAAATTATATATATGTTAAATATATAAACATATATATAGAATTATGTGTTAAATTTTTCAGAATAAATCTGAAAAGAAGACAAATTGAATAAAATAGACAATTGCAAAATAGTACTTAGTCTTTGCCAATGCATTTTGTCATTTGACTTTATCAAGGCAAGTGATGATAAACGAAAGTGAAATGTTACATGAAATTGAAAAAATTTAAAAAGACATAAAATTGCATAATCCTCTTTTTGAATATTAGTAACTTTTTTGTTTCTTTTTTTTTAAGTTTCTAATATCTCAAAAAGAGGCTTACACAAGAGTGTCTTTTAAAAATTTTTGAATTTCATGTAACTTCAGAACATTTTGGGCTTTTGTTTATCATTGATAAATTCAAATGACAAAATGTGTTGGCAAAGACTATTTTCCTATTGTCTATTTTATTCCTATAAAATTATACATATATATATATGTTGTGTGTGTATTTAGGCAGCATTTTTTTCATTAATGCATGTTTCATTAAATAATATAGACAAGTTTTGTCTATTTATTTTAAGCAAATCCATTTCATATCATCTGATAAGCTTAATAACATTATCTATCATTGAAAGACAAAAGAAAATCACCATATTGATACATGTTTTTTAATCCTATCTAAGCTTTTGGCTTGGATAAACCATCATCAAAGATGACAATTACATTACAATAAATTAAACAATACACAGACATAGCAACAATGATAGTCTGTTTTGTTTGCATGGAAGATTTCCAAGCAATGACAAACTCGTGCATTCGAGATGCTGGAAGTGAGAATTGCACCACAGCCCATGACATCACACATGACATATACTACACTAAATCTAGTATATCCAACTCAATCATTTTTAAAAAAAAACTATTATGTAAATTTTAGTAACTTTGTATAATATTTATGCATTACACCTTAATCTTTATTCAGTAAAAATTTCATTGCTAATCATGCATTACTTTTTAAGTAATACACATATTTATGTCTCTGTTGTTTCCATTGCTTATATTATGGCTGCTACTGTATATATATATATATATAAATATCTATGATATAAAATTGTATACATTATTGTATATGTAGTTTTATATTTATATATGTATGTACACCCCCCCACATATATATATATACTTATATATATATATATATATATATATATATATATATATATTATATAAATAACTATGATATAAAATTGTATACATTATTGTATATGTAGTCATATGAAATTATATTTTATAGAGTTACTATTACATGTTGATACAATTTTAGCAAAATATTTTCATGTTTACTATGAAGATGTCTCGAGAAAAATTCTTCTGGATTACATTATTAAAAAAAACGTGTATCAATGTGTTAACAATGAAAGCAAGTTCTCTGAGAACAAAAATAAAAACAAAGAAAATTAAAAAGAAAAGAATAAAATCAGTCCAAAACAACAGATAATCTCACATGAAGAAATGAAAGTTTTGCTTTTTGTTATTGCATATTTGTTATTGTTTATTATTAATTATATAATTATAATATTGTGCAAACCTCATAAATATACACAATACATTAATCTATCATCTCTGTAATCTTTATTTTACTATCTCTGGTCTTTAAGTGACAGATTAATGTTAGGTCTTTTCCTGAATGTCTATTACAATTAATTACATATTTTTTTTTTTTTTATGGCATATCAACACCTCAATGGGTTATTTAATACTGACAAGACTTTTATAATAGATTTATATGAATAGAATATGTATTCTTTGTAAGATATCAGTTTGTAGATCAGATTTCATTGACATATTTTTGTAAGAAGATTATTGTGGAGAGTTTGGTTTCATTGATTTATTTTTTTTTTTTAAAAAAATGTATTGTTGGTAATATTTTTTTTTCTTTTTTTTGTCAAAAATCTATTGCTGGTAATATTTTTTTCAAAAATGCATTGCTGGTATTTTCACTATAAAAACTTACATTTACACTTTCACAGAGTTTTGACCCCAGTTTGGGGGGGTTAACTATTTGCCCATAGTTGGGACCCTAACAGGTTATACCACCCCGGGTGAACCTGGGAACAACAGCAATTAAATGGTGGTTCCATGCTCCTCAAAACTTCCTCATCAAAGGCCTTGCTGCTGGATTGATTTTATTGTCATAACCAGGATACCTCATTTGTTCCCCCTCTTCAGAGTAGCAGTCAATGTATTTGGAAGCCTGATCTGACAAGCTGGACAAATAAAGGGAATTATGCAATAATTATTGTGTTCTTTATTTTTCAATTCAGAACAGATTTTCTGTAAGATGAGGTCCAATTTTGCAAAAAAATTAGTGATTTAAATTCTTCAAAGGATTCTATTTTTAACTAATATAGTCACTAAAAATTATAACGTTGAATTTCTCAAGTTTTCATAGAATTAAGTAAGGTGGGGGGTGAAACACATGTAAAAAAAATATTTTTACTAAGATTTTCTAATGAAAAACATTCCAAAATAATTTCATTCATTTGTGAATAAATCTTGAAAATTTAATTAAATTCCGACAATTATTTGAGTTTTGCAAGAATTTCCAAATTAATGCCTGTCATTGCAAAAAGAGGCTAAAATTTGCTTTTATTAAAAGTTAGTACAACCGCTGACACAAGAAAAACAAGTTTTTTAATAAAAAATTTCAGATTTTCTAAAAGGGAGTAAAAAATTAATTAAATATTGAAAAAAATACTTTGATCCTTCTTTTTATTAATAACATAACAATCTTGACGATCATGTTTTCATCACGGTATGATGATTTTTTAGCATTTTCGTGGAGGTACCTACTTACAACCTTAAACAGAAAGAGATTCTTAAAAGCCAGAACAGCTTTAGATATGTGTATTGTGATCTCATCATCTAAATAACAAAGTTGATTCAAAATACTTCCAAGATATGGAAGTTTGTTTGCAGCTTTCAGCTTAATGTTGTTTAACAATATCTGCTTTTTTTTTTTTACTTTTTTTTGCAATGAGGTTCACCCTATACAACACCCAGGAGCTACTCGAGGCAGAGGATTACAGAATATGGAGGGGATGTAGGTGGTTTGCTACAATATGGGTGACATAGTGGGCCCTGGCTCTGAAGAACCAGCTATCATGTTCACCATATACAAATTCCAGGAGCCACTTGAGGTAGAGGATTACAGTAAGAAGCTGTTTATGCAGATAGGAGGGGAAGTTAACAACTCTAAATGTGAACAGGTTGAGATTGTAGTGATCAGGGAAACATTCCCTTGGAGACAGTTCCACAGAGCAGTGGTTCAGGGTGGAACTTACTCATCACCAATGAAATATGGAGGGTATGTAGATGGTTTGCTACAATGTGGGTCCTGGATGTGAAGAACCAGTTATCAAAAGGTACCCAGATTTTTTTTACAGTGAGGTTCACCCTATACAAAACCCAGTAGCCACTTGAGGTAGAGGGTTACGGTAAGAAGTAGTTTATGCATAGGACAGGAAGATAACAACTCTAGACATGAACAGGTTAAGATTATAGCAATCAGGGAAACATCCTCTTGGGAAACGGTTCCACAGAGCAGTAGTTCGTGGGAAGAAGCTGTTCGGGTGGAATCACCATATTTCACCAATGAAATATGAAGGAGATGTAGATAGTTTACTACAATCTGAGTGGCATGGCGGATCCTGGCCATGAAGGTTAGAACTGGCAGAACTGGCAGAACCAAGGAATGCAGTTTCTTGCAAGTACTTTCGATGGAATAGTGATATAGCAGGGAGAGGCTTGCCTAGGAGAGAGAGGTTAGTGGGTGGAAAATAATATGCCACCTCATGAAAAAAATTAGTTGGCGCTGTCTTGTACTTTTACTATGGTTTTATTGAAGCATATTTGAAGACCTCTTAATTGCTGCTGTTCCAAGGTCCACCCTGACCTGGGGTGGTAGCACTTGTTAGGGTTCCAACTATGGGCAAATAATTAACCTCAAAACTAGAATCAAAACACTATGAAATTATAAAATTAGATTATTATAATAAAACTACTAGCAATACATTTTTGAAAAAAATATTGCCAGAAATGCATTTGACTCTCAACAAAAACCCTCTTTACAAAAAATAAGTCAATGAAACCTGATCTATAAAGAATACATATTCTGTTCATACAAACCTATCCTAAAAATCTTATTGGCATTAAATGACCCTCTGAGGTGTTGTTATGCCATAAAACAAAATAAACCATCAGCAGGTCTTGAAAGTCTTTGTTTTGCCAGAAAATCTCCTGAGCTTGAATAATTTACCTGAAAATTTATATTTTGCATAAAGTTCATGGCTGCAGTCATTAAACACATTTGCCGATTCAACAACAGTGAAATACATAGAAAACAATCTTAACGTGAAAAAAAAATCTGTGCCTGGTTGACATCAACCATAACCCTTTAAGCCCCGCATTTCTGAACAATTTTAACCCTGAGCTCCTGAGTCAAAATTCACAAATAATTGGTATAATGTTTCACGGTAGATACAAAAATAGTTACAAGTGTTTACCGACCATTAACTGGGCATCGTCATTTTTCTCTACCGCCGTTCAACCGGTGGCTGAGCCATACGTCATTTTTTTCTACCACAGGTAAAGCGGTGGTCAAGGCTGAAAAGGTTAAAAGACTTGGTAAGAATATTTCCAATATTTACACAAGTTTTCAAATCATCATAAAAAGATTTCACCAGCCTGATAAAGTAGGCAGGATGTCCCAGATTATGCAAAAAATCCTAAGCAAGGCAATAAAGCCACTAATATACAAGGGGGTTACTGAGTGTGAGAGAATGTGAAAAAAAAATTATTAAGAAGAGAGAACAATAAAAGAACAGGAAGAAGTCATTGCATTTACATTTTTGATGATCAAATTTGATGGGGAAAGCAAGAGAGATCCACAAGAAAGAAATGCAAAAGAAGAAACTGTTAGCATAGAACTTACGGTTACATCTAGTTATTTCAGCTATAGAATGATGTGATTGCACCCCCAATCTAGTAATTCATAATGTTTAAGAGGAAGGCTCATTAAAGCAATTGCCATGAAAATATTTATAGAAAAGGCACAGGGAAGGTATATTACAGCAGCAGGAAAGTGGATGAAGCCGAGATACCAGGTCATGATCGATAACATTGCATATTCTTCTTTGGATCTTATGAAGAATCACTAAATACATAGCAGGAGTGTCAGACCAGATGTGGCAACAATATTCAATGTATGGATGAATGGTGGATTTAAAATATGCAAAATAGATTCTGATGAGAAAAATTGTCTACCGTGACATAGTCAACCAACTTTCCTAGCAGCAGGCTTAAATTGATTCAATATAATTTTTCCACTTCATGTTAACGGAAAACGTTAGCCCGAGTAAGCACAAGGAGTCACTCTCCTGGAGGTTAGCATCAGCCATGCTGATGGAAGACTGAAATAGATTTCTCAGATGATTAAAAGAGAGCAGTTTTGTTTTTGGAGCGTTAAAATTAACAAATTATTTCTTGTCTCAATTAGCAACAGGTTGGAGGTAATATTTTCAGATCAGCTGCCAATTTGATCTTATTGAATCAATCAAACTTACAATTAAGACAGGAATAAATAGTTTTGTCATCAGCATGGATATCGAGTTGAGAATTGATACAATCAAGAAGGTCATTCATAAAAATTAGGAACAACGTAGGTTCAAGGTTAGAACCCTGGAAGACATGTACAAGACAACTTTCAAGACAACTTTCATTTCGCGATTTCATAAGAAAAACTGAATTGGTTCAAATATTCATTCAGAAATACCAGACTTTCAACTTGTGAAGAAGACCAGTATTCCAAACCTTCGAAATGTCGAAAGTAACAGCTCGTGTTGCACTATTTTTTATCTAAAGCTTGATAGACTCTTTCAGAAAAAATTCAAAAATCACGAAAAAAGTAATGAAATGAATCTCAATCAGTACACTGGTAACAGAATGAAGTCTTCCGAATAGGAGGTACTTGTCTAATAGATGACTCAAAAGAAATATCAGCAGGTACTACAGTGTAATCCGAATATCCAAGCTTTCGGAGTTGCGATGTTTGACAAGAGCTAGGAAAAGAAGTAAGGTACAAATTTTAGTTGCCTAAAAAAAAAAAAAAAAAAATCAAATCCATTTTTCCTGTTTGGTCTAAAACCACATCGAGGTTCTGGAAGAATATTTGAAAATGCATTTGTCTTCAAACATGTAAGAAGAACGCTAAAATGTACCATTCCAGCAGAAAATAGGCGGGAAATCCTTCCGGAATGGCCACAAAACTTTTATACACCCTTAACAATGTAAACTGGAATTATAATAGTATTTCGCTATTCTTTTGGAACAGTTCCTTTAGTTCATATAAACCATATCAATTGTGTATTATTCTGGTAAAGTGGTCACCCAAAGAAAAAGAAAACCATTCATGTTGGTTGTCCATCTATACCAGGGGCTTTACCCAGATTACATTTTTCGATTGATGTTTGTATCTCATCAATGAAAAACGTATTATTCATTTCAGTAATTATTGTTTTTTTTTCATATCTATGAAGATACTAATGTCAACATTGGAATCTCAATTTAGCAGGTCAGATAAAAAGTTCCTTCTATCATTTCACAATGATTTTTATGGATGTAAGAAGTCCCTCCCCGTGTGTAGATCGAGGCGGAGTTATTGTAGCGGCTTGTGGCTTATAGTCTGTTTTTAATAAGACTATAGAAGCCTTCTTAGACTGTATTTTGTGGTTTTCAGGTGATAAATTAGAAGTACCTGTCCAATGCCTAAGGAGGCAGACAGAGTTTAGAAGGGAAATGCGGGATTAAAACTTAAATCTCTACTGCCTCATCGGTATCTTTAGGAAAGTTGAAGGCTAAAGAATAAATCTGACACCAATTTAAATCAGAAACCAGAAGACAGATGGTTGACATGCTGCGTAACCTTCTGAAAACTACAATTAATGATCACTTAATTGATTAACCATTTACTGGGCCTCCTGACCTGGAGGAATACAGCGACATGAATAAAACACTTGACTAAATGAAATAAGCCGAACTGTTATGTATTATCAATCCTTCTATATGGCAGTGAATGCTGGACAATCTCCTCAGTGACTTGAGGCTATAGATATGTGGTTCTACAAAAGGATACTGAGATGACCATGGCCTGAACATGTGAGCAACGACGAAGTTTTACAGAAAATGGACACAAGAAGGAGTCTTATATCTAGCATCAGAAAATATCGTTGAAGCCTCTAGGGCAGATAATGAGGAGAGAGAGCTTGGAAAATTTGATATTCACATAACATATGGAAGACAAGACGGATAGAAGAAATCAGTGTATAAACTACCTAACGAGCTTGTGTAAAATGGATGACAGAACAGGGATTAGGAGAGATAGGAAACAAATAAAGAACATTTATAAAGAGCTTTAATGGACAGGAAATTGTTGAGAGCCATGATCACCAACATCATAAAGGGACGTGGTAAAATGAAGAAGAATATGACAGAATCCGTTTTTTTTTGTTTTTTTTTAACATGTTGTAGGACGATAATGAGTATGCCCCCATTCCCATAAATACAGTAGTGAATACTGTACGTGGTCTGCAGTTGAAGATTCGTCTCCAGCTGTGCTGGTCAAACTCTCTGCCTCAGGACAGAGAGGATCCCCAGGCAAGGCTATGTCGAAGGGCAGAGTTTCGTCTCGGGAAACAGCTACCCGACCTCGTTTTATAGGGGGCCTACGGGAATTTTTAGTCGAGCCATGGATACCGCACATTAAATTCGGCCTTGTGCCACATCTAACCGCGTGGGCTGTTGGTAGATATCCTGCAGTTGGAGATTCATTGTGGAATTCACTTGACTCATTTCTAGCAGTTAACTACTTCTACGCGCTGCTGGCGAATCTTATATGTGTTGTTCTTGTCCTAAGTATTATCGTTCATTACCAACTTTCGTTTGATTATTGTAACCTTCCCTAGCTTACAACATTACAAATACCTAAGTTGGCGGAGGTTTTGTACTCGCTCTTATTTTTACTTAGAAAATTTATCTTTTGGCTTTTTACTATTTTCAAAAGAGAAATATAAAATATTTTTGAAGCTATCCTAGATATTTCGCGTATTCATTTTGTTTTATGTTGATCATAATTATTTAAATGAAGAAAGTATAAGCAATTATTTTCTTTGTAAAGAGAGAAAGAAATGAAGTCAAGGTACTTCTCAGTTGAGACAAGTTCTATAGATAAAATTTTGGCATAGACGCTAAGTGAATTTTTTCTATCTCATAAAAAGTTGATTGAGTATTGTGAAGGTGCCGCCATGGAAGGTCAAGGATTAAAAGGTTGTCGATCTACTTGATTGCTTTTCCAAGGAAAATCTCTATTTTAACATCGATGTAAAGCAGCAGCCTGTTCCAGGGTCTTCGAGAAAAACATCCGAAAACAATAATGCCTGATTGGATCTACCGACGTTTGTGTGTAGCACACTGCAGACAGGGGAGGGCGGTCCAATTTAACATTTTTAATTTATCGTACTGGATAATGTAAGTTTTTGTAAAGTTCAATATGGCGCTGATCTGGGATAAATTATTTGGAAAGTTACATAATATTTTTTGAAAATGGAATTCTAATGTTATTTATTTTTTAAGTTCTAATGTGTTATTTATTTTTTTAAAAGAATCATAATAATTTATTTCTCAAGAACAATCATTATTGTTGCTATAAAGAAAGGACTACATTGAAACAATTTTTTTATTTTTTGTTGAAAGACTTTGGACGAAAACCTTACATCAGCCTTTGAACAAAATATCCTCTTCTATATGATCCATTCTCCTCACCAAATTCAAACGCAAGAGCCACTTAAAGTAAACGGTTATTAAATGAGATTACTGTAAGGGCGCTGGTCTCAGAGATTTTTTTTTTGATCTGGGAATTTAACTATATTGTTGACATGGAAAAAAAATCTCTTACTATAAAGGTAATTTAAATTAACCAGAAAAAAGGCTTAGATAGAAGCGTCTATCTTTTTAAATTTGGATTTTTTAATGTAACTATAAGAACAAGAACATTTCGATTTCATTTTTGCCTTGAAAAAGTCGGAAGACGAAACGCGTCGGCAAAATCTAAGATCTTTTTTCCAATTGTCATTTATATATATATATATATATATATATATATATATATATATATAATAACAAGGCTTAAACACTAGTGTTTAAGCCTTGTTATTATATCCTTACTCTGTCCTGGACATTGAGTTCTACCTGGATTCTATCCTCTCGGAATTTTATATTCACAAAATATACATGTGTGTATATGCACCTGTGGATTTTGCATATATATGTATATTTACCACTAATAATATCTCTCTCTCTCTCTCTCTCTATATATATATATATATATATATACAGTAGCGTCCAAAACTAAGGGACAAAATTTTAAAACCTAATATTTGTTAGAAATAACAACTGTGAAAAGCTGAGATTTTGACAACTGGTAGTCGTTATCATCCATAATAACATACTAAAATTTGAATCATTTGCAAAGGATAGAAAAAGAATTATAACAATTATTTATTTATTTTCAAAATAGGATCGTCCAAAAGTAAGGGACAAAATTGAGAAAAACAATGTAAACAGTATGCTATATTCAAATTTTTTCATTTCCTCTAAAGAATAAGTCTTACTTAGTCATTTGTAAACGTTGCATCAGCCGGCACCATGGCGAAACGCCAAAAACTTGATTACTCTGTGAGACAAGCTATTGTGAAGCTACACAAGGAAAAGCACACCATTAGAGAGATTTCAGAGAAAGTGAAACGTTCCAAGAGTGTTGTAGGCAGGGTTGTTAAATCCTACAATGATACTGACAAAATAGTTAGTGCTTTTAAAACCGTCAGACCCCGCAAAACTTCGGCAAGAGAAGATCGAATAATGCAGCGTATGTCATTAAAGGACCGTTTTAAGTCTTGCACAGAAATTAAAAGGGTTATGAATAGTACCTCATGTGTTAATGTGTCAAGACAGACTGTAGACGACTGCAAGAAATAGGGCTGTTTAATGGAAACCCAGGGAAGAAACCACTTGTTAGTTCGAAGAATAAGAAGAAGAGATTAGAGTTTGCAAACAGGTATGTAATTTAGACATATGAAAATTGGGCAAAAGTATTTTTCAGTGATGAAAGCAAGTTTAATTTATTTGGAAATGATGGAAAAAACAATGTAAAGAGACGTATTGATGAAAGATTAAGTGCAAAGTGTACTAAGAAAACTTTCAAGTTTGGGGGCGGAAGCGTCATGGTATTTGGAATGTTTTCTAGCCAAGGTACAACGCTTCTTGTCCGGTTACAAACTCGTGTAAATGCACAGATCTATAAAAACATTGTTCAAGATCATGTTGTGCCAATCATACAGAATTCAGGTTTCGATAGGGCTACCTTTATGCAAGATAATGCCCCATGTCACAAGGCAAAGGTGGTAATGAGTTACCTTAGCGAGCAAGATTTGGAAATTATGGATTGGCCACCGCAAAGTCCTGACTTAAATCCAATAGAAAATCTTTGGAAGACCTTAGGAGTGAAAGTTATGGAAAGAAATCCCACTAACACGGAGGATTTGTGGGTGAAGCTTCAAGAAGAATGGTTTAAAATTAGTATCGAGGATTGTCAAGAACTGATTCGTTCTTGTAGTCGAAGATGTACAGCTGTCATTGAGAGCAAGGGCTCATTTACTAAATATTGATTGTACATGTATTTTTATTGTTTTTTTGCTGTTTACATTGTTTTTCTCAATTTTGTCCCTTACTTTTGGACGTTCCAAATTTGAAAATAAATAAATAATTGTTATAATTCCTTTTCTATCCTTTGCAAATGATTCAAATTTTAGTATGTTATTATGGATGATAACGACTACCAGTTGTCAAAATTTCAGCTTTTCACAGTTGTTATTTCTAACAAATATTAGGTTTTAAAATGTTGTCCCTTAGTTTGGGACGCTACTGTATATATATATATATATATATATATATATATATATATATATATATATATATATATATATATATATATATCTTTATTTCTAATATTTCTTTATATATATATATATATATATATATATATATATATCTTTATTTCTAATATTTCTATATTATCATTATTCTTTCATTATTTCTTAAAACTGTTATCCTCGTGTTTGTTGTTATAGTCACAACGTTTCGGTCTTTGAACTTAACAGTTTTCTTCAGATCTGTGTGTAATATTTATGTCATCCCGGATCAACCAGAATGTACTTGGCACTGAGTTTCAAACTAGACCATCAAAGGAAGCCAGGCATAGGGTTGACTGGATATGTCTCTTACTAGGACTGGAGAGTTACCTCTTGTCAATGGTGATCTGAAGGGGTGCACACCCGTGGACAAAGCTGTGCTGGATATGTGGTCGCATGAGAAAAGCTGCTTCGAAAGTTGAATATATACACAACTATAGCAGAGAGGTGTTGTCCAGTCTCTCAGATACAATCAAGAATGTAAGATTCCCACATTTTAGACAAGGGTTCCTAGAGTTGCAACGCGGCACACCACCCGAGAGCAATTGACCAAATATGAAATAAAATGTGATACCAAATAAGGAAATAATTCAAGTCTGGTGTTACCTTTGGTCCTCCTCTGTTCTCCTTTAACCGGCGCACTCCTTTCATTACATCAATTGCATTCGGTAAACTTCAAACAGAACCATGCATGCAATTTAAGCGGTTTACACTGTTTTCATTCCGTTGTCTACGCTAAATGATAGCTTGTTTGTTTGAATATATTTGTCAGTTCGAAATTCCGAGGATGTTACCGAATACGACCGTTGTCTAAAGACTGGACATTAAAACGACCGAAGCTGGACGATATTTCGCAGATACCTCTCCCGAGTAAGACCTCCCCATAGACTAAAGACTGTGTGTACGCCATCTCATGCAGCTGTGGAAAGAAGTATAAAGAAGAGACAGACCGTCTCCTTAAGAACACCAGAAAGCTGTAACATGAGGGGACGTGGAAAAATCAGGCGTGGCTGACTACATATGGAGAGAAAAGGGGGATCACCGCCCTCTGTGGGATCAGGTTGAAATCATAGACAAAGAACATCATTGAAAAATTCATAAACGTAAGGAATCAGCACATATGCTAGGCCACAAAAATCTCCTGAGCCGACCAAGCATAGAAATGAATACAATATGGGAACCAGTAATAAGGAGTGCCAAAGAAAAGCAATAAGAACAGCAAAAACTGCAATATGAGCACTGGTAAAAATGGGTGATGAAAACACAAGAAACCAGAAATTCATACACAGATGTCCTCAAGGACACGTGGTACAGTGGAAAAAAGGTGTTGGTTAGACCCAGTGACAGGACACAATGTTCTCCACTGCCTTAATAAATAAATTTATTCAATATAATCATCATTGGCATAAATCCAGGGCCTCTAGACAACTTCGGAATCTCCTGCAACTCTTCTGGACTGTCTCCTTGTTTAACTTGGTAAATGCTGCCATTATCCTCGCTTTGGTGTTATAAGAAGTTTTGTTGATCTTTCGCTCAGCTGCGCCCCACAAATAATAATCAGGGATTGCAACCTGGGAAAATTAGGTGGCCAGATGTAAGGGTTGATGTGGTCGTAGAAATTGACAGTCATGATTGGGTTCTCCTGCTTGTGCCGTATGGTGCAGAGTCCTGTGTCTACACACAGGGTCTCTCAGCAACCACCATCTTACCTCAGGGCAGTACTACCTCCTCAAGGGACTCCGTGTTCAGTCTGAAACCCTCACCAACAAATTCAGGAGTTCTTTTCTAATCAGAACGATCAAAGTGAGTTTTCCGAGCTGCCGTACCTTCGTAATCACAATTAGACTCATCAAACTCTTTCCGAATTGTCTTTACTGTCTTCAGATTGACACCCAATCACTCTGAAATGTTTGTATTGGAGTTTTCGGTGCTAATTCCAAACAGTACAGCATGCTGTTTCCATATTTCTAGCGGAGTGAATTGCGTCATGGTGCTCTTTTTCTAACAGACAGTGCCCAACTGACCTTGTGCACTCGACAAAATCGAAAACAAACAACGCGCATGCGCGATACTAAAGATATAAAATGGTGACAATTTACCCATAGCACCCTGTATTTGGCAAATCCAACAAGATCAATTCAGTATTAACAGATTTTTTGTTCAGATTCTTTCAAATAAAAAATATATATTTAGTTTCATCGTCGGTTTTTGTCGGTGCCAATAAAAGTAATTATCATCTTGACAAATAAGAAACATTATTTGGGCCAAAAGCTAACCAATTAATCTGCTGCATATCTAAATAAGTATATGATAAGTATATAACAATTATTGTTCCTTATCTCAAAACAAATACATAAGAAAATAGTGTATATATCTAATTGTGTCATCAGATAAAGATAAACTTAGAGTAAAATAGAAGCGAGATGAAAAAAAAAAAAATCAATCTTTGACTTTGGTGAAGTGAAAATATATCCTTTCTGTTGATTGACAATGAAAACCTATACGGTGTAAAATAAACTCAGAAGATCAAATCATTTTTGTATTTTAAGAACGACATCCGAGGGCGATATTGTTCCCCACAACTTCCGATCTTTTGCCTTTATGGTTCTTGTCCTGCTATCCATTTACGCACGGCTTACGGTCACATCGCGTTGAAAAACAGGTGGTGCAGGTGGTGCACTGGATTATGAGTCGGAATTCTTAATCGGAGAGCCGAGTTCAAATTCCTGTTGGGTTCGTTATATTCATTTACGATCAAATACCATTGGGAAAGGTATGAATCCACCTCCTCTCCTCTCTTCCCAGTTATGGGTTAATTAGTAAGACTGGTTACATTAAATCATTATTATAAAAAAAATTCTTACAATCTAAAAATATTTTCTGGCATTGATTAACCTGCAATGGGTTGATAAGCCGTGGGAAACCAATCATTCAAACCAAACCATTTTACCCACAGCACGTAAAATAGTCTACTCGCTAATTCCCTCTTTGTTTGAACATGCCATGTGTGTGTTAAATTCTCTAGTCCTTCTTTCCTCTTTATGTAATCAAATCATTTACTTATGATGTTTTATGGCATCCTTCAAATCTGACTGGCTTAGTGAGTTAAGACTTATTTTAAAATATAATACCGTATACACTCGTGTATATGTCGAATTCATGTATAGTGCAACCTCTGATTTTTTTGGGGAAAAAACTAATTCTTTTTTCCAAAAAAAAAAAAAAAAAAAAAAAAAAATTGTGTATAGTAAAACCGGTCACCGAAAATACATTTTTAACCTTTTCAAAAAAAAAAAACTTGTGTATATTTCGACCCACTATTTTTGTGTAAAAACTGATCGTAAAAACTCGCACCTTTACTCAAGTATCTACGATGATCTAATATGTTTTAAATTGTATTTTTGTCATAAACTGTATAATACCTTAGCGTTTTGTTAGCATGTTCCCTTTTTTGAAAATAAATCCTTTATTTACGATCCTCTGACTTCTCAATGGAGACACCGCGAAAAAAGATACTTTTCTGATACGTGTTCAAGGATATACCTCTTGCAACAGGACGTGCCAAACTTGTCAGTAAAGTAGTGTTTGTAACATCCACTAGCTTTCTTTTTAAGGGTCAGAAAGAAGGTATGTAACGTATTTATATATTTTGTTATTCCATTTTTTAGAAAATAAATTATTTTTAGTGAATCCTGATAAATATAAAATATAAAACATAAACAAAAATAAAAATAATCAAAATAAGGCATTTGGACTTTCCATTAAAACTCTCATCTCTTTTTTCTTTCTTTCTTTTTCTCTCTTTCTCTCTCTCTCTCTCTCTCTCTCGCTCTAAACTTCTCTTTCTATACTTCTCTCAACCTTCGAGAAGGCAATCATCAAATAAAAAGAGGAGTTAAATGAAAGACTGGACCCGGCTTAAAACAACAGAATTTTGCAGAAGAAGAGCCCATTTATTTGTGACTGAAAAATACCAAAAATCAGTGAGGCTACACGCATAACTTCCGTTATAAAAAAAAAAGAGAAAAATAAAGAAGCGCTAGAAAATAAAATAATTTGGCCAATCAAAAAATTGACACGAAGAGGCTTTTTAATGTTAGCCGAAACCAAAGTTCCCGCCACAAAGTCTGAGCCTATTCAAAAGTATATAAATCGACACGACTGGGCGAGGGGAGAGAGACTGCAGGAGAGGACTGAACAAAAGAACATTCCTGCGTAGAAAACAGCTATGCATGAAGAAGCAGTTAAGATGTTATCTGCTATTGACATTTCCGCCCTGTCCATGTCCGAGAAAAACACAGTAGATTGACATCGACCTAATTTCTGAAATTACTACTATCCCTATCGTCACCTGACTTGAAACCACGGAAACGGACATTTCTCCAGACTGCTACCAATATCTGCCTTATTAATGAACTTTTTACTACGCCGAATACTAGAGGACTCACTCATCACTCTAAAGAAAATCAATAAAAATATATTATTTATTTTATTTTATACCATTGTGTCAGTTGGTTTTATGTCCAAAGTTTCGGATAAAATAATTATCCTACCACCTACACAAACTGGTAACGTTCTCATGTAAACATCGTTGCAATAGCTTCATTTACCTTCTACCGAACTTTCTTTAACTGTCTTTTTTTTATCATTATGAACATTTGAGTAATTATCTGAATGTTCATTACTGGTGTTATGATATCAGTTGTAGATGTCCACGTCACGCTTATGCACTTGTATCTTACGAAGCTAAACTGGATAAATATCAGCGTGCCCCGCCATATAGTATTAATCAAGTAGTCAGTATTGAAACTTATTATTACTAGAGTTAGTCAGATTCTAGATAGTTAAATTTATTAAAAAGCAGGGCACCTCGTCTTAGTTAAAATATTGTTTCACGGGTTCTAAAGAAAATATGTAAGACCACTTGCATAGACTGTCTGATTCTCACGGAGTACTCACTAATGTAGTCTTGTGCCTGACTAATATAATTTTGAAATCACACTGACGTCGATAATGATGTACATAACACGTTAAAATTCAGCAGATTATTTAAATACCCAGAGAAAAGATAGATATATAACTTTGTAGAACTGACGGATCTAAAATGTCTTGAAATCTTTATCCATCCTTTCACCTCTGATCATGTCGGCAAATTCAGTTTAGCAGTCAAAGGTCAAACGCCGAGCACGTCACACAGTCTCGGAAACGAAGAAATATACAAACGTCGACTCATAAAGATAGTTGTTAATAAGCCAAAAGGAAATGGATTTGTGGAATTATGGGATACGTTAACGGTCTAGCCTTTATGAGAAAAACCAAAGCAAAAGACGAGTGTTTGTCAACGGGGTATCACGGAATTAAGTAAATAAGTTTATTCATATATTTTATCTTTTATGTGTATATTGTGCGTATTTGCGTACATCTGTGCATGTGTACATAAGAATTTGCAATTGGATGTCATGGTGTGTGCACGAAGTTTAATGGTTAGCATTACATTAACATCGGAACGAGAAATCGACGTGCCTAGTTCAAATGTCGGTTGAGTTCGTTATATTCACTATTGGGAAAAAAATGAAATAAAACTAATAAATAAAATAATAATAAAGAATAAAATAAATAAATTCATTTTCCCATGATGAAAGTTATAAAGAAACCAGAAAAGGTTTCTAGTCACATGTTCGATTTTATGACCTCACTTCCAGAAAGGAAAGGGCAGGAGCTTTCTCTTTCCACTTTCCAAATAGATCGTCTGGACGTGTTTTCAGCAGCCATACTCTTGAAGTAGAGATTCAGCCATCCCAACTCAGCACGAGGCTGACTTGAGATCGACCATCTTTACCCGTTCTTATCCTTACTTCCCATACATTATTTCAGAACCAAAAAAGAAAAACAGACATACTCAAGAGACCTTTTAACTTTGTTTCAATACTGTCGACATAAAAGGAATAAACGTCCGTAGCAGAAACTCGAATTTTTTTTACATGCTTCTTCTGTCTTCTTTGTTTATATATTGAACACACGCGATCGATCGTGAGACCCATCAGGGTAGTAGGGACACTACATGTATTGCAGAAACAGAAGTTCTATATGCTTATTTTATCTTTGCTTACATATTGAACACATACCTTCACGTAAAAAAATAAGAAATGATGCACACCGTGATACAAAATTTACAAACAGCCCCCCTCCGCATATTTTTTGGTCATGGAGTTTTGTGGGGAAAATAAAATAAAACTAATAAATAAGATAATAATAACGAATAAAATAAATAAATTCTTTTTCATATGATGCAAGTTATAAAGAAACCGGAAAGGGTTTCTGTTAACATGTTCGATTTTATGAATCTTTTTCTTTCTCCTCTTGGCTTCAATTTGTGAACTACACAGTAATAGCGTCTCCATTGGAAATTGTTAGTTTCCCCGTTCCACTGATGACTGAGTTATTTCCCTTTACTAACGACATACTCGGACATATTTTAGAAGCCCTACTCATGAAGTAGAGATTCGGTCTTCCCAATTCAGGGTGAAGCTGGCTTGAGCTCTACCATCTTTACCCGTTCGGGTCCTTACTACCCATAAATCATTTCAGAACGAAAAAAGAAATATATATTGAACATACGCGATCGATCGCGAATCTCGAGACCCATCAGGGCTGTAGGGGCACCATGTGTACTGCAGCCGCAGTAGAAGTGGCGTTTCTTGGTTAAGATAGCCTGAGGGAGCCACTGAAACTATGATACATTGTTTTTTTGAATTCACTTACCTTCTAGATCGGTTACTACCAAAGGCTATAGAACCCAGTCTGTCCTGCTATTTACCTATTAGCTGGGGGTGAAGAAGAAGAGGATACATACCATTGCCAAGGGTATTAGAACGTAAGTAAATATAATGGAATTCGAACTCAGCTCTCCCATTCCTCAATTCGAGCCGCTATCCATTACTCCACTATGCCTACAACTTGAATACGCACCTTCATCTAAAAATCCACACAAAATCCACAACCTTGTTAACATCCACACAGTTTTGCACAAATTCCTTAGGGAAAGGTATGGATTCATTTCTTGTCCATCTATCTACGGGTTGAATAATTTCTAATCGTAGTTGGAAACCAGTCTAGAAGAAGGAACACTTTGAATTCAAAACTAAGAAACCTGAAGTTATGATACTATGTCTGTAGAACAAAAGCACAATAGATTTCAACTATAATTCCAGCCTCGTAGATAAACTGCAGAATCATAAAGAAGTGTACCAAATAACGGAAGTCACGTTATTTGAGGACTTTTAATAGCAGTAATCATTAAAATGAATAGCACATATAACTCTAAGAGAAAATAATGACATAATCAAACTGACGTTCAACTCTACTCCAAAGGAAACGATAACTGGAAAGAGAGATAACAATGGATTCCTGATAAAAATGTCTTAGAAAGATTTTATAAATTTCTACCGACAGTCATACTGACTGTTTGGACAACGAATGCCGAATATTTTCATAAAAGTAAACAACCGATACTACCATCACCATTGGAGACGAGGAGAACAAATACTATATTTGGTATTTACTAATTCCCTCACCACGGTGACGGGATATGGTACAATGTCGGTTTAAACTGCGTGAGACCAACCGCACGCACATGTCCCAGGCCTCACGACCAATGTCGGGCTTGTGACAATATTCCACCAACCCTGTCTCTTTGGCGATTACTTTGACTATTTTCTATTGACTGTTGATCAAATTACATGAAATTTAAATTACATAGTATTAAAATAATGGTTTCAAAAAAATGTATTTTCGTATAATTTTGGATACATTTTCTTTTAATCATTTCACCCAAAGCAAGGCAAAAAAGTCACTAAGACGCAAGAGTGTTAGAGAATATGAGAAACAACACTATTAAGAAGAATACTGCATGAATTTAAGCGAGCTACTAGGTCGGCATCTCGGCCCCACCCTTTCACTGTCGAAACGGTTAAATGTAACCATCTCTTCTACTCAAACAGCTTCTTCCCTCGCACTTCCCGTCTGTGGAATTCTCTTCCTCTTGCTTCCCTGATTGCTATAATCTACAAATATTCAAATGTAATGTCAATCGACATTTGATAGCGTGATCGAGTTTCCCGTCCTTCTCTTTATCCTCTCCCCAACCACGCCTCTTTACTCTTGTTCTCCACCCTCTGTAACTCCTTGCAAGGGGCTACAGAGAGTGTAAGTAAGGGAAAAGGCTGGGTATGGGGGTGGGGTTAAGGAAAGGATAAAAAGAAGAACGGGGATCAAGGCAAAAGAAGATGTCGAATGGCTTTAAATGTAAATTTTTGAAGATTATAGTTATCGAGGAAGCAAGTAAGTGGAAGAGAGTTTCACCGTCGTGAAGTGCGAGAGAAGAAGCTGTTGGAGTAGAAGAGGCGGTTAAATTTAACTGTTTCGACAGTAAAAGGGTGGGACTGAGATGCCAACCAGTCGGGACACCAATGTAAATAGCTCGCCAGAGCAGATGCCATGAAAATATTTGTAGAAAAGACAAGGGATTCTTCTGGAAGGATTTGCAGAGGAAGAGAAGAGCGGGGTCCCGTTGGTTGAGGGATAGGTTCCTTTGAGTTCTCCCCACACTGTTGCGTGACATCTGTTGCGTAGCGATGGTATGACCGGCTATGACTAGCTGAAAGACTAGCTTAGACCAGCGGCCAGAGTGAAAGCACTCCGATCGCCACGTTAAAAACCAACCTTCTGTCTCAGTGTGAGGGTGGGTGTCAAGGTAAATCTCCGGACAAAGGTTCACTTGGAGCTGTGATTTATGACTTCCTAATTAAGATGCCAATGAGAAGTTCAAGCTTCATAAAAGAGGAACCGTTTTACACCGTAGCCTGTCCACCTCGGCGAGCGTATTGAGTACTCTTCGATTTAACCATTTTCCAAAGACTAGTAGCAGCATTCTAGTCATGCTGTTGAAGCACATAAATACACCAGAATGATTCTTTCAACTGTTTTACGTCGAATGTGATTTTTCGACAACGGGTCACTTATCGATAACGCTTCTTTTCTTTCATTTCTTTCATTTTTTATTTTATTTTGCCTCCTACTATAGTAATTCCCCAAGAAGTGGCATTTTACACAACGTATTATTGCACAGAGGGGCCACGGTGGAGTAATAGATAGCCGCTCTGATTGAGGAATCGGGGAGGTATGAATCCTCTTCTTCTCCCTACTCCCAGCTATGGGTAAATAGTAGGCCAGACAGGGTTCTATAGTCTTAGCTGGCAACTGGCCTACCGCAGAAAGAAACCTACTGCGGCAAAAATATCTACCTCGTCAGTCATGTATAGAAAGATATATAATCGCCTAAGCGTGTATCATGCATGGCATATAACTGGACTGTTTCGTAATATAAATTCCATTTGAATTCTAAACGCAAACATAATTTTCCACTCACCAGTTTACGCTTAAATGGCGAAAGCTTTCCAGTCATATTCTTTTTTACATTTTGGATTTTTGCAATTAACTTATTTTCCATCGTCAGACAAAAAGCAACCATTATATTATTACGGATTAGCAGCGATTCGATTACCCCGCAATTGCAGTTTCTATTGGGCCACAAAGCCTACATGTAGTGTAAGAAAAATAATTAAAAAAAAAACTACTACCAAAACGTTTAAACTTATCGAACTGTTTTAATAAATGGTAATTTCGCTAATACGATTTTAAGGCATGCACACATCTATCAAAGAAACGATTGCGTACCGCAATGGGGAAAAGCAGAGGGATTTTCGCTGAACAATGCTGCATTCTATTTATGTCTGATGATAGCTTACATAAATATAATGCAATTAGATGTTTATCTGACCATATATATATATATATATATATATATATATATATATATATATATATACATTATAGCTAGCCACTCAAATTCGAGGATAGCCGTCTACTAGGGCGGTTAGCCAATTCCTATTGCAGACGCTTACTCAGAGGCATTTGGTTTATTCAACACCCACTGAGCAGACCTTAGTTACAGTTTTTGTGAAAAAGCGTGTTATCTAGTATGATCAACTATTTGAACAAGGTCAAGCTCTCGGCCACGATGACTTGTGACTTCGACGGCCATCAAGGGTTCCGTCTACCCAATTTCACTCACGATATGTATATATACATCCGATGAAGTCCTAAGGCACGAAGCGCATCATATGAAAATTTTTAGACTTTGTCATACATCTTTCCTTCCAAACTGTTCGTGATATATATATATATATATATATATATATATATATATATATATATATATATATATATTGGAAGTAATCCGTTGGTATAATCCAATCGAGTCCTATTAATAAAACATAGAATTTGAAAATGTTAAAACTGGCTCACAAAGAGCGTTAATTTATGAAAATGGTAATTAACTAAAGGTATCTTGATTCTAATTGTTAAGAGTATATATATATATATATATATATATATATATATATATATATATATATATATATATAGGAATTGAGGTTAGCATTAGGCGGCGACATGCTTAAACTCAATCGTTATGGCTTGACTGTCGCTGCCGGGTCTTCACCTTCTATCTTTGGACATACATTGTTTCTTTTTTCATCAACGACTTTCCGATTTGATCAACTCCCAACGAGATATTTATGCTATTTATTCCTGTTTGAAGAGTAAGTCCGATAGGCCCGACAAAGTCAAACTAGCAAATGCTTTAGAAAATCAACGCTAAAAATTTATTAACTGGGGCAAGAAATGGCTTGTAAACGAATGAAACTGATATCTCTTAATCATCACAAAGAACCATCTTTACCTTCTCTCAGCGTGGCCGATGCTAAAGTCTAGGAAAGCAACTCATTGCGCCTTCGCAGGCTCACGTTTTCAAATTACATGGAGTGATTATATTGGATCAAGTGCTCGGAATGTTTGTCCACTGTGTGGTGTCAGACAAGTGGTTATATTGGATCAATTGCTAGGAAAGTTGGTCCACTGTGTGATGTCAGACAAGTAGTTATATTTGATCAATTGCTCGGAAAGTTGGTCCACTCTGTGGTGTCAGGCATGGCGTCTCGACTTCAGCCAGTTTCCTTTCCGCGATGAGATGGCTTCCTCCGTTTTTTCTATAAATATTTTCGTTCCAATTCTTCTAATCCGTTGTAACTCGACTACATGAATTTAAGCTTATTACTGGATTGGCAAGTAGGTCTCATCGTTTTACTGTCGAGACATGTAGCTGTAACCGTAACTTATATCCTAATAATTTCTTTACTGGCTATTGTACTTTTTCCTCAATAAAGTCTTCTCGTTCGCTTCCACATGCATTTGAGTGGAATTATCGGTAAGACAGGTGAAGTTATTAAAAAAATGACGTATAGAAGATTTATTCTTATCGTTGATCTTATCAGGTACAATAAGTGATTGCTGAGAGTAAATAAAAATAAAATAGCACAATTATAGCAATATACTGTAATAACGGTTATATGACGGAGAAGATAATTCGTTCTTACCGTACACCTTTGTGCAAATTAATTGAAATAACCGCTTTAGTTTCCTTTCTTTTATCATACGGTCAGTTTTAGACCAACTAGAATGACAGGGTGTAGTCGATTTCTATTTTTCTTCATATTAAGTCATTTGCAGTGGTTTGCAGTAATATGAATCTATTTTCGGGGTGTGTGATGAAATTTGTTTGGCCTTGAGAAATATTGCGTCATCCGTGATTGCATCAGATTTTTATCACGCCCAGACACTATTGTCTCGATTGTCGATTAGTTGTCATACAGCCATTGTCTTCGATGGACGTTACTCTAAGGAAGCGCACGAAAATTGTAACGTTGTACGAATACACTGGCAAGCCTTACCAGTGAACAAATCAAAGTACTATAGATTGGCCCGGAAACTCTCTTGATTTAAATCCAATTGAGAATCTGTGGTTAATCTTTAAGGAACGACTTCGTGGAATGGACATACGAAGTACTAACATGTGCACTGGATCATGTTTTATTGGAAAAATACGAAAAAAAAGTAAATAATAACGGAATTATTAATTTTGTTTCAATTAATTTGTAGAAGGGTGTGAATCTTATTACGTACAATACGAGATTACTGACAGTAACTAACAATAAAATAGCACAATTATAGCAATGTACTGTTATTACGATTATGTGACGGATAGAAGATTTATTCCTACTGGAGATCATATTATGTACAATAAAAGATTGATGACAGTAACAAAACAATAAAAAAATCACAATTATAGCAATGTACTGTTATTACGATTATGTGACGGAGAGTATATTCATTTCTACCTTAGATCATTATTATGTAAATAAGATATTACCGAGTGTAACTAATAATGAAATGGCACAATTATAGTAATATAGTGTAATAAAGCTTATGTGACGGATAGAAGATTTGTCCTTTTTTCTTTTAAGCTTTTCATCCTAAGCAAGGCGGGAGTGTCACTAGCACGAAAGGAGGTTACAGAGAATGGGAGCAAGAGTAAAGTAGCGTGATAGAGGACAGGATGAAGAGAAGGACGGAGAATAGATCAAGGCATTTGGAGATGTCGATCGATATTGCATTTGAATAGTTGGAGATTATAGCTATCAGTGTAGCAAGTAAGAGGAAGGGAGTTCGACAGACGGGAAGTGCGAGATATGAAGCTATTGGAGTAGAAGAAACAGCTACATTAACCGTTTCTACAGAGAAAAGGTGGGACTGAGATGCCGACCTAGTAGCACGTTTGAATTAATGCAGCTTGGAGACTACTGTAGTTGTTATTAGGTACAATAAGATATTACTATCAGCAACTAACAAATAATAGCAGAATTATAGCATTATACTAATAAAGCTTATGTGACGGATAGGATATTCCATTTTACCGTGGGTCTTATTAGGTACATTAAGAGATTACCGACACTAACTAATAATAATAGCACAATTATAACAATATACTGTAATAACGGTTATATGACGGATTGGATACTCATTCTTACTACTTCAACATACGAACTATTCTTTCCATATTACGTCAATAAATTGCACCTTTTCTCTTAAAGGTTGGCTTACAGCCACATCACCTCGAAACACCGACTCTTTTACGATCACTGAAGTTAAGGAACGTCGATCCTGGTCAGGACCGCTTGGGAATACCAGCTGCTGTAAATTTGGATTTGCGGTCACATCGTTTTGAAAACCCCTTTGGTGTTGGTAGTGTAATGGATAAGGGCTCGGAATTGTTAATCAGAGAACCAAATTCCAATTCTTGTTGGGTTCGTTATATTCACACATGCGTAAATAGCTCTGGCTTAATTAGTAAGACTTGCATCACTAAACCATTATTATCTAAAAGAAATTCTTACAATTTAAAACCATTTTATGACTTTAAGTAACTTTCAATGACAAGATAAGCCGTAAAGAAAAAGAAAAAAAAAAGAAGAAAAAAACGAATCAATCAATCAATCTTAAAGGAAGCATTTTACAGTTCCACTTTGGCATAATCGAATTACCAGCTACAATAATCTAGTGTTTTGGGACTATTATATTTGCTGGACTAGTTTTTTAACCACCGCTCTAAAAATAAAACAAACGTCCAACTTAATCTGAACTGTAATAACGGCGACAACATCTATAAATGCTATAGCCAGCAGAAACGCCATATTTCCAATTAAATTCTGCAAGATAATACAATGTGAATTCAAAATAGAAAACCCAATCGACTCTTTTGTTTTAATTTAGTTTATATTATCCTTGTACTTTGGGGGCTGGCTGAACGCCCGGAAGGCTAGAAATGATTGAGAGGTTAGAAAGAACAGGAAGGGGAAAGCAACGTCATGTTTACGACGTTGTCTGTTTCACTATTTTTACCCGCACATCCGGAAGACATAAACCAGATCACGTGTCTCACACAGACATGGCTCTCGGTCTGATATTCCCTATCCTTTATTTTTTCCGATTTCTTGCACAAACATGAGCATGTGTGCACACGTGCACGTCATTGATATCTGCGTAAGAAAACAGACTTCTTTATTTTACAAAAATATTTCTTTTAAATAAAGAACAAATAGATATATGAGATTTATTCTGAACAATACAGAATTGTAACAGAAGGCCGAGGGGGGAAATAGGGTAGGGACGGTCTTTGTAAGCTATCCTAGTCCTAGTTAATCCGACTCACGATCCATTCATTCATTACAATTTACTTATAGACCACAAGAACACATCCATCACCTCTCAATCCTGCGTATACCACAATACCGCATATTCACAGAGGACCTACAAACCACTCCAACAAAAACGGATATAAATTAGAAGGGTTTGGTACTTTTCGGCGTAGCCCATTTGGCGTGGCTGATTCGGCGTCAGAAAAATAATTGGACTATTCGGCACAGCCGTTTAGGCGTCAGAATATTTCGACGTCCCTGTCTTTGACAGGAGGTAAAAATAAGGATAAAAGTATTGAAAACACCCAACTTTCAATATGACTTTTTTATTCATTTAGGGAATTAAGGATCCTATTAAAACACTAATGGAATAATGTAAATTAAAAACTTAAATTAAAAATAGTGTATTTAAAAAAAAACATTAAAAAGAACGGTTAATTTGCTGTGTAACACCCGCACTCAGTTCGTATTAAAAATTTCCAGAATACTTATATTTATGTGTAATTGTAGATGCTAAATTCGAATCTGGCTTGATAAATATGATAAAATCTACCGTTTTGGAGTTATCGACAGTGAAATTTCGGATTCATTTGTGTCATTGTCATTTTTAAACAATATTTATTATGGAAAAATAAACATAACAGTTAAGCAATAACATTTTAAATGATTATTATAGAGTGTATGATTATCGACACGCATTTTTATAACCCGAAAATAAAATAATATTTTTATTAAAAAAAGTAAATAAAACAGCAATTTTTATTAACAAATAACTCGCCTGATAATTATGCACCAACCCAATAGATTTTAAACGTCGAACGTATTACATTCGATAGCGACGTGGGAGCACTGAAATATACTCCTTTCAGGATGTGGACGATCATGGCTCTCCACATTTCCTGTAACTGTAAGTAATCTAACACCTAATCGTTCCTATGTCGAATCGGACACATGGGAATGTCCCATTCCCAAATTAGAAAGTTATAACAATATGTAAATATCAATGACTTAAGCACATTTTCATGGTAACAAATTTGTAAAGGAAAGCTAAGTCCAGATAATCCTGTAGAAGTTAGGGTCGATTTCACACTGTATCGATATCGATGAAACATCAATATTTCTCGATTCAGACAAATGCCGCTGCTTGAAAAGTTCTAATGAATGCTAATCTATAGAAATTATTTACAAAAAGATTTTCCTAATTTTTATGGGTAGACCAGTCTATTTAAGTAGTGCCAAATAAATAAACAGAAATCATAGATATCCTATCAACTTTTATCTGCCAAGAACTTTCAGAATGTCGACCCTTTTTCCACAGTATTTGCCGATAAACCTCCCTCAACCTTGTGTCATATTTAGTAGCGACGTCGGCGCACTGAAAAATTAATCTTTATGGGGATGGATCCTTCCTAGTTTATGCCGGGAAAGTTGAAAATGAATATTAAACTGAAGTCGCAGTGGTGGGGGGTGAGGAATCACTTCGGGTGGAAGCTGGGGTCATTACCCGTAGGCCAGTTTCCATAACGGGAAGTACCTAGGAGGTTTGAACAATTTTTCCACGGTATTCCCGGTAAACCGAATTTAAACCTCCGCAAAAACTTCGACCTTTTATTCAAATTCAGTAGCAACGTGAGAGCACTGAAATAGTCTCCGTTCAGAATATGGACACTTCCTGGCTTTTGCCGGAAAAGTTGAAATTAATTATAAGCTCATGTCCCTGGTGGACCTCCTCTCGGATAGTAGCTCCCTTTCGGGAGGGGACTAGCGTCATTATTCGGCTACTGAGACGTCCGTAATTAAGAGGTGTGTCGAGGAGGCTTGAGTAATTTTTCTATGGTATTTTTTTTCATCAATTCACCGCAAGAAAGAGCACCAGAACCAAGGGGTAACTGGGAATGGTAGAGAATGAGAAGACTTTACAAAAACCAGAGAACCAATCCTGAACAAGAAACAAGGGACACACTTCTACACCTGTTCAAAGACTAGGTATTGGGTTGGTGCATAATTATCAGGCGTTTTTAAACAATATTTATTATGGAAAAAAAATATAACAGTTAAACAATAACATTTTAAATTATTATTATAGAGTGTATGATTATCGACACGCATTTTTATAACCCGAAAATAAAATAATATTTTTATTAAAAAAAGTAAATAAAACGGCAATTTTTATTAACAAATAACTCGCTTACCAAAACGCCTGATAATTATGCACCAACCCAATAGATTTTAAACGTCGAACGTATTACATTCGATAGCGACGTGGGAGCACTGAAATATACTCCTTTCAGGATGTGGACGATCATGGCTCTTCACATTTCCTGTAATTGTAAGTAACTTTACTATATTTTAAAAGCAAGCTATCAGTACATTACAAAAGCTTTTTATCTATAGCAGGATACATTACTGTATGTAAAAAGCAAATTATCAGTACACTACAATAACATTTTATCAATAGCAGAAAACATTACTGTATGTAAAAGCCATCGAGCAACATATCTAAACATACAACATACTCACCCCTTTATTACTCATTCTACTTTGGTCCATGAATGTGACAGATATACAGGGTGCGTTGGATAAATTGTCGTCTATACAACGCAAAATTAAAAATAACACTGAAATCTCATTTTAACCGATTACAAAATTACACAAACATATCTTGAAATACTAAAGAGTAATTTTATTCAATTGCTTTCAGTTCATCTTTGTTGTTAGAAGGAGTTTTCTTGATCTCCCGCCCAACTGCTCCCAACACATAATAAATAATCAAGGGGGTTGCTGTCTGGGGAGTTAGGTGGCTAGATGAAAGTGGAGATGTGGTCGCAGAAATTGTCTGACAGCCATGACTGAGTTCTCCTGTTTGTGTGGGATGGTGAAGAGTCCTGTTGCCAGACATAAGGTCTTCCAGCAGCCACCCTCTTGACCCAGGGCAGCATTACCTCCTCAAGACACTTGTGTTGAGTCTGAGGTATTGTGGGAAGATGGAGGCATAACGTGGCCATCACTAATGATCACCCCAAGCACCATGATGTTGACTGGATATTTGGTTTACACCACTCTTGGTACTTTGGGGACACAACAACCCAACGGTTTTTCTGTGTATTCTCCATCTTATCCTGGCAGAATTTTTTCTCATCTGAGAAAACCCAAAGCATGATCGGTTGGAGGGGATGCTTGAGATTGTTCAAAAGCTTCGTAGCGCTTTTTTTCCTCATGGCATGTGATAAAATTTGACCCGTTTCCATCTTGTATCACTTCATGCACTACCTGCTTGATAAGAAACTCAGACACTCCTGTGTCCCTGGTTATGGACCTGAGTGACTTAGAGGGATCGTTGTCAGTAATGGCTCGGATCTCACCAATAAATTCGGGAGTTTTTCTTATCAGAACGATCATAGTGAGTTTTCCGAGCTTGGTACCTTTTTAATCACCATTAGACACATTTCCGAATCCTCTGAACTGTCCTCAGATTGACATCCAAACTCTGAAATATTCGTATTGGAGATTCTGACGTGAATGCCAAGCAGTACAGCATGCCGTTTCCAAATTTCTGGCGGACTGAATTGTATCTTGATACTCTTTTACTCACAGACGGTGCCCAATTGATTCTACTATACTATGCAGTCGACAAAATCAAAAACAAATAACGCGCATGCGCGAAATTAAAAATATAAAATAGCGACAATTTACTCATCGCACCATGTTTTTTTCTACCACCTTAATGTCATGTTTCCCCGTTTAGAGTTTTACCATTACCGGTTTAAACTTTCACTTACGTCTCTCTTTTCTGCTACGTCTATTTGATTAGCGATACATGTTGAGGTATACTATTGAGATGATTGATTAGCTGGTACCGACGGACGTTGCCGACACATTTTTACTTTTTTTTTTAACGGTATCGTTACTAACAGGGATGTCGTCTGGTGATGTTGATGGCGATGTGACCTGAGTATATATTATTATGGAGTCAGGCTATTTTTTAAAAATCTAAATTTAAATTTTATCAAAACCTGTCACCATCTTGTGCATGTTGTATTCTTATCAGTCTCGGTGTCATGATGTGAGTATTCAACTTCGTATATTTGTGAAGATTATTTTTTATCCCCGCGTCGCTTTCTTGGCGTTCTGCGCTCTCACTGATAGTGATAAGATCGCCTGAATACATATTATCATTATAGGGTCGGGCTGAGGCAGAATGTGCATACAAGAAGCAGAGCCATTTTAAAAACATACTGCGTTTTATTTGTTGTCAATTACGGCATTTGAGTAGACGCTCTGTTTATTTATTAAACAGTATATTTAATTATTTTTGTCTACCGCTCTGAATATTATAGAAATCTTAGAAAAATATTCCGGAAAATTATCTAATTTCTTAAAAGTAATACAACACATGGAAGAAAAATAAAACAACAAAAAATGAAAAAAACAAAAGCACGACAACAGTGTGGAATCTTCCACAACACAACCAGCCTTACCTCTTGTTAGGAAATGCACTCTTCCTATCTGGTAAGTAAAATTCTGCTTTCATACAATATAACAAGTATTCATTGGTCATTCACCTCCAATCTGGCTTGCTGATTGGTCAGTTCCGACCAATAAAACCGCCTGCACGCGACCAATCTGTTTTCCCGCTCATGTGCTGAGAGCCACTTGGCCATTATATAAACCGAACACGTGTGAACTTTTGGAGGAGCAGTAGTTACCAAGTGCCAAGATGTAACCTTCACCGACTCCCGTCTTAGTCAATGCTGACCAGACGTTAAAGAGAATTACCGCCCAAGTCAGTCTGCGACAGCACCACAGAGAATTTGCTAACTTACTCCACGTCGTTCGAAACCAGACTTTGCCGCCAAAAAAACTACATCATCGCTGACTCACTCACACTAAAAACTAAACCAACTCTGTGGACATTATTTCTCAGATATTGCTTATCTAAAGTGAATTGCATTTACTATTTATTAAGCAAACATCTATGTGCGAACGACCTTAAAAATATTACAGTGAAAGGTAAATTACTTCTTACGAACTATTACAAGAAAGACATTCTGAAACCTAAAACATCATACACATTTGCCAACATAACATATACCTAATATTCTGCTTGTATATCGTTTTAAATTGTAGATAAATGTTTTATTAGTTTCTAATTAAATATGTCTTGTTCGTAATGTGAACTCTGGTACAAATATTTCCAAGTAAAAGGGACACGACTCTGTCCTACCTTTTCATTGCATGTGTACGTCAACCTAAATCTATTTGTTACGTTATAAAACAATTCAGTTGAATTTTGTATTTTATTTTTGATGTTAGTGGAAATAGTTAATTGACACGCAACCAATTAACCCATCCACTACAACAGCAACAAATTTCCCCAAACAGAAAGTTCCACTTCATTATTCATATCTCGTCATGTTGATAAAAGACACAGGCGTTAAAATCGTTAAATTTTTTTCTCTTCGCGCTTCTAAGCAAATGGCATACTAATATTAAGTCATATTGATAATTTTTTTTATCATTTTGCTATCATTTTTCATTCTCGAATTTTATTAATCGGCTTATTAAATCATTATACATACATATGTATAATATATTTGTATGAATATATATTATGTGTATATGTATATATACAAATTATATATATGTATAATGTGCATGTATATATGTTATATATATTATATGCATAATACATATATATATATATAATATATATATATATATATATTTGCAATTTTTTAATAATATATGCGCGGTACTTATTGAAAAGCGCTCTATATCTGTGATAAAGCTGACATATTTAGTTGGATTGATGTGAGTTTCGTGATATGCACATATATATTTATATATTATATAAATATAATATATATTTGTTATATATTATATAAACATAATGTATATATATAATATTAACAGTTCGTAAACATAGAAATTTCTGTGTCGCGATGTAAATTATTTTTCAATAAATATGTGTGTATATATAATATATATATATATATATATTTTTTTTTTTAAATAAATAATTTATATATATATATATATATATATATATATATATATGTTGTGTGTATATACACACATTTATGTATGTATACTATGACAAAGCAATCTGATGAATATGCAAAAGTGTTTTCGATTCATCTATTCGCCATGCCTGCATTTCGCTATATTAGCAGGTGTTTCAATCTTATCAAAGCAACGCCCACAGAAGTCGAGCAACGAGGGAAGCACAGAATGAAAAGAGTAATAATCTTACAGTTAGACGTAAAAGCTTGCACGAAAGGGAACCAACATTTTTATTGTTAGGTGACACATATTTCGGGCCACTTTTGTTTGCGACCAGCAAAAATTGATTAATGTTTTGTTGGTCATTACTAATACCTTACTAAGTGAGATCAATCCTCACTGGCACTCCATTCATGTGGCCTTCAGCTGAACTGCGTTAAGTTTACTAAGTAATAACGAATCACATTAACTTCGAGTAATGTTTAGCTAGCTCATCTGGTTGGCTGTTACTATAGAGAAGTGACATCGATCCTCATTGGGTACTCCATTGATGTGGCCTTGAGCTAAACTGATTTATACTTACAATGTAAGAACGAATCGCCTTAATTTTGAGTAATATTTAGCGAGCTCATTTGATTGACCATTACTACTGAGTAATGGTTAACGAACTTGTCGAATTGACTTATACTACTAAGTTCGATTTTTAATGGGTTCAAAAACTAAGCTAAACTTAATAAATTTAAAACCTCCTCGACAGGGGGAAGATGTTGTGTTGTGAATTCGATCCTCAAGGGGCCTATATTTATTCACTGGTGTCTAATTATACTTAATAAATGACGTTTCCATCAAAAGCTAACGTCCATTATTCGGAAATATGTTTGCTTTAAACGATTAAATTGTATTGATTTTTTTCGAACTGAAAATGCTAGGTCTTTTTAATTCACTACGAAAACGAAGAAAAGATAAACGTAACTCTAATCACTCTAACCCCCCCCCCCATTCGTAGAAAATAAAAGCGTAGAGAACCCTAGTAATTTCTCAAAAGATCGGAGATTTCTGCCATTCACGTTGGTCCGGCCATATGGTAAATATAGACTATGTTGGAGAAGGCGAATAATTCCATCAACACCCGTCTCCTAGGGGCAATAATTGAACAATGCGGCTAAAAAGTTAAAGCATTTTTATTCTGAAGTGGTGCCTGTTTTTTTTTTATTTATTTCTGTTAAACTAACGTTTCCTATGGAGATCGGGAGATTGTCCCAAGACAAAAACTGAAATAGGTCAATGGTATATAGGACAGGCCATCAGTGTCTTGACCTCTGGCATGTTCGTTTCTGTTACAAAACGCCAGTAAATTTCGATTATGTCTCTCTGGTTAGCAACTTTGCATGACCGAGTGTTGAAAATGTCTCGAGTCATTCGTGACCTGTAACGGCGGTTACATCTCTTCTCGGCATAGTTTGATAGCCGTTCGAGAGATGTTTCTTGGTTTGTAGGGTGGTTTTGAACGCGAACTGTTCATTTGTTTTCATGGAGCCTACAGGCAGATTGTCCGTGCTGGATGTTACCATAAAGCAGAACGCATTCCATTAAGCTGGAGTCTGTGCCTAAAAACCACTGGGAGCAGGAGACCCCTTTTCATTGGATCGATCGATTTGTGACATCGTCGAAAAAGGTAGCTTTAGCGAGGGATTAAAACTTCGAACTTGATCCTGACTTAGACCAAAAGGGTTTTAGGAAAAGCACTAACATTCCCTCGACTCAGCTCGACAAATATTTAACTGACTTTCCTCACCTCAAGGCGACTGAAACAATTAGTTGATAGGGGCGCATATCAGAGGAGAAAATCTGAGAAGCGTTGAAGAAGGTCGGGAAGAACAAGACTCCGGGTATCGATTGTCCGCCCTACGAAGTGTACTTGAGGCTGTCGCCCATGTTTGTCTTCCTGCTGGAGTTGCACTTCAACCACTTGATGGAACATGGGACTATTTTTCAATGTTTCACCAGAAGTGTGGTGAAACTTCTACATTAGATGGAGGGGACGGGATTAGTAAATTTCGTCCCTTAACGATACTATAACAAATTAAAGATTTTGGCCAAGGTCCTGGCAAACCAATTGCAAGTTGTGCTCAATCGTATGACATCGCCTAAACAAACTTGTACTGCAAAGTGTATGACGATTAATGAAAACATCTTATAATATAAAGAGTTCCTACGATCATAGAAAAAAATCTACAGGGAAACTGCAAGGATCAATTTGGATAAGTCCAAGGCTTTAGATAGGGTGGACCATCGTTCCGTAGAGTCTGTCTTGTCTGCGGCTGGATTCAAACCGTACTTCCGTTCCTTAATTCACCAGTTTGATGCGACCCTCGGAGCTATGGTCGAAGAGAACGGATTATGATAGAAGTCCTTCATATTGTCCAAATCCATTCCTATGTGTTGTCCACTTTCACTCTTGCTCTTGCGAAATTTCATTACCTGGTGCTACCATCTTCGCCAGGTATACCGCCTACGCAGACGACGTCTCCACGCTTGTAACGAGCAGTGCCGAGATCGACGGAGTCAATAAAGAAATCTGGATGCATGAGGCGGTCACATGGACAAAAATTAATCGCAATAAATAAGTGGTCTAGCGATTGGGTCCGTGGAAATATTGTCCTCTACCGGACCGCTTCAGTTGGACGGGCGGGCCTTGCAAGATACTCGGTGTTTGGTTCGACTCCGGTCTTCAGATAAAGAAGAGTTGGTCGGAAGTTCTGGAAAAGGTCGTAGATGAGGTTTTATCTGTGTTTATGAAATGATCTTTCTTTGAAAGCTGGTAGGGGGGGGGCGATGTGTAACTTATCTACCCCTCTTCATCCTTTACTTATTCGGTATTGTCACTCCCGTCCACTGAATTAATTTAACTAGAAAGAACTCTGTTTCGTCTCCTCTAGTTCGACAGAGCTCCTATGGTGTGTCGTGAGGTCTGCGGCTTCCATCTTTCTGAAGGCGGGCTTGGGAACATTATTTCATTCGGTCAGTTATGTGCCATGCGTAATACACGCTTAGACGATCATATATCTTTCGATACATGACTGACGAGGCAGATTTTCTTTCTTTCTGCTGTAGACCAGTTGCCATCAAAGGGTATAGAAGACGGTCTGTCGTGCTATTTACTCAGAAGAGGATTCCTACCTTTCCCAAGGTTATTAGCACGTAAGTGAATATAATGGATTCGACTGGAATTCGAACTCGGCTCTTCGATTTCTCAATCCGAGCCGTTATGCATTACTCCAAGAACAGGAGATAACTAAATTAACCTGGTTGTACGTATATTAACTGTAGGCGACTTGTAGATGATGGTACTTTTACTGTGCCTTTCCAAAACAGAAACTACATTCTAGAATTGGAATGGAAACAATGATAGTTCCTATTCTGAATCAGTCATAAAATTTCAGGATGTGGAACTAGTAAACATTAAACACTTCAAGTATATTGAAAAGTAAACACTTCAAGTATATTGATAAGTTATAACAAATTTAGTATAAGAGATGAGGAATTTGAACATAGAATAGACTGTACAAATAGTTGTTTCGCCCAACACTGGAAATTGTTTCAAACTAAAAACATTTACTTAAAAAATAGAATATTTTTAAAGACTTGTTCAGATCGAGAAATTCATAGGGATGCTATGAATAGCGCTAAAAACATTTGAAGAATATCTAAACTGTCGGCTGTAGACAACAGCTTTGCCGGATCAATGGTTAAAAATAGCTTAGAGCGAATGTAGCCTGTAGGTCTTAGAGAGGACCATGCTCCTTGGAACATTGTAGACTGGCGCTAAAAAAAACAAAGCTCTGTATTGAATAACAGAAACCGCAACTCTTGAGGATTTCAATCGTAGCAACGAACTGAAATGGATGGCACATGTAACTCGAAGAGAAAATAATGACGATTCTGACGTTCCACACTACTTCAAAGAAAAGGTTAGGAAGGAAACTCCCATCAATACTGGAAAGAGCGATAACAGCTACTGGACTTGAGAAGATAAAATAATGACACAATCAAAATGTTGATATTCCAGACTTCTTCAAAGAAAAGGTTAGGAAGGAAACTTCTATCAATACTGGAAAAAACGGTAAAAGTTACTGGACTTGAAAAACCTATTGTTCTGAAAAAATTGTTTTAAGGAAATGACTGAAAACGAAAGCAGCTGCTTGGTCAATGAATGCCGAATGTGTCTTTATAAAGGATAACTATTACTGTTGAATTCTTTTTAAAGATCGACAAGCAAGATCTTCCAGCAGCAGCAGCAACACCTCAAATGGATAGCAAATGTAACTCGAAGATAAAATAAAGACATATGTTGACTTTCCACACTACTTCAAACAAAAGGTTAGGAAGGAAAACTCTAACAATACTGGAAATAGTTAATTGCACCGAGAAACCTATTTTCCTGAAAAGTTGTCCTAAAAGAATTTTTTTTATACATTTCAAACGAAAGTATCCCTAATTGCTCGGTAAATTAATGACGATTTTTCCTTATAAAGAAACAGTTAATGTTACTACTACCATTAGAGATTCGAAGAGGGGTACCTCGAGGTGGTGTAATAGCAAGTTTGTCTCGCGAGCACAATTACGATTTAGTAGTGAGTTCGATACACACAGGATACTCCATACTTTAGGTATTGTGTCACATTTAAGCTATGCACTAAAAATCACCTTTAAAGATGAGAAGAGATACTACACTTTTTTTTCTTTATCCCAGCACGATGACTCGGGAGTGAAGAAACGCCTAGCTCAAGTAGCACTGGCTGCTCGGACGGTAAACGTCGAATCTTTCTTAAATGGAGCCGGCAAATATTATTAAATTATAAAGTAAATTATATTCAAATTTTGTTAAACTGGTACTATCCTGATGAAGATTATGATCACGAAGATTTTGGTGGCACACAAGTGTACAGGATATTTTGTTTAATTTAAAATTCACTTTTTTGTTCGCGACGCGCGATAATTCAGGTTTTCCAAATTTTCTCATATCTCTGCCTTGAATTCTCGTCCAACACAAAACCTGGCAAAACGAGCACAAAAGACATGATGTTTCAAATATAATCATCAATTTAATCTCTTCCTTTTTGAATTCTCGTTATAGAACCGATGTGAATATAATTCATATTCTCTCATAATTACAACAGATTTAATAGCATAAGAACAGAAAGCCTGCCGAAATGAACACAGAGTCGCGATATTTTTAATATAGTTATCATTTTAGTCTCTTTCCATTTGAATTCTCGTTGGAGAACTGGTGTGAACATAATTCATGTTCTATCATAATTACAACAGATTTAATTTGAGAAGGCTGTTGAAACGATCACAAAAGTCTCGATGTTTCAAATATTGACATCTACTTAGTCTCTTGCGTTTGAAATCTCAGTCGACGATCGATGTGAACATAATTCATTTTCTCTCATAATTACAACAGATTTAATAGCATAAGCACAGAAAGCCTGCCGGAATGAACACAAAGTCGCCATGTCTTAAATATAGTTATCATCTTAGTCTCTTTCCTTTTGAATTCTCGGAGAATCGGTGTGAACATAATTCACGTTCTCTCATAATTACAACAGATTTAATAAGAGAAGCACACAAAGCATAACGAAACGAACATGAAGATCTCGATGTTACAAAAATTGTCATTAGCTTAGTCTCTTCCATTTTGAGTTCTCGTTCAAAGCCTAACGAAACGAACTTGAAGGTCTCGATGTTATAAAAATTGTCATTAGCTTAGTCTCTTCCTTTTTTAGTTCTCGTTAAAAATCAAACGAAACGAACATGAAGATCTCGATGTTACAAAAATTGTCATTAGCTTAGACTCTTCCTATTTGAGTTCTCGTTCAAAGCCTAACGAAATGAACACGAAGATCTCGATGTTACAAAAATTGTCATTAGCTTAGTCTCTTCCTTTTTGAGTTCTCGTTCAAAGCCTAATGAACTTGAAGGTCTCGATGTTACAAATATTGTCATTAGCTTAGTCTCTTCCTTTTTGAGTTCTCGTTAAAAAGCCAAACGAAACGAACATGAAGATATCGATGTTACAAAAATTGTCATTAGCTTAGTTTCTTCCATTTTGAGTTCTCGTTCGAGAATTGATGGAAACATAATTCGTATTCTTTTCATAATTACAATTGATTTAATTGTAGATGCTCACAAAACGTACCAAAAACAAGCACAAAATTGTTGATGTTTTAAGAAAACCAGCTGGATCTGACTCAAACAATGTAAGATTTTCCCGTGATTCGATCAGTCTATTGCGCTTTTGATCAGGTTTCAGAAAACGTGGCACTATTCACTTTGACAAAAACCTGCATGCCAAATTCATTTTGAAAATGTTCTCAATTTTCTCACAGTATATGCTAATAGCATTGATTATTTCTATCATAGTCAATCACCTGACATCCAACATTATGGGGTGAAAATGTTTTCCTCGATGTTGGCAGTTATTGGACGTCCAGATCTTACTATTTCTTCTGAAACATACAGAATTGTGGCACAAGGCCAGGGTAGAATTTGTGAGAGGTTGGTCCTTATTAGCTATCCTAGTCAGATCCACCACCCATTCATACATTACAATTTACACATTCACCACAATAACACACTACTTTAAAGAAAAGGTTAGGAAGGAAACTCCCATCAATACTGGAAAGAGCGATAACAGCTACAGGACTTGAGAAATTCAGACGCCCAATGTTGCAATGTTGATAAAACTGGAGTTCCATTCCCTAATGTAACATCATGTCAGCATGAATGTCCTTGAGGGGCTAAACTATTTTTCTGTAGGTATTTTTGTCCGATTACAAGAGTTGTCGTTATTAGTTTGATTTGAAGCCTTCTTTGAATTGGTCGTGTCAGTTTTGCCTGTCAAGAAACAGTGCGCTTATTAATAAGAAGTGTTTGAATTAATGCAAGCAAAATATTTCATAGCTTTAATGTCACTCCTTTATATTCAGCTTATGAACTTTTCAGCACCCTCTCGTATTTGTATGTATTCACATTCGGGCTGTTGTCCATACTTTTTTGTTATTATCTCAAAGTTTCGACAGTTCTGTCTTCCGGCGTTCACCGGTGGAACTGTCAAGTCCAGTTGGGGATGCTTAGCTAAGAACAGCGAGAAAAAGGAATCAACTCTAAAAATCGAGAGGAATCTATCACAGATCTTAAATAAAACAAGATAAAGCGAGGACTGCTTCATACTGATTAAGTATACAAAATTGATATTTGTGTAAATACCTTTCATACTGACAATTACCGTTCGGTGTAAAATCATAATTTTTGTTACGCGAACCTGCTACATACGTACAGAGTCTACACAAGATACACAAAGTTAGTATTCTGTTGAAATAATCAGCTATAGAGGCTCGACATGTTACATCCTGGGCAAATTTCTGGAAGATATAGTCAACCCCGTAACAAGGAAGTCTGTATCGTAGCGCCCCCGCTACTCCCGTTCATTTTCATGGCAGGTGAGTTATTACTTTAGGACCTTTGCCTTTTCTTCGTTGCATCACCCTCACTTTCTTCTATGCAACATGGCAGACTTATTTAGATTTCATAATCAAATACATTTCTCTTACTTGTTTGGTACACCCTTGTCATATAACTAGCGACTTTTTGCCTCTCTGGATGAGAGAGAGAGAGAGAAAGAAAGAGAGAGAGAGAGAGAGAGAGAGAAAGAAAGAGAAAGAAAAAAGAAAGAAAAGGAGAAAAGAAACGCAGGCCGCTGTTCTTTGTGACCAAGGCGCTTGAACAAGTTCTATATTAAGTTTTTTTTAAGCATTTCACCCCAAGGAAGGCGGGAGTGCCACTAGCACGCATGGGGTTACAGAGAGTGGGAACAAGAGCAAAGAGGCGTGATAGAGGAAAGGATGAAGAGAAGGGTGGGGAATAGATCAAGGCATCTGGAGATGTCGATTAACATTACATTTCAATAGTTAGAGATTATAGCTATCAGAGAAACGAGTAATAGGAAGGGAATTCCACATACAGGAGGTGCGAGACATGAAGCTATTAGAGTCGAATAGACGGCTATATTTAACTGTTTCGACAATAAAAGGGTGGGATCAAGATGCCAGCCTAGTTGCACGTTTAAATTCATGCAGTCTAGGAACTTGCGGAAGTAGCTTGTCGGAGCAACTACCGTGAAAGTATCTGTAGAAAAGACAGAGGGAGGCGGCGGCGGCACGTCTGTGAGAGAGCGACTGTAGACGAGTTCCGGTCCATTTATTTTAGTCTGCCAACTGCACACTAGTTCGAAACTTTCCTGTCTACTCTTAATTCCGGCATTCCTGGCCTTTATTACTTCCGGCTACCACAGCCTCTTAAGTGTTCCGGCGTTTCTTTTCAACCTAATTCACTTGGCCTATTACAACGACTGCACCGGACAGTACAGCTATTTCAGCCTATGTTCAACTTCCAGCAACTACTCAACGCCTGCACCGGACATTTAAACTGATCTTTCTTCCTTTTCGGCTATATCGTCCCGACTTCAAACAACATATTTCGTATATGTGTGTTAAATACTACGGAAGCTTCATCGTATGACTTAACCAGCAACTACTCAACGCCAGCACCGGACATTTAAACTGAACTTTCGAACTTTGGGTTTTCTGCCACACCTAACTTACCTGGACTCTACTTTTAACATTTAGTTACGGTTATAATATCTTTGATCTTCTATCCAGTCAGTAGTCCTCCATACATTGTTTGTTCATGTTCCTTTTCGGTTTGTTTAATGGAAACATTACTTTTGTATATTATGTAAATAAATTTTGTATTAATTTATGTTTGTCGTTTTTGTTATCCTCTTGTTGGACTGTCAGATTCATGTCTTTTATTTTTAAATGCTTGTGGGCCTCATGTGACTCATCTTTATTTGGGCACACAGGACATATCCTATATTATATTTGAGCTCCCCCCAGAGGGTCTGCAATATCTTCGACATATATTAAGGACTCAGAACACACCATGGAATCAATCAATCCTATCCATAACAATCTGGTGGCGTGTTTGGATGTAGTGTGTCTGTTCGCTAGGGTTTCTACAGACGAAACTCTATCGGTGGTTCGTAACCGATTGGAATTGGTCTCTTCTCCTGAAGAAAGGAAATGCATTCCGATAGATAACCTTGCGGAAACATTGACATTCTGCGCATGGAAACATTTTTCCAACTAGGATCTTACCTATTCGAGCAGGAAGAAGGCTTAGTTAGGGGTTCACCGTTGCTACCAGTAATGGCGAACATAGACATTGAATAATTTGAGAAAATAGGTTTAGGAACGTCATTACTAAAGATACGTAGATGACACCATAGCAATCTGAGAAGCCAGAAAGTTGTACAAATACAGTATATGAATTCAGTAAGACCATCGATCCAATTCACAACAGAAGAAAAAGTCAGCTGTCTTTTATAAACTTGCACAGAGAATAGGTTCAAGACATCCGTTTATCTTAAGCCAACCTTCACCGGACAATACCTTAACTTCAATTACTACCATTCATATAACGTAAAGAAAGGTATCGTCCGATGCTGGCAGCAAACACATACCAACAGGAAATGATCAGTATCGAACGTACTCTTTAGAATAACTACTGCCCAGCAAACATAACATTAGTTTCTACAGGCAGAAACAGAAGGCTCAATGAGTAGCATGATCGGAAAACTGCCATGGTTTGTCTCCCTTACGTCAAGGGCTTGTCGAAAAGGATTCAAAAGATCTGTGATCCATACAACATCAGAGCAATATTCAGAAGCAGTTTGACATTACGATGAATCTCTGCCGAGTCAAGCCCGACACAGTGGAAAACTCGATCAAGAAATGTGTGTATTCCATCCTTTAAAATTGTAGCAAAAAATACAAAGGTGAAAAAACACCCCTAAAAGTAAGGCTGTAGGAACATGGAAAGGCCGAAATTAGGGACGAGGTAATTTAATCAAGAATGGCTGACCATATATAGAGTGTTTCATGAAGACGGATCACCAGTAAATAAATCAGTGTTATTGCTGAAAATTTATTTATTTTTCTATTGGATCATGTTATTTAAGTTATGGCAATTATGTGTGAAAAATAATATCGTCTAAATATCCGGCAAATCTGAAATAAAAATAAAAGTAACCATTAGATGTTTAAACTTAATTCATATTTAAAATCGGTCTAAGTTATTAGAACATTCTTTACATAGGGAAAAGGATTACTCCCAAATCGTGAAATGAAGTAAACTACTAGACAGAGGAACAATAGAGATTCAGACGTTTGAAGGAACCAGCACATATTCTAGATGAAGAATGCCACCTTAGACCTAGTATAGAAATAATTACCATATGGGAGCCATTAATAAATAAAGAGAAAATACAACAAAGTTTTAATTGCAGTAGCAGCAGTAAGAAAAGCGAATAGCAACGACAGCAGCAACAGCAGGACTAGAATCAGCAACTGTCAGGATAAAAGAAGACTTGGTTTAAGACTCTAAGTTCTAAATTTGAGTTTATTATACAGAATAATATACTCGTTCGTTAAAATGTTGTTTTACGAATTTAGTGATATTGCAATTGTGAGTTCAGTCCCTAGGCTATGTAGTGCAGACTTTTCCCGACAAATCCAGGAAAAAAAATGATAAGTTAGCTTTGTTTTAAGATTGATTTATTTGTTTATATTTTTTACGGTTTATCAACCTTTTTTAGATTATTTATGCCGAAACATATTTTTGGATTGTAAAAATAATTCTTTTCGTTTCGTGAGTGAAGATTGTATTATCAATTTTTGTAGATAATGTTTTTTTTCAGATACAACTACTACTATTTAACCCATAGCTGGTGGTGAAGAGGTGGATTCATACCTTTCCCAAGAATATTTGCACGTAAGCGAATGCAACGAATCCGATTGGAATTCGAACTTGGCTTTATTTGATTTCTTATTCCGATCCGTTATCCATTACACCACCCGCACACCCAAGCGTACAGCGCTTGGTATTCACAGTCATCTGTCTCCTGATAAGTCCCTGCGTTACTTAATTTCGGCGATCGGAAGAAAACTGATGTTTCAACGCGATATGGCCGTTAGTTCTAGGTTTTAGGAGAACAGTATACCAGGTGAAGATGAGTGACCTTGCTGGTATCTTGAGAGAAACCCAGAGGAATTGGAATTAGCTAGTCGGCACGAAACGTTCGACCAGTTATGCTCGGTCAGCTGTTACTGCGTGGGCGGAAGTGGATAGGGAAAAGACAAATGCATTTCCGGCGGACAACTGACGGGCCATTTCAGCTAGTTAGTTTGCTTTTATTCTTATGCTCTATGCAGTCATTTATTATTTGTTGCTTTAAATAATTTTTCAGCGTGTAAGACTGAAAATCGGAACTGACTGGCTGACTGTGCGGATTAAAAAAAAAAGTCTGAAATGAATTACACGTCCAATTAAGCCCCGTGTGTGTAAAGTTGCCACCTGCAGAACGGAAGTCAGCATAGTCCCTGCGTAGGCGGTGGCAGAAGGGAAAAAACACATCACGTTATATGACATCTTAGTTCAGTGAAAGAAATGAATTCTTAAAATTATGAATCATGTTTTTTCTTGAACAAACGCACACGCGCATACACACATATTATTATTATTATTATCCAACTTTTTCAAACTGATCACCACCCTATTTAACCTTATGACCTTGAGTAACAAGGTACCTTACAGGTTTAACGTTCGATTTTATTTTCAAGTTTTTGTTCACTGCTCTTTGGACTGTCATAGCTAAAACTCCTGTCTGGCGTGCCAAACGTCTTATGGATCTTTTCTAATTGAAATCTTTAACTTGAAATGATGATCTCTCTTCCATGTTTGAAATGATGATCTCATTGAAATGATGATCTCTCTTCCATGTTTGATTATTGAAATCAAAATTTCCATGGAAATTTTGATTTCAATAATGAATCTGCTATTTAAAGATGTAAATTTCAGAAATAAGTTATTCCAAAAAAAATTTCGCTTGAAGATGGAACAGAGCTTACTTTAATTCAATTTAAAATTGCTATTTCCTATTGCTACAAACGTTATTGTCAGTGGTTAAACATATTTCCGTTGCTATTCCTATTTTTTATTTTTATAGGCAGTGAAATTAATAACCAACTGTTAAGATCAACAAGTCCAACAAAATTGTATTAAATGCATACATGGATTTGTTATATATATGGGGGTGTGAAAAAACTAATTCAGCCAAAAAGATAGTTTCACTTCACTGTTTATTTCTTGTCTCGTTGATAAAAATCCATTTAAAAATTACGATTTTTGCGTTTCGTATAGAAAAATGAAGCTAGCATATATAGATTCGTAGACGTATCAACGAGAGATGTGTATTCATTCAGTCAGTTTTTTGCTATGCGTGATACACGTTTAGGCGATCATGTACCTTTCCTAAAGCAGATTTTTCCCGCAGTAGGTTGCCATTTCTTTCTGCAGTTGCCATCCAAGTCTATAGAACCCGGTCTGTCCTGCTATTTACCCATAGCTGAGGAATTTTAGTGCCATATGTGGTACACATTTAGGCGATCATGTATCTTTCGATACATGACTGACGAGGCAGATTTTTTTCCTGCAGTAGGTTGCCATTTCTTTCTGCGGTAGACCAGTTGCTATCCAAGGCTATAGAACTCGGTTTGTCTTGCTATTTACCTATAGCTGGGGGCGGGGGGGGGAAATAAGAGGATTAATACCTTTCCCAAGAGTATTAACTCGTAAGTGAATGTAATGGATTCAACTAGAATTCGAACTCGGCTCTTCGATTCCTCAATCCGAGTCGCTATCCATTACTCCACAGTGGGAAGGTATGAATCCTCTTCTTCTCCCCCCCAGCTAGGATAGACTGGGTTCTATAGCCTTGGATGGCAACTGGTCTACCGCAGAAAGAAACGGTAATTTACTGCGGAAAAAATCTGCCTCGTCAGTCAATGATTACATGGTCGGTTAAGCGTGTATCACGCTTAGCACTGGATTTTCCTTAGATAGTTCTCCTATGGCCAAATCTACTAAACGTGCGCGACGGTTATAAGAGAGGTACTACTGATTATTAAAAAAAAACAAGAAGCATGGGGTACCTGTTTGATTTCTGTCGATTTCGAATTTCTTGGTTTTTATTGATTACAATGTTGAAATTTCTTACAAAAACGGATAGCAACACAAAAACGTTTACCCACTAAAAATAACGTTTATAATAATCGTTACAAATAATCAAGATTGATCGCCCCTTGTTTTGTTACTCTCCTCTTAAAGAGAAGTATTTCTGTTTACTGGGACTATAAAAGAACACAGAATAAAACTTTCTTAAAGCCTACACCTGGGTACGTTTATTATTACAGTAATCAAATAGGTATATAATTGTATCACTTTATGACTCTCTCTCTCTCTCTGAATATTTATGTCTCCCCTCTCTCTCTATCTTTCTGAATATTTCCCTCTCTTTTTCTCTCTTTCTGAATATTTATTTCTCTCTCTATCTATACATCTGAATATTTATATATATATCTGAATTATTTATATATATCTCTGTCTTTCTCTATCTATCGAAATATTTATCACTCTCTCTCTATTTGGATATTTATCTCACTGCCCTCTCTCTCTCTATCTATATGAGTTTTTCCCTCTCTCTCTTTCTCTCTCTCTGAATATTTTTCTCTCTTTTACTATCTGAATATTTATTTATTTTTCTCTTCATATATCTGAATATTTCTTTCTCTCTCTATCTATATATCTGAATATTTATATATATATCTGTCTCTCTATCTGAATATTTCTCTCTCCTTCTCTATTCAGATAGATATCTATCTATCTATCTGAATATATTTTTTCTCTCTCTCTGTTTATCTATCTGAATATTTATCATTCTCTCTCTATCTGAATATTTATCTCTCTGCCTTCTCTCTATCGATCTGAATATTTCTCTCTCCTTGTCTCTCTCTCTCTCTCTCTCTGAATATTTATATCTCTCTCTATATATATCTGAATATTTATTTCTCTATCTATATATCTGAATATATATATATATATATATATATATATATATATATATATATATATATATGAATATTTATCTCTTTAACTATCTGGATACTTTTCTCTCTCTCTCTTTCTCTATCTGAATATATTTCTCTCTCTCTCTCTCTTTATCTATCTGAATATTTATCTCTGTCTCTATCTATCGAAATATTTATCATGCTCTATCTGAATATTTATCTCTTTCCCCCTCTCTCTCTATCTATCTGAATATTTCCTTCTATCTTTCTCTCTCTTTGTAAATATTTATCTCTCTCTCTCTCTCTCTCTCTATCTATCTATCTATCTATCTACCAATTCAAGTTCAGACCTTTACAGCTGAGTTTTGCCAGGGAAAATAGCGATAGAGTAGCGAGAGGCTTCCGACATTTCACATGTGGAAAAGAGGTTGTAGGCTAGAAAATAATTCATCATCCACAAGGCCACGTAGACATTTTCCTTAACCCTGTCAAGGTCGGGAAGCAAGGACTGAGCCGCTCTAGCCCAGATACTCGTGTCAAAAGTTAACTGCCCAGTTTTTGTTGTACTGTTAGGCACCCGAAAACTGTGAACAGTTTGACATGACATTAATTGAAACCTTAGGCATGTCTGTTTTCAATAGAACCGATTTGGATTAATCGCTTGAGATTTTTATTTGAATATGGTTACTGTTTGATGAATCAAAGACTTAATAATCCCCAGAGCTTTTAAGGATAGTCGTTTGGATTATAGAAAGTAATATAAAAGCGTGTCATATATATATGTGGGTGTGTGTGTGTGTGTGTGTGTGTGTGTGTGCGTGTCATATATATGTGTGTGTGTGTATGTGTGTGCGTGTATATATGTGTGTGTGTGAGTGAAAGAAGGATTGAAAGCGATAACGTGGAAAAATGCAAAATAAAGAAAGGAAGTTGTAGAAGTCAAAAAAAGAAAGAGAAAAGGTCGAAAAGTAAGAAAAGCATGGTTGGCAAATGAAGAAAGAGTTTAGAGGAGGAGGAGAGGGAAAGATGAAGAAGTTAGAAAGACGTAGTAGTCAAGGAGAGAGAGAGAGAGAGAGAAGGGTAAAGAGAGAAAGGCGTGATAAGCGAAGAGTAAAAGGAGAGAGAAGGACAAAAATATAAATGAAGAGAGAAAGAGAAATGTTATCGAGAAGAAGGTAGAAAGTAAGAAAGGTCTAGTAGGCAAAGAAAGCAAGGGAGAGGTGAGGAGAAAGAAGGAGAAAATAGCAGGAAAGAAAGTATGACCTGGTATTCAAAGAGAGAAAAATAAAAAATAAAAAGAAGAGAGAAAGTAAAAAAGGTCTGGCCGGTAAAGAGAAAACAAAAATGAATAAAGGTCGAAAGAAACGGAAGAAAGACACCGAGAAAGACGTTCAAAAGAGAGTAAGAGAAAAAAGTAGAGAGAAGGAAGAAAATAAGAAAGGCGTGGTTGGCAATGTCCCACTAGAAGCTCTCACGAATTTTAGCCTAAAGACGAAATATACAAATTGAAGATGCTGAAATCAAAATACAGCAGTTTAAATATCTAGGAAGTGTTTTAACAGGAAGTATGAAATTGAATTCTGACGGCGAATTGGCGTAGCGAAAGATGTCGCCTAAAAGCTAAGCAATGTATTAGGAAACAGAAAAAAAAAACATGAAAGAGTACTCGACTGTTATGTAATGTCAATGATCCTATATAGCAGTAAATGCTCGACAATTTTCTCAGAGATGGTTTTTCAGAAGGACGCTGATATACCATGGACTAAATATGTTATATTTAGCATCAGAATACGATAGTTTACATTTTTAGGGCAAATAATGACGAAAGAAGGCTTGGAAAATTAGCTAGAAGATACCAAGAACACCATGAACATGTGACTAATGACAAAGTTTTAGAGAAAATGGAAACAAAAAGGACACATATTTATACCGGGTGTAACAGCAAAATTGTCCAAGTCATGTAACAGCATAATTGTCCATCTCATAAAATGTTTAACATCTAAAAAAACACTAAACTAATCGAGTTTCTTTTTTCTGTTTTCAAATAAGACGTTTGGCCATCGTGATACCGTTTGTCGTAAAAATCACTGAAAATCCCTAGAAAAAGAACAGGTTAAAATCATTTTGTGTCAGTCTTCCCAAATGAGCAATGGTCAGAGCAAAAAGATCCTTCAAGCCGTCAGAAATGGTTCCAACATTCATATTCTGGCTTCCATATTCAAAGTCCATTCAAGAACTATTAAGAGAACGGTGAATAAGTTTAAAAAAGAGGGTACAGTAGAGAAGAAAACTGAATTAGGTAGTCACAGCAGGAAGAGGGATCATAATTTCAACTTAAAGCTAAAGAAATCGATTCAACTCAATTCATAAGTCGTTTGGTACATGAGGAGGGAGTTTTAGCTATGACACTCCAAAGAGCAGTAAAAAATGACTTGAAAATGAAGTTGTATGTGAAACCTGCGAGGCAGATTACACCAGGACAGAAAGTTAAAATGTTAGAGAGGGCTAAGATCATCTTGAATATGTTGGAAAATAAATAAATAAATACACACACACACACACACACACACACACATATATATATATATATATATATATATATATATATATATATATATATATATATGAACTATATTCTATTCATCATGGGTTTCCAATCCTTAGTTATGATTAATTAATGATGAACATGTCATTTTCGTTTATGATCGATTTCATCACGATTCTTCTGTTAAGCTTGGAGAGTAATTATACATTCTTACTGCTCAAAATTGAGTCCAATAGTGTTATAGAAACTGTGGAAAGTCCCAGTAAGGTATCTTTAATCATTTTTAAGGTAAAACAGTTCAGAGCTTACTCCAACAATTGGACAATTTTGCTGTTACACACGGTATATATGTTGACCAAAAAAATGTCTGGCAAGACACAGTGAACCAATTTTCCTGGTAGCACGTCTGGCAATTGATTCAATATAATCACTCCACTTCATGTCAATGGAAAATGTATGACCAAGAAGGCGCAATGAGCTTCTTACCTTGAAGTTAATATCAGCGAGGCTGAAGGAAAATATATCTATGATGATTGAAAGAAATTTCGTTTTGTAGGCGTTAAAATTTACTAGCCATTTCTTGCCCCAGTTAACAACTGATAGGTGGTCATTTTCGAGAGCAGTTGCCAGTTTTTCTTTCTCGAACCAGTCGGGTTTACTATTAACACAGGAATAAATAGTTGTTTTCATCAGCACAAATAACTCGTTGGGAACTGATGACATATTGAAGGTCATCGATGAAGATAAGAAAAAACGTAGGTCCAAGGATGGAATCCTTTAGGACACCTGCATTATTATGAAATCTTTTAGAAGCGTGGCCGTTCAACGCGACCTTCATTACACGATTTGTTAAGAACAATTAGATTACGTCAAATATTCAGCCAGAAGCATATCCATTTGTTGATATATCTCGATTCCTATCTATAGGAGTTTCCTTTTATCCCATTCTGTCTCTTTCTCTCAGATGGTCATCTGACCAACGTTCCTTTATCTTCTTTAATGTCAATGTTAATTAGACTCACATTGATCCCGTAACACGTCAAGAACATTATCGAAACATCGTAGACGGATGCGCATGAAATAACACTTCCAACGATTTTATTTTTGTAACACTGCGTGGGTGTAAAGCCGACAATGACTGGCCGAGTTATTTGAGCCTCAACGCCGGTCAGTATGGCGCCAAGCCGTTGATCACATCTGCAAACGACTTAACTGCTTTCTCGCTACTAAATCTATCAAGTTTTACGCGTCTCTAAGCATCCTTGTTTTCCGATGTAATATATTTTTCTTTCTCCATTCCGTCTATCTTGTATAGCCTTACAGTACTTGACCTCTGTCTCAGCTTTAGTTTTATTTCAGGCTAGAATTTATACCTGTTTATTGGCAATATCATTTTAATCTGAATGCCAATTACGAACTTATAGTTCATGGGTTTCTCCATTCTGGAGTTTAATAGACGCTGTAGAGACAAGCGCCCAGAAAAAAAAAAAACGTTTTCATTATTGCAATGCTTGACATTTTCTAGTCGTTGTCAACAATGGTGATGATGATGGCTGCGATTGGTTGATTGATTCGTTTTCTACGGCTGATCAGAACTTTTTTTGAGATAATAATGGTGTTACAAGTTCTACTAATTAACCTGTAGCTGGGGGGGAAGAGGTGGATTGTGCGTAAGTGAATATAACGAACCCGACTGGAATTGGAACTCGGCTCTCCGATTAATAAATTGTCTGTCGTTATTCATCCGCAGACCCTATCTTACAGCACCTGGTATTCTCAAGCGGTTTCTCATCTAGGTACTGACCATGCTCGACGTTGCTTAACATCGATCATCGTACAGAAGTCACTGTTTTAAGCGATGTGTCCGTAGGCGATGGACACAAACGTACAATAATACGTGAATTCTCTGGCTATTACCAAAAGATGCTTATTGTTTAGGATTGGGTGGTTCTGTTAAAAAAAAAATCCGGGGTCATGATTTCAAGTGTCATCAGAAATGTAGTTCTACAGAAGGATGCTGAGGTCCGGATATGTGAGCAACGACGAAATTCTAGAGTAAATGGAAACAAAAAGGAAACTTATACGTAACACCAGGAAGAGTCAGTTGAAATTTCTGGGGTACATAATTTGGAAAGAGGGCTTGGAAAATCTTATATTCATAGGATAAGTTGAGGGCAAAGCCCAACTGTGGTTTATACTGCAACTATGCTGAGCAAACCTTAGTTACAGTTTCTGTGAAAGAGCGTGTTATCTAGCGTGATCAACAATTTGAACAAGGCCAGCACGCTCAATATCTCGGCCACGATGACTTATGATTTCGTGATAGGACAGCTATCGGCGGCACCCGAGGGTTCCGTCTACCCAATTTCACTCACAAGGCTTGGGTGAACCCGTGGTATGGTTTTCAGGCACATTCCAAAGGTACCACACGTTGTGATCGACCCCCTTCAGACCGTTAACATCAGGAAGTCTCCTCCCTGACAAATCGACCATAATGAGATTCGAACTCGGGTCTCATTGTCAGAATGCGAACATTCTAACAAATCGGCCATGTGCCCATTACAACTGTGTAGTGAGTTTGATTCACACTGGACGCCCAAAAATATCGGCCTTGTGCCACATCTATAATAATTGAACTTCTGAATACGATTAAAACGGATAAGACAAGCAAAATAACAAAAAGCCCTAGCAGCCTCGGTCTACAAGAGATTAAAGTAATTGCACTGTTTTCGAACTGATCATCTACCTAGTTGGGTATAAAAAAAAAGAAAAAAGAAAAAAGAAAAAAAGAAAGATAAGTACTGTACGTGAAAGAATCACTTAATATCAGTATTTACGCGAACAGAATTTACATATTTACTAAGTTGTCTTACATTAAGTCTCTGCTAATAACTTGATAGGGGATTATACGAAACAGAAAGCAAAAGAAATTAATAATAATAAATATGGCACATGAGAACATCAGTAATTCTACTGGAAAATGTTCCAAAAAACCCATACCTTAAAAAATACAAAAAAATATATTCACAAGTACAGCTCAGGCATTAGGAAGAGCTTTATCTATGTAAAATGTGTTTTTTATAAAAATGATCAATGGAAAATGCCATGAAGCTATTTCTGGCGTTAGGTCTTTGATTAAGACCCGGAAGGAAATATGTAGTCAAAGAAAATCAAAGGAGAGAATATGAAAAAAAGGAAGAAAGAATGAATGTGCAAGAATGGAAGAATATAATCAAGAATAATGTCAGGCAAGCTCTAGCAAAATGCCAAAGATGGAAATCTCCAGGAAATGACAGGCACACAACTTTTGGCTCTATTATCTGTCAGCAATCCATAAAACTCTTGTACAAACTTTATCAATGTTAATTAATAACCCCAATGAAATTCCAGTATCGATCACTGAAGTTATATATCTCTCCTACCAAAAACGGTTGAAACAGATAATCCAGAAAATTATAGGCCAATAACATAGTCCCCGACATAGAAATTGACCATGACTGTTCTGACGTACTGTGCTTACTCATTTCCGATGAAAACAACATTCTTCCCCTGGAACAGAAGGGATTTCGTAAAGGTTCATAGGGTTGAAATGATTAACTACTAATAAATCAAAAGACAAAACTTTGTATCCATCAGTGATTACGTAGTGCAGGATTCAAAGCTGAAACTGAAGGTTTTATTCTTCCTGCACAGGACCAATGTTTGGTAAGTAGAAATTACAAGCAGACATACTGAAATACTGTGTCCATTCGAAATGCAGATTCTGTGATAAATATCCAGAAACAATTGACCATCTTGTATCAGATTACACAGTGTTAGCACCAACTGAATATAAAACTCGGCATGATAGAGTGGACCAATATCTACACTGGAAAATATGTCGCTTTTACGGAAAGGAAACGGCAAGGAATTGGTATAAACATCACTCAAACCCAGTTACAGAGATAGGATTTGTAACAATTTTATGGGACTTTACGCACAGACAGAACAATCAAAGTTAATTGCCCAGGCATCATGATCAAAGACCACAAGAACAGAATGTGCATTCTTATTGCCATGGCAATAGCTGTAGATTGTAATGTACCTTTGAATATATAAAAAAAAAACAACAAAACATACAAGGATCTTGAAGTGGAAACCTCAAAAAATTGGCACATTTTGTAGTTAGAGGTCTCAAATTGATTGGAAAAGGTAGACTAATTGAAGGGATTCCTGAAAGCCCATGCCTCAAAGAAATACAAAAAAAAATTGATCTCACAAGTACAGTCCACACTTTACGAAGGGCTTTATCTATGTAAAATATGTGTCTTTTTTTTTTTTTGTTAGTGGAAATTGTCATGAAGCCATTTCTAACCTTAGGTCTCTGGGCGGGACCCGGAAAGAAATGTGTAAACGCCAGAAATCAAAGGAAATAAAAATAATAATAATAGTGGAATCATAATCCTCAGATGTGTACACGGAATGACAGAGAGAGAGAGAATACATATATGAATATTACCGGAAGTCTATTGTTTACTGACGATCACCGTTATCTTACATAATGATCGAAGAATGACGATCTGGGTGTTGCAATTTGAGAAATGAAGACGAAAGAAAGAAATAGTTTAACCTTGGTAATAACTGATAATGCCTCAGCTAAGAACTCCGAAAAGCCTAACGCAATCTTTTTGCTTTTCATTTATTTGTAAAATATGCGATACCCAAATCAGGAACATGGATATTGTGGTACAATTAGGAAATAATTCCTCATTTCTCTGACATTTACGTGATCGTGATAAACGTCAATATAGATTTTGTAGAATGAAACAAACAATCGGTCATAGAAGGTTTTCGTGTTCTGCTTTGACATTTCCAGGTTCCCTATATTTGTTTCACAAAGTCTATAATGGGCCAAAGTTGATGCTTGAAGGTTTCTATCCAGACAGCTAGTCCAGTCAAGCTGAAACTTGAGAAGAACTGAAGCAAAAGGCATCTTTTGGAAACAAGAGCTACAGTCGAAAACGTAAATGTCTTTAACATTTGCAACAGTTTTATTAGTTCTTTAGTTTATATCGTTTGGACTTCTCCTTATTGTCATAATGAAGACGTTTCAAGATATATATTCAAGTGATATATATTGGAATTTCGAACAGAACTCTTTATTTTAGTCCACGGTAGATTGTTCTAATTCCACATGTCGTGCCTTCTTTTTTAAGTTATTTCCCTTTAGTAACTCAACTCTCCAAGTTCTGTTTTGTTCCCTCTGCAATGGCCAGAAATTGAACTCGCAACACTTTGGGTCAAATCACTTTTTGGATGACTCAACCACTGGGCCATGTCTCCTTGGAGACATCAGTGTGTGAATTTTTGGACTTATAAATCTAATGTCTTCATGAGGTTAAGCCGTACCGATGGCAGACTGAAGAAGTTTCTCGGTGGTGATTAAATAAAAATTGTTTCGGAGGCGTTAAATTTTACAAGCCATTCCTTGTTTCATTGTACAAAATCTATATTGCCTTTTATCACGATCAAGTAAATGTCAGAGAAATCGGGAATAATTTCCTAATTGTACCACAATATCCATGTTCTTGATTTGGGTAAATCAGATTTTACCAGAGCCCATATTACAATTTCTGTTATTCTTTTTCTCGAGTATCTGTCTATATTTCTGAGATGAAGTATTAAGTACACTATTTACATTATTCGGACTATTGTCCTCATCTTTATTGTCATATTTATCACAACGTTTCGGCCGTTTTACGCCCCGGCCTTCTTCATGTGGTTGGAATGTCGAACTGAACCCTTTACTTCGCTCACTGGGGTAGACTGTTCTAGTTCCACGTGACATGTCTAATGGGTGTCAGTTATCAGTTATCTCCTATTAATTCACCTCTTTAAGTTCTCCATCGCCTTAACCAGGTATTGAACTCACACTCTTTGGGTCCTGTCACTGGATCTAACTTACGCCTTTATCCACTGTGCGCCATGTGTTCTTGAGGACATATGTGTATGAATTTCTGGGTATTATAAACCTAATGTCTTCAGCAACTATTTTTTAACAGTGCTCATATTGCATGTTTTGTTGTTGTCATTGAATGTTTTTTACCAGAGCTCATATTACAATTTTCATTGTTATTATCACTTTTCTCTGGCATTTCTTATTATTGGTTCCCATATTGTATTCATTTCTAAGCTTGATCGGCTTAGAAGATTTTTGTGGCCTAACATATGTGCTGATTCCTTAAGTTTACGAATTTTCCAATGATGTCCTTTTTCTCTAGCTTATTATTAATTTATTCAGCACACTTAGGGAAGAGTGAGACATTGAAGCAAACACAAGGCATCAACGAAATTCGCAAATATTTCGTTAGAAAGTGACGTGGTGTTTTTAGTGATCGTTAACATTAATCATCTAAATTATCAAATAAATTGATTATTCAAAAAATGTGTTTATTTTTTTGGATATATCCAAAATATGCACATCGAATTACAGAAATTCTGGACTGTTAGGTTTTTCAGAATGTCCCAACTAGGTATTTGTGCAGATGAAACTGTGGCGGACTTTTCGACATTAATTTAACTTTAGATTAGGAAACAAGGCTCACGCAGAAAAGGATAACCAAAAGACATTGTTACACACAAAATATGTATTTAACAAGATGTACAATATCAAACAACGATGTAAGGAAAGCATGCATTTAAGTAAGAAAAAGTTGAAATAACCAAGAGTTGTCTCTCTTTGTTATTTTAGTGTTCCAAAGTTCACTGGAAGAATGTTCATGTGAGTCTCTTGTAATGATTGTTCTTGAAAGATATCGCTGTGTAAGACGAGTTTATGTGAGTGTGTACAAGGTATATTCAGCATGTGAGTGGTGTGTGTGTGAGTGAGAAGGTTGGCACATGATTTCAACTATCGTGGATTCGTTTGGTAGTTGAAATCTCACTAGTTGGGATTAGAAAAATCTTGGCTTAAGTAAGCGACTATCGGCTCCAAATCGTGGAAGAATTATTCTTCACGTGCAAACGATCTGATTGGTTGGCATCGACCAATCAATGAGCGAGCTTTGGGGAGACTTAAGAAAGCTTCTGTGATCCGCTTCTCCCAAAAGTGCACAAAATTGACTACTTAAAATTAGTGCGTTTACAAAATTGTCGCATTACTGCGATTTGTAAATTGCCTGTAGTAAAGTAATGGTGATTTATTAACCAATAAATGCTTGGCGTTGTATGTGATTTGTATTTTTGTATGTTCGTGCGTAATAGATCCGCACAACACAACTATTTACTCCTGTTTTAGTACAAATTCCAACAGATCTGACAAAGTAAAACTGGCAACTGCTCCCGAAAAGGACTTCTAATCAGTTGTTAACTGAAACAAGGAATGGCTTGTAAATTTTAACGCTTCCAAAACAATTTTCATTTAATCACCGCCGAGAAACTTTTCTGTCTGCCATTGGCACGGCTGAAGCTAACCTCCAGGAGAGCAAAACTTTGCGCCTTCTTAGGCTCACATTTTCCACTAACATGAAGTGGAGTGATTATACTGAATCAATTGCTACATCTACTGCTAGGAAAGTTGGCGCAGTGCGTCGTACAAGACAATTGTTCTCGTCGGTATCCATCTTGCATATTTGTAAATCTATTTTTCATTTGTGCAGGAAATACTACTGCCATATCTGGTTTGGTGCTCCTGCAATATATCTAGAGATTCTTGACAAACGTAATGCAATCAATCCTGACCCGGCATCTCGACATCAGTTACGTTCTTACCGACGTGATGTGGCCTCCCACCGTCTTTTCTTTGATCTCAGGTTAATCCATAACGTTATTTTTGTAATGGTCGTTTTGCAACAGATTTATCAGAAGATAACAGTAGAAAGTGTGGGTCTGTATATATCGGTCACACATTCTTATCATCCCTATTTGAGATAATGAGATATCCCTTTGAAAGCAACAAAGGAATATTCTTATAGATAATCTAGTATCTCAATAGTAATAATACATTTGCTTTTAGTTCTTTTATTTCATGAATATTGCTGCCATTACTGGTCTAGTGCTTCGACTATTTATCACGAGATTCTTGATAAAATCCAAAGAATGATCTGTAATGTAATATATTGGCACCTGGCTTCAGTCACTCGATAGATGCCACGTCGCTTCCCTCTGTCTTTCCTACAAATATTTTTATGGCAATTATTCTGATGAGCTTTCCTTCTTGGTGTGTTGACTGCATGAATTTGAACATTCTACTAGATTGGCAAATAGGTCTCATCGTTTATTGTTGAAATAGATGTAACCGCCTGTCTTATTGCAATTTTCTTTTCTAAGATTTCTTGCCTGTAGAAATCCCATTGGATTTCTTGCTTCGCTGTCACCTAAAATCTTCAAGAATTTAAATACATCAGTCAGCATCTTCTGCCTTCCTCGTTTCTGTTCCTTTAATGTCGTTTTCATCATTTTCTCTCACTAAAATCTTCTCATTATCTTTCACTCACCGTAACCTTAGTGTCATTATCGCTTTGCTCGGTGTGAAATGATTAAAAACAAGTAAAATGCCAATTTTAGAGGTAACTGAATATCAATAGTAGTAATTTTCATTATACGATAACCACAGCATCTACTCCGAAGGGAAAACAATCCTTCCTCTCCTCAGCCAGTCCCTCCGGAAGAATTCAGGATACCCCCCCTCAGTTGGAGACCCTCCTCATAGGATCAAGGGACGCAAAGGATTGAAAAGTAAGTTGCAAGGCATAGCGTTGAGTCGTACGCATTGCCACACGGAAATACGGTATTCACTATTATTGTATTTTTAATGCATGTCTCTTATGTGATTAAACCCTTTCTTCATTAATCTTTTTTCCAGTATTTTCCTGACAATATTATTAACCAGGAACTACGAGCTTATACGAGCACTGTAACAATACATAATAAGGAAAGAGGGCTTGGGAAATTTGATACACACAGGACAGATTGAAAGCAAGACAAAGGCAAACAACGCATAAACTACATAGAGAGCTTCAGTAAATGTATGGCGGAGCAAGATTAAAGAGAGATAGCAAAAAGACAAAATGTAATAAGAGCTACAACGTCCAGGAAATTGTGGAAAGCTATGATCGCCTACGCCCTGAAGGTACACGGCGCGAAGAAGATTAAGAAGATTAAGAAGAAGAAGATTAAGAAAATTTTTGGATGTCGTTAAAATCAGCGCATGAAATCGTCCAAATTATTCTGATGCATGTTTCCGACTAGGAATAAAACCACTAAAAATGCGACGAATTTTATTTTCTAAGAACATTATAATTATTATTGAAGAACATGAAATGACAATCAGGGCATTTATTGTTTGACTGGCAATTTAGATAAAAATAAAATGAGACCAAAAATATATTAGGTCGTTGCAAAAATAATGACGTAATAATGTCGTTTTTCTACGTATTTTTAACGTCAAAAAACGACATTATTACGTCATTATTTTTGCACCAACCTAATAACTCTCTGAATCTATTTCTTGTTAAGTCTATTTGTGCTGTCTTTTGCCATAAGGAGGTTTTCGACTTTTACGTGCTCTCAGAATAAAAATCTAAAATATTTATATCTTAGTTGTGAACGATTTAAAAGATTAAAGAGGAAATATTTACGCTAAAAATCTTCAGCTTTTATCGGCCAAAGGCGAAATTCTGTAGGATGATAACGATGATGAAAATCCAATCACACATTCAGTTAAATAAACTCGTGAGGACAATTCAGAATTCCATATTTTGCTACAACTCTTTTCATTTCACTCATTGTATGTCTTAAGTTTCTTCTTTTTTCTTATTATTTATATCTGTAGAATGCATTGAAAAGAACAAAACCACTGAAAATACAAATCAATTAAACTATAAAGAGATTAATCAAATATCGGATCAAAGCGGGAAATGTTCACATCTGATAAACTAAGACTCCGTATACACGGGATCGGGTAGCTGTCTACCTCCCTCGTCTGGGTTCCTTTCTACCCGAAGGCGGGGAGTTCAACAAGCACTAAAAGATTAGTGCGCGGTTAAAACCTAATGCTGACTCGGTATTTACCCCAGCTCCCCACATAGCGGAATGTGGTAAAGGCCGGTTTAACATGGGCTTTTCTGAGCCCGTAGGCCTGGTCAAAAATTCCCCGTAGACCCCGAAATAATGGGGTTGGGTTTGTCTACCTCCCGAGACGAAACTCTGCCTTTCGGCATATCCTCGTCTGGGTTCCTCTATGCATGAAGGCAGAGAGTTCGACAAGCACTAAGAGCTTAGCGCGCGGCTAAAACCTAATGGTAACTCGGTATTTTCCCAAGCTTCCACAAAGTGGGATGTGGCACAATGCCGGTTTAACGTGGGGTTATCCGAGCCCGTAGGCTCGGGTCGGGTTTGTCTACCTCCCCAGACGAGACTATGCTTAGCGCGCGGATAAGACCCAATGCTAACTTACCCCAACTCCACTCATTTACATAAACAGACAATTCCATTCATTTATGTCCAATGTTACACTGACCCCGCTACGCACGCCAAAAATATGCCCATACAACGTGATAAAGCACATTCTTACTAACCTTTCAACATTTAAAATAATTTCAAAATAGAATATAAAAATTAATATTTATATTATTAAAAGATATTCTTACTTTTTACGTGAGTTAAAAATAATGCTTACTGAGGCAGTTTAGTGCATACTACTTCCCGCGAGTATGTAACACTACACAGCAGCTTACAGAATTAAAAAAAAACAATTTCAAGTCTGCCGCGAAATAGGAATGTAAAGCATATTTTATTAAGCTTATCCCTTTATAATTGATATTATTATTATTTCCATTAAACACTTTTTTATTTTTTGTATTTGCTCAGGGGGATCAATTTACAATTATTTTATATAACAAACAGAACCCCCTTTTAAAATTTAGATAATATTTTCTTTTTCTTTTTGCGTATTTGGGATCTGGAGTGCTTGATCGTAATAATATGAAAAAAATTGCAATAAATGACTAATTCTTTGAGAGGTGCGTTTTTCTTAATCAATATAATGTATTTACTACGGGGTTCAGAATTAATTTCAACTGGGAATTAATTTCAACTCGAAACTAAGGGTTACGGTTTTTAAATCGAGTTGAAGTTGAAGTTGAAATTAATTCCGAGTTGAAATTAATTTCGAGTTGAAATTACTTCAGAGTTGAAATTATTTCTGTCACTCTTCCCTACTAGTAATCAAGTAACAATCCGAATTTAAAACGATACTTTTTTATGATAAGTACACTTTCCCAGTCGATATGCAGGTTGTTGAAGAGAAAAGCAGAAGTGACTAGTTCAGAATTCATCCTAATCTGTCGTTTTCACGTTTATATGCCTTTAGGAAAGGTGTTAATCTATCTCTTTGCCTCCATGAAACACAAGTTAAGGGTTAAATAACAGAGTAGACTTGGCTCTCTAGCCTTGCATGACAGCCAGTTTAGATAAAGGACAATAAGAAACTACTCCACTATCTTTCCCATGAAATCATGGCAATTTACATAAAATAAAGGAAATAAATCCGTATAAAACCTTGACCACAGACATCCTTAAGAGACATAGCGTTATTTCTTTTCAAATTTCTTATACTATAATAGGGGGTTTAGTTTGCTATCTAAAATTATTGTAAATTGATCCCCTTACGTAAATAATATAGTCATACCACATTAAACAGCATATTGTTATTAACCTCTGAAATTGATTGGATGATTTTGTTTAGCGGTATATTGACGTCTCTATGGGCTATTTGATGCCGAAATATGAATTTTTTGAACGCAATTGTATACCTTCAATTACAGATGGAATGTATTTTTAATCTTTTTGCTTTAAATTTATATTGTTGATCATTTTACTATAAATATGAATTCTGGATTTTTTTTACTATAAATATGTATAAATATTTACTATAAATATAAATAGATTACTATAAATAATGTTGGTCCCTTTACTATAAATTAGCATTGTTGGTCATTCTACTATGAATATATATTGTCGGTTATTTTACTATAAATATGTATTGGTCATTTTATATATATATAAAAAAGGATTGTTGTTATTTTTACTTTCATAGTGTTTTGTTTTTTGTTTTGGCTTGAATTTGCCTATAGCTGTGACCATAACATGTGCGACCACCCCGGGCCAGGATGAACCTGAAAACAACAGCAATTAAAAGGTAGTTCCACACTCCTCAAAACATTTAATCTCCAGATCAGAGTTCTTGCTGCCAGATGTAGTTTATCGTCGTACCGAGGACTAACCTCTGAAATAATTTCAGAAGAACTTTCAGTAACATCGGCCATCCGGAAAGGATTGTAAATTTGACTCTCGGTTCGAACCGATTCAACAGCAGTTGATATTTACTGACTTTAATATTTTCTGCATAATTTAACAAATGAATAAAGAAAAGAGCAGAGATCATAGTTTTTGTGATTCGCTTGATAATCATTGCTCTACAGTAGATAACCCCATTACTTTCCTGAAAAATGAACATACCATCATGAAAAAAATGACCCAAACTTAAGCGTCCAGGGTAAGACGATAAACCACACCCTCGTCCTGGGTAAGACGATAAACTACATCAGCAAGGCCTCTGATTAGGAGTTTTTGAGGAGCGTGGAACGACCCCTTAATTGCTGGTGTTCCCAGGTTCACCTGTCAAGGTCCCACATATGGGCAAATAATTAACCCCCAAACTGGAGTCAAAACACTAGGAAAGTGAAGAAATAGGTTTTAATACGAGCAATACATTTTTGTAAAAAATCAATTAATTTTTTAAGAAAAAAAATATTACCAGCAATACATTTTTGGAAGAAAAAATATTACCATCATTACTTTTTTAAAAACAAATATTACCAACAATAAGTCTTGTCGGCATTAAATAACGCATTCAGGTTGATATGCCGTAAAACAAACCAAACCAAAACCCAAACGTAATAAAACGAAGTATTATCGTCGAAATGTTTATACTATTATTAAGAGGAAAGACCAAAGGATATTTTTGATTGTTAAATTATATTTTTACCTCTTTAGAATGTTCGAAATTTTGTCTAAAAACCCTGTTTTTCTTGCGTCAGCAGGAGGACCAAAGATTAATACAAGAGATTTTAGCGTCTTTTGTTGACAGGAGAGGAGTGGGGCTTGGTCTTGACGTTGAAGAAAATTGTCCAATTCCTAGTGTTAGCATACAATTGAACTATGTCTGTTTTTCCAACACTCGTTCCACAAGCGGTTTGGGTGGCTCAGGGACGGTACCGTAAGTGCTTGAAGCGGTTCGCTTTGAGGTGGAGGAAATGTCATTGTGCTTGACTATGGACACCACCTGCTTCTCATCCAAGAGCTGGGTGATAGCATTATCATTCTCATCGAACAAATTTAATGCAATCTCTATTTTGTGCCTAGTGTCGACTGGGATGCCTCTTTCATCATCGTACTGAACTGGTCCCATTGTTAAATCGAATTTCTATTGAGTGCTCCAAGGATGGTCAGCTTTTCACCCAGGCTGCCCACAAAGTGGACTCTGTGACTTGGATGTTTTTGTGTTTGGCGATGTTGAATGATGGACTTTTTTTCTGATGTGTAGGGGTAACGACCGACTTTGCAAGACGATTGCCTGTCCAGTACTTTGCTTCTCGCATGGCCCTGATAGTCCTGCAGTATTTAGCACCAAGTCTGCAGCAGATATTTGATTTATACTTATCATTTTACCTAAACAGGGTCTTGGTAAATTTCAAGTTATTTTACCCCCGAGTCTCCTAAAACCATTTTTTTCGCTTTTCTTTGTTTTTCGACCGCAGGAAAGATAAAACTGTCAGCCATGGTACGCTTTTCTAGTCTTCCACTTCATATGAGAGGGAGCAGTGCTTTCCTAGACAGTCACCCAGTCACCTGGGAAAACGCTGAAATTCTCTGTTGTTGAGGAAAGAGAGCGGCTCTTTCGCCTTCGTGCAATTTTCAGTGGGTACATCTACCTGTTGCTTCACCTTTCGCCATCCCCACTGTACTTTGATGATAGCGGGATACAGAAGAAGTGTTGAGATGTTCAGAAAGGTTGCACAAATAGATCTGCATGGGAGTTTATTTCTAGTGCTGATGCAGAAAAGCGTTAAACGTACAAAAGGAATACACACACACCGGCCACTTAATTAGGTACACAGGTGTCTTTTTTATAATATAAATTCTTTATTCCCCCAAGAAAATCTTTAATTACAGAATTTCAATTCCGGATGACAATGTTCGGTTGTAAGCCTATGGTGATAATCTTTTAAGTTTTGTATCTTTAGCGAGTAGGTGTTTACACAAGCATTATGGCACTCTAAATGTTTTGCAAATAGAAAACATTAGCGCCTTCGTGTCGTAATCAAATTTTGCTTCTTCGTATCGCAATCATCTAGGATCCTTCAGAAATTAGGAGAAGGAAATCCGAGTATAAAATGTTAGTAAAATAAAATATTTCTGATAGTAGTTTGCGATAAAGAGGAACAGAAAGTCCAAAGACATTACAGTTAGATCAAAAACAAACAAACCTGTTTTCCATTATGTCATATTCCAATGATCCTAGTGAAATCTAGCAGGAATAATTCATCACTCTCAGTAAACCCATATATATATATATATATATATATATATATATTCTACACTATCCCAAAACTACATAAACTCCCCAAAATCCTTTCAGAAAAACACCCTAACACTTTTTCATCCAACCCAAGTTGATGTAACTTACACAATCAAATAATGAAGAGAACATCTATGAAATTTCAAAAACCCTTAAAATCATGCCACCTGGTAGACCCATAATATCAGGCATTGGTACCCTCACAGAACTTATATCTGGGTACATAGACAATATCCTAAAACCTTTATTGCCTGACATACCTAGTTATATTAGAGACACTACTGACTTTCTCAAAAAATTACAAAACATTAACTTGATACAATGGATGTTTTGTCCCTTTACACGAACATTCCACATGTTGAAGGAGTATCAGCTTGCTATGAGTTCCTTAGTAACAAAAAATTACCTAACTACCAAATTACAGATATATGCCAATTAATAAATTTCATTTTAACACATAATAATTTTAAATTCAACAACAAACACTATTTACAGATTAGTGGCACAGCAATGGGCACAAAAATGGCACCTAGTTATGCTAATATCTTTATGCACATTCTAGAAAAGAAGATACTAGACAATTCAGAATATAAACCATCACATTACTTTAGATATATTGATGACATTTTCTTACTATGGCCTCATGGATCAGAAAAATTAAAAAACTTTTTCACTTTCTGCAACAACTTCCACGATACAATTACATTTACCATGGAGCACTCATACACGTCCATCAAATTAAACAAACATACATTTTCTACCAGTCTATACAACAAACCCACAAACCAACATAAATTCCTGCACTTTAACAGCTGTCGTCCCCTTAAATTAAAAAAATCTATTGTATACAGCTCATTTCTAAAAATCAAACGCATATGCTCAGACCATCTAGATTTTCTATACAACATTAATAACTTAACAAAACAATTCCTAAATTATATTGGTGAATCTGGAAATAATTGAACAATCATAAACAAACCATACGTCAAAACAATCCTTATTCCCCCATAGCTGAACACTTGAATCAATCAGGACACTCATTAGAAAACTGTAAATGTTTATTGATAGATTCTGATTTCAGTTCCACATACACACGCAGAAAAAAAGAAAGAACAATACTGGATTTTAAAATTAAATACATATAAACTAGGGTTAAATAAAGACTTGGGTATTTTAAATCTTTATAAATATTTCAATAGGGAAACATTTTTTTTAGATATAGTTAAATTTAAAAAAAAAAATTTTAAACAACATCTAAAATATTATTACAGTTAGATTTACGTTAAGAATAATCGAACACAGTGGCGTTCCATATCACGAGACGTCCGCATCTCGCGACGGACGCTACTTGTAAACAAACCTCTAAAAACAGTTATTTCTGAAGAAAGATTGAGGTCGATCTGAGATATCAAATATATATAAATATATAAATACTTTCATAAAAAAACATTATTATTTTTTTAATTTGCAACTCTCTCTCTCTCTCTCTCTCTCTCTCTCTATATATATATATATATATATATATATATATATATATATATATATATATATATATAGGTTAACTTTTCACTCGCTGTTTTTTATTCTTTGTACCAGAAATTCAAAATACTGGACGATTTCTTTCGCCCTGTTAGGGGGTTTCTGTCTCTATTTTTTTTTCAAAGTTTTTTCTTCGGATGCCAGTTTATTTGAAAATTGTGGTATCCAGGTTTTTTCACCCAGCTATTTTAAATAGATTTACATATATACATATATATATATATATATATATATATATATATATATATATATATATATATATATATATATATATATATGGTATAAAATGATAATTGGAAAAAAATCTTAGATTTTGCCGACGCGTTTCGTCTTCCGATTTTTTCAAGGCAAAAATGAAATTGAAATATCTTTATTGTTATAGTTACATTAAAAAATCCAAATTTAAAAAGATATATTTGTGTATATGGGTAGCAATCTATCTTTTATACATGTTTCATTAAAGACAATTGACAAGTTTCTGCGTTTAAGCATTTTATTCAATCACATATATTCTTTCTTTTCTGGACATGACGTGTATAAAATCTGTCCGAATGTTTCTCAATATATGACCTATTTCGGTTATTCTATTAGGGATTATCAGGGATATTTTTTTTATTCTTTTTAATTTTTAACTGAATGTTTAGATTTGTATATATATTTCTAGAGTGATGTGAATGTTTTTATTTATTCTCTAAACACGATCAGAACACTGTTGTCATGTTCATAGTTGATGTTGCTGAGTGTTGGCTTTTTCTTTTTTATTGTTTATAATGTTTTTACATGTGAATGAGGTTATTATGCTTGGATTTTCTACAATTATGTTGCGGATACAGGAACCAAATTAAATAAAAATCTTAATCGCTGTACCTTGTTACTCTTCTTTATTGAGTGGGCATAATTGTATATCTGGATACGGTTATTTACAGCTATTTTATAATGTTTTTTGTTAACTTTTTTTACTTATATTATTGATGACTTAATTATTAGTTGTTGATCATTATGATTATAACATTTACTTGTGTTTTTGTATTGTGTAATGACAAAAATATGCAGGTGTAGGATTTACGAAAGCTTTATTCAACTGAGAATAAAACGTTCGCGTATAGTGTCCTTTTATAGTCCCAGTAAACAGAAACAGCTCTCTCAAAAAGGAGAGTAACAAAATAAGAGGAGACCATTTCTTCATAACATATGCATTCATATTTTGTTAATTTGTTCATTATTTATCTAATGTGTTTATTTATTGATTAGTATTGGGTTGGGGTTATTTTATTTGTTTAGCTTAAAATATTGGCTTTGTCTAAAGTATGTTACATTATCTGTGTTGTATGTAGTTCATACGAGTTTTGTAATCTTTAACTAGCAGGTATTTAAACAGGCATTATGGGTTTCTAATTATTTTGCAAATAGAAAACATTGGCGCTTTTTTTATATTTTGCGTCGCAAGCAAATTCCTGTTTATTTTACCATTTGAAACGGAAGTTCATTCTAAGGGTATCAATCTTAACACGATTAAACTATACCTGGGATAATTCAGGAACAAAAAACACACACACACAAACACACACTCACGCAAAAAGAAAAAAACACTTTGGATCACATAGCCCAGAGCAGATAGACAAAACCAAAAAGTACATTCGAAGCCGTATCAATTAATCTAAAACTACTAAATTACATCGGGAATATTTCGGCAACTAAGACAAGGAGAACCGAGTAAAAACATGTCAGTAAAATAAACAAAGAAAAATGAAATTTGAACACGAAGCCGAAATTTATAACAGAAAACTTATTTGGAGAATCGATCTGCGGCCTACAGAGCTTTTTGATCATGCCATGTTTAACTGACATTCGAGTATATTAGTGGGAAGATGAGGTAATTAGGGGTCGGTCTCTAGAATCTTACCGGAGACGCTTCAATTGATTTTTTCCAATATTTAAATTTGACCGTTTATGGAAAAATCAGACTGACTTGATTTCAATAGTCCTTTGTTACAATTGCGGCGACTTTGAAGTGAATTTTTCTGATTTTCTCGGCCGAAAGCATACGATTATCATTTACTTGGGACGGGTGGTGATCGTACGGACGAGAGTGAAGGGT
>OZ010610.1:1308841-1358841 GCA_963932145.1 Acanthosepion lycidas | reverse complement strand
CAAATAGAATAAAAATACATAAAAATAAGTTATACAAAAACACATAAAACCATTGTAAAAATACCCGAAAAATACTACGTATTTCTTCTTCTTCTTCTTCTTCTTCTTCTTCTTCTTCTTGTGCTGTTTCCCCTCAGAATGTACGCTATCATGACTCTCCACAATTTCCTGTACTTTGAACTAATTTTATCTTTTTCTTATCTCTCTTAAATCCTTTTCCGCCACCCATATAATCAAGCTCGCTAGATAGGTTATGCATTGTTTTCCTCTCTCTTTCTTACCCTCAATCTGTCTTGTGAGTATCAAATTTTCCAACCCCTCTTTCTTCATTATGTGTCCTAGGAATTTCTCTTCCTGATGTTAGGTATAAGTTTCCTTCTTGTTTTCATTTTCTCTAGAACTTTATCGTTGCTCACATGTTCAGCCCATGGTATCCTCAGCATCCTTGTGTAGAACCACATTTCTGTTGCTTCCAATTTCTTCTTCATCTTTTAGGATATTGCATTCACTGCCATATAAGAGGATTGATATCACATAACATTTCAGTACTCTTTTCTTAGTTTGTAGCGAAGTTTTCTTGCTTCTTAGTACTCTGCTGAGCTTTTAAAACGTATCCATGGCTATCCCTGTGAGCTTTTAGATTTCACTTGTCGCCCTTTTCCGTCCTCTGTTAAAACATTTCCAAGATATTTAAAATTGTTCACTTCTTTGATTGTTTTTCTTAATATGTCTTATTTGTTTTGCAAATAATTCTTGTAATTTTGTCTTTTCTATGGGCGTATGGGGACATTTAAATGTAACTCGATTATTCTAAAATACAGTCATAAATCATGTACTGTATTTAAAAATAAATCTTGGAAGCCTTGTTTAACGAAGCAGAAAATTTGATAACTCAAGCGAATGCTATTAAGTTCGCCAACATCAAAAGATGTTAAAGAAAAAGCACAAATTCCACAAGACGGACATAACGAGAATGTCTTCCGAGAATAATAAAAAAATAATAACAAAATTAAAAAGCAGTGTTTTTTTTTCTTGTTGCAGTTTGGTTGCAGAATCACCAGGGCATCAATTTCAATACAAAGAAAGAAAATAGAAAAAAAAGTATCAAAGTCATTCTTGTCTGAATATTTAGTTGAAGTGTTGTCACTTTATGTTTTTTAATTCTAAATTCCTTGTTTTATTTATTTTATCACATCGCTGTACTCTCTGTGTTTGTATTTTGAAAATGGTGAACTTTGTTCGGTAGAGACATACCTTGCACCCGGCGCCTGTTCTTGTGATCTCCTAGAGTTATCTTTTACTGATATACTCACAGAATCTGTGACCGTCGAGTGAACTTGGAGAATTGCACAAGCACTCGTTATGTTACTGCAACTCCAAATTCCTCATTCGTTCTTGTTTGGATTGGTGGTTCTACAGTTGTAGATGAGGACACAAAAGTCACTCTGGCACAACGTACGCTCATCCAAATGTGTAAGAAAAATGTTTCATTCAGAGATCTAAATGACTGGCATATTTTAGAGTTAGACAATTTGCAAGATCATAATATCACAAGTACGAAAATTTCAGTGAGCATCGAACTCACTACTCTAACTGATTATTAACCCCCCTGAAGCACATTATTGATAAAACATTATACGAAATTTAAAAAAAATACAATTAGTTCCTCCACTATCTAGTTGAGAAAATAATTTTATTTTTTAACACACAGGTCAATAGGATTTCTGGTGCCAAGAAACAAAACTCCCTTTTTAGCTAATTTGATGGTGCTGATTCCGAAAATGACCTCTAGTTTTTCATGCTTACTTATCATCTTTATTGTATTGAAATTGCACATTTTTTGAAAGAAGATCAATTTACGATCTTGTCTGATCTCAATATCTAGTTAATAAAGGTTATAGAAACCCGTCAACTTTCACTTAATCCGAACACTTAATGACGGCCCCTGAAATAAACTATTTTTTATAAGAAAAAACGTGTTTTTGAGTCAGACATTTTCAAATAGAAGTACTAAATTTTCCAATTTAATGCCAAAATTCAAATTAACTGATAAACAGTAAAAATGCACTTTAGTAAACCTGAAATTAAGGTGGCATAAAAAAAATGAAATTCTAAATTCTTCTTGTTTGATATTTTCATAAATTTATCCCATCACTTTTATTCCTTCACTATGAAAGGAAACCAACACGTTGAAAGCTTTTTGTTTTTCACATTTGGAAAGTGTTGTGGATTCCGAGATGAAATTCGGTCTCCAATGAATGACAAACGCAAGAATTAAAGATAAGAAATTAAATGTATTTATACAATAATAAAATGGATAATACTGTTAGTAAATCCAGGAACGCCGTTAGTAGCAATAATAATAATAATAATAATAATATATATATATATATATATATATATATATATATATATATATATATATATATATATACACAGTCTTGAAGTAGGACTTCCTTAGAGTCTACATGATTGTAACTGTGACTTCTACAAGCGGTTACCTCATACTATTACTCTACCTCCAACTCTCTCTCTCTCTCTCTCTCTCTATATATATATATATATATATATATATATATATATATATATGATATTAGTGGTAAATATACATATATATATGCAAAATCCACAGGTGCATATATACACATGTATATTTTTTGAATAAAAAATTCCGAGAGGATAGAATCCAGGTAGAACTCAATGTCCAGGACAGAGTAAGGATATAATAAAAAGGCTTAAACACTAATATTCCATGGTCATAATTTATTCCATTGGAATCGTAAATACGATCCAATTCATCAGACCTACAAATTCAAAAAGAAAACAGAAAAAAACCTACTCCGGAAATAAAAATAGAATTTAGAGAGAGTGTAATTATGAGAGTGTGGGACGAATGTTAGTTCATAAGAGAGGGGTTTAACAGAGAGGAAGGGGGAAAAATGATTGTTGTCGGATGTCTAATACAATAAAGATACATTTCGAGGTGACATACACACACCATGGCCGATCAAATCTTAAAGAAGGAGGGAGAGGTAAGGAAAGAAGTGGTGGGGAAGAAAGATGGGGCGGGTGAAATTAAAATCGAAAGGGATGCAGTGTAATTGAGAAAATTTGACAAAAATAATATCGACTGCAGGTTACAAATCAAATATAAACAATACATATGACGATTATCTAATCTAGCGAGGACCTATATTTTTATGTTCAAAACGCATGCAAATCCACACATACACAATAACTTATACACGTATATACATACACATCGCCGTGTACCTACATACACACATACATATATCCATGTACACATACACATATATCCACATATTCACACATACATACACACATACATATACATATACATACACACACACACACACACACATATATCTGATTCAATATCTCTGATACTAAGCGCTTTCTAATAATTACCGCGCATATGATATACAAATAATTACACCTACATATACATATACACATACACATACACACACACCTCCATATATATATATATATACATATATATATATATATATATATATATATATATATATATATACATATACATACACACATACATACATATACATGTACACACACACATACATCCATATATATACATATATACATAGACACACACACACATATATATACACACATACATATACACAAACATCTACACACATACATACATGTATATACTACACACACATACATACATATATATATATATACACACATACACACATACATATACATGTACACACACATACACATATAAATACATACACACATACATATACATATATATACATACGCACACATATATACACGTATATCCACCTATACCCTATACACACATTTTCCACATACATATACATAAATACACCAATAGCTTGCAGTCCCGTCTAATTAATCCCTCCAAATCTGAGTTGGGATTAATTTCCTAGAGTATTATTAAGAAAATAACTTCTGTGTCCTGGAGAAATACCCCGCTAACCTTTGGAAAGACTCGGCCGAGACGATTAAATGGTTCCGAAAGATCCCTAGCAAATGAAGAGCCACTTTCATCCAATTTGACATCTTGGATTTTTACCCTTCTATTTCGGAGGAACTATTAAGTAGCAGCCTTAATTTCGCCAAAGGATATACCGAAATAACGGATAATGATCTGAACATCATTTTAGCGTCAAGAAGATCAATACTTACATACAATGACGCTACTTGGGTGAAGAAGAATAATGGTAGTTTCGATGTACCTAAGGGGGCCTTTGATTCCGCCCAAATTGCAGATCTGGTGGGCATATATATTCTCGACACCTTGAGTAGAGTAGTTAACCTTAGCCAAGTCGGAATTTATAGAGATGACGGCCTAATCATTGTCCCAAATAGCAATGGCCCCTTGACTTCTAGCTTACATAAGAAGATAATTAGGGCCTTCAAATACTTAGGCCTTAAAATTGAAATATCTTCCAACCTGAAAATAGTCAACCTTTTGGATATTACACTAAATCTATCTAATGATACCTTTAAACCCTTCCATAAAGTTGATCAAACACCCCTATATATCAAGGTCCACTCTAACCACCCTAAACATGTGATAGACCACATCCGTAAAACTGTGAATGCTAGAATAAATAAGCTATCTTCTAGCCAAAAATCTTTAATGATAATAAATTTATATACAATCAGGCCCTCAAAAATAGTGGTTTTAGACAGGAATTAAACTATAACGGAGAACTTGTAAATCAGAACAATAACAGATCTAAAAATAGAAAGAGGAAGGTAATATGGTTCAACCCACCATATTGCAAGCTCTCTAACATTGATATAGGAAGTTTTTTTCTGAAATTAATTGATAAACATTTTCACAGTAAACATCCATTAAGTAAAATTTTCAATAGGAAGACTCTGAAAATTAGTTACTCATGCGTTAGAAATATGGAGAAAATCATTTCTTCCCATAATTGCAGAATACTTAGAAACTACCATTGTAATGTGACTCAATCAAGTAACCCTACCTGCAATTGTAGGAATAAAGATCATTGTCCAATCGGGGGTAAATGTAACTATAAAAATGTAATATACGAGGCAACTATCTTTCCCGAGGAAAATATAAACGAGAAAAAAAGATATATAGGTATATCCGCCGGTAATTGGAAGCAGCGTCTATACAACCATAGACACTCTTTTAGATATAGATGCCTTAGAAGTCAAACTTCCTTATCCAAACACTACTGGGATCTGGTGGATAAGGGGTTAACCCCACTTTTAAAATGGAGATACCTATCAAGAGCCAAAACACCTGATAACTTCCGCGATCGGTGTGATCTGTGCTTGGCGGAAAAAATTTTTATTATCAGAGATAAAAATCAAGATGAACTGTTGAATCTTCGTAATGAGATATTTTCTAAATGTAGACATAAGAAAAGATTCAAAACATAAACACCGTTTTGTAACTTTCTGTCACTTATGTCAGTTCCATCTTGGTTCAAAACATCGGGCATGACATTTTAACGGAATGACTATTATGTTTATTTTGTTTATCTCTATATAGATCATTGTGTATGTTTTTATGATGCGCTATGGTTTTTTTTTGTTTTTTTTTTACGCCCAAACTGTTGAAATTTTACTTATTTTGTTCTTAAATTCTAATTTATATGTATGTATTTGTACGTATTTGTATGTATGTGGGTATATGTGTGTATATATATATATATATATATATATATATATATATATATATATATATATATATATATGTGTATGTGTGTGTATATGCATGTATGTGTATGTATGTATGTATGTATGTACTTGGCTACGGGTATATGTAGGTATATATTTAGGGGTGTGTGTATTGGTATATGTATGGATATGTATGGATATGTGTGTATATGTATATATTCATGTATACGTATATGGGTGTAGGTATATGTAGATGGATATATATGCAGGGATGTGTGTATATATATATATATATATATATATATATATATATATATATATATATATATATACATATATATATGTATGTATGTGTTAAACCCCTCTCTTATGAACTAACATTCGTCCCACACTCTCATAATTACACTCTCTCTAAATTCTATTTTTGTTTCCGGAGTAGGTTTTTTTCTGTTTTCTTTTTGAATTTGTAGGTCTGATGAATTGGATCGTATTTACGATTCCAATGGAATAAATTATGACCATGGAATATTAGTGTTTAAGCCTTTTTATTATATATATATATATATATATATATATATATATATATATATATATATATATATATATATATATATATACTGACTCTGGGTATTTAACGGCAGCAGTCCAAGTAACACTCTGGTCGAGTCCACTTATATGAAAAAGGGGAGGACCCCATAACACCCACTCCTTAGATCCCTTTTTTAGAGGCGGGAGTTAGTATTTTTGTCTCTTATGATTGATAATCAGAGGTTCGACAAATTTTCTCTTCCTGTTTGACCTTATCATTTCTGTGTCTTCCTGCGGTCTTTGGATCTTAAACGCTTCGAAAATTGTATCCATAGAATCGTCGTTTTCTGCGGTTGACGAGCTTGGCTCCTCAATCCGTCTTTTTTGTAATTGATCGATATGTCTTCTATGTGAAAACTTATCTCCTTGTACTGTGTACATTAGATTTCTTAATATGTTGATTATTGTGCCAGGCTCCCAGTAAGCCATATTGTTTCTAAACATCTTAAAACAAACCTGTTCTCCAGGTTTAAAGGATCTCTTTGGTACAATCGGTGTATACTGGTTTTTGTTCTTGTTTGGCAATAATTTGTCAAACACAGACCTTATTTTCCGAGCAAACATCAATTCGCTGGTGAAAGACCCGATGGCGTGTTCATCTTAGGTGTTATTCTGTACACTTGGAGGAACTGTCGTATCGCTTTTATCGTCGGTACACCCTCGGCGTTTTTTTAACTCTCTTTTTGGTGTGTCAACGAATCTTTCAGCTTGTCCGTTCGACCTCGGGTGGTACGGAGCTATCTTGATATGTTTTACTTGATATGTCTCACAAAATTCTTTGAAGTCACTGGAGGTAAACTGTGTGCCGTTATCGCTTATCAAACAATCCACGACTCCAAATCTCGCGAAAAGTTCGTGTAAACTGTTTATGGTGTTTTCTGTCGTCGGGTGTTTAAATCTGGCAACCTCTGGCCATTTACTGAAACTATCTACTGTTATTAAATAATAGTAACCTTCAATAGGTCCTGTGTAATCCACGTGTATTCTGGACCACGGTCTGTCGACTTTAGGCCATGGCCTTTGTATAGAGGGTGGTGCTTTTGTGTATGTGGACGAAGTTCCCCTCCAGTTTTGAGAAGCACGCAAAAAAAAAAAAAAAAAATCCTTTATTCTTCAGTTTTAAAATTTCTTTTTCTTATGCACACTTACACCCCAAGGGTAGAAATTTGGTGTTTTCGTCATTCTAACATACTAGCATCCATCTTGGTTTTGCTTTAACAACTTTCTTGCATTCTACCTTCTTTTCTTCCTTTTCAATCTGTGTTACTAGCTTACATACTTTTTTCTCAATTCTTTCTTTCTTTCTTTCTTTCTTTTTCTTTACCCATTTTTTCTTTTGACATCTGCACTCGCTTAGTTAAGGTCATTATTTTTTATTTTTTATTTTTTCGTTTTTTTTTTACTTTCACATTTCACTAATTCCTTTGTTTTCTTTCTTTCTTTCTTCTGGCATAAGAAAACTGTCATTTTTTTCTTTCAATTTGTCGCCCTTTTTTTCTTTTTTTTTTTGACATTTACACTGGGTTATTAAAGTTCATTCTTTTAGGTTTTCTTTTATCTTTACATTTTTCCTCTCCTCTCTCTAATTCATTTCTTTCTTTCTTTCTTTCTTTACATTTTCCTCTTCTCTCTGATTTGTTTCTTTCTGCGTAGGTGGCTAATAAAGACCAAAATAATTTACCCGAAGTGGTTGTGTAAATATAAGCTATTGGTCCTGACAACATGGCCACCACACACACTTCCTATCGATTGTTTGGATCAGAACAAGATAAAAAAGGACACATTGAGAAGGGAGGGGATGGTTGCAGGAGTGTTCTTACAGTGTGTGTGTTTTTGTGTTTGATAATTATATAAGACATGAATATAACAACTAAAATACAGGACAAATGAAACGATCCATCATGAGAGACAAGCATAAAAATAGATAAGACGAGAAACAGTCGATGAATTCTGATGATCTGGTAGAAAAGTATAGAGTGATAGTCATATTAGTTGGATGTTTTTAGATTTGGCAAATTTTTTCTTTCGAATCGTTTCACCCCAAGCAAGGCAATAAAGTCACCAATAAGCTAGGTCGTTGCTGAGTGTGAGTGAACAATACAAGGAACTAAGAAGACAGAAGACAAAAACTGGTATTGTATTTAAATTTTTGACGATCAAATTTGACCGGAAAGCAAGAAGACGGAAGAGAGTTTCACAAGCGAGAAGTGAGAAAGAACAAGCTGTTAGCATAGAACTTACGGTTACATCTAGCGAATTTCAACTGTAAAATGATGAGACGTTGATGCAAATATAGTACTTGGCTGAAATTCGTAAAATCGAGGTACCAAATCCAGTTTATCAGAAGAATTAAGATAAAAATATTTATAGAAAATACACAGTAAAGCTACATTACGTCGGTGTGAGAATAACTGAAACAGGGATGCCAGATTAGGGCCAATAAGATTGCAGATACTTCTTTGAATTTTATCAAGAATCTCTAAAAACATAGCACGAGCACCGAACCTGTAATGGAGGGTTACTGACTCAGGGGAAGTAGTATGCACTCAACTGCCTCATGGGTAATAGTCTTAGATATGTATAGGCTTTGTGACTTCATATGTAAATGTGTCACCTCATGTCCGTGTACCAAAGAGGTTTTATCTCCTTAATTTCCTTGGTACTCCTTCTGGGTGCTTTTGTCTTTTCACTATCTTGCTTCCTCTACCAAAAAGAATGTCTAGATCGTGATCTTTTTCTTAAAGCATCACAAAGTTTTGTCAATTTGTAGTATCGCTCTACATATCGTGTGTAGAAATTTAAAGCCCTAAGAAACATTCCAATTCCTTTTTGTACTCAGGTACTTTAACTTTTAATATTTTGTCTTTTAACAATTGGTCTGGTGACATTCCATCCTTAAATATGGAATATCCCCAAAATTATATCTATTTTTAATTCATTCAAAACCATATTGGTTTTCCATTTTAATTCTTTGTTGTTAATAGCACCAACAGAAATACCATCCTGGTAGCATATTGTAGTTTTTTTTTATATGTTTGACAATAATTTACTCTATAGACCTTTGAAAAATTGCACTTGCGATTTTAATTCCATACGTCATTCCTTTCTATTTTAATAAGCTTATTGGCGTGTTTATTGTTGTGACTTCTTTAAAGTCTTCGTCAATAGGTATTTGATGGTCTACCGACTTTAGATCAATTTTAGAGAATGTTTTCATACCAGCAAGTGATTTCAAAGCCCATTCTACATTGAGAACAGGATATGAGTCTCCACATATTTTGTGGTTTACACCTATTTTGTAGTCACCACAAATGTGCAGATCCCATCCTTCTTTTTAAAGTTACTAACGGTGAGGCCCATTTGCTCCCTACTGGCGGAACTCTTTCAAGTAAATCTTCTTGCACTAATTGTTTTTAGTTTTTCCCCAATTTTTGGTAGTAAATTTCCCTCTGAAAGTTCTTCACTGCCTTAACCGGGTATTGAACTTACGCTCTTTGGGTCCTGTTGCTGGATCTAACACTGGAGAACTTTCAGAGGGAAAATTAACAGGAGATAATTGATAACTGACATCCATTAAACGTGGTATGTGGAACTAGAACAGTCTACCCCAGTGAGCAAAATAAAGTGTTCAGTTCGACATTCCAACCACCTGAAGAAGGCCGGAGCGTACAACCGCCAAAACGATGTAATAAATATGGTGACAAAGATGGGGACAATAGTGCGAATAATGTAAATAATGTAAAACACGCTTATTTGTATTCATAATTATCAAGTGATACTTGTTCGTTCGGTTCGTTCGACATCGGCGACGCCATTGTAATGTAGTGCTACACACGGGAAGTAGTACGCACTCAAATGCCTTATGGGCAATAGCCGTAGATATTTATAGCCCTTGTGAGTTCATATATAAACTAGAAACAGACGAGAGAATAATATCCATACACATATCTATCTATCTATGAGAAAGAGAGAGATATTTTTAATACGTAGCAATTTTAGAATTCTCAAACTCTTTTTAAATAATTTTACTCCAAGCACGGCAATAAAGCCACTTAGATGCAAACGGATACTGAGGGTGAAAGAAGCAGAGAAGGCAATAAAAGAACACAATTTAAGAGACATAGGGTGACAATTAACGCTGCATTTAAATTTTTCCCGATCATATTTGACAGGAAAGCAAGATGCCGGAAGAGAGTTCCACAAGTGAGAAATGCGAATAAAGAAACTATTAGCATAGAACTTTCGGTTACAGCTATCAATTTCCATAGTGAAATTATGAGACCATGCAGCCAATCCATTACTGAACTTAAATTCTTGAAGCTGAGTTAGCAAGGAGGAAAGCCCAGAACAATTACCATGAAAATATGGAGAAGGCACTGGAAAAGGTATGTTAAGGCGGCGGAAAATGTAAACGAATCCAACATCCCGGGAAAAGACTACGGCTTCAGTAACAAACCGCTTTTTATATATGTGGAGTGTTCTGCTTCAATTTTAAAAAGTACCAAAAGCAACGCAACCCCCCCCCCCAAAAAAAAACCCTTTATTCTTCAGTTTTAAAATTTCTTTTTCTTATGCACACTTACACCCCAAGGGTATAAATTTGTTGTTTTCGTCATTCTTACTAGCAACCATTTTGGTTTTGCTTTAACCGCTCTCTTGCATTCTTTCTTTCTTTCTTTCTTTCTTCTGACATAATAAAACTATTCTCTTTTCTTTACATTTTCCCTCTCCTGGGTCTAATTCCTTTGTTTTCTTTCTTTCTTTCATTCATTCTTTCTTTCTTTCTTTCTTTACCCCTTTTTTCTTTTAAAATCTGCACTCAATTAAGTTCATTGTTTTTGTTTTATTTCCGCTTTTTTAATTTCTCCTCGTCTCCGTCTCTAATTCATTTGTTTCTCTTTATTTATTTTGAAATAATAAAACTATTCTCTTTTCTTTTAATTTGTCGCCCTTTTGACATCGGAACTGGGCTATTAAAATTCATTCTATTTGGTTTTCTTCTCTTTTCTTTATATTTTCCCTTTCCTGTGTCTAATTCTTTCTTTCTTTCTTTCTTTCTTTCTTTCTTTCGTTCTTTCTTTCTTTCTTTCTTTCTTTCTTTCTCGTACTATCCATTTATTTAATTTCTTTCTTTCCTTTCTTTCTTTCTTTCCTTTCTTTCTTTCCTTTCTTTCTTTCTTTCCTTTCTTTCTTTCTTTCCTTTCTTTCTTTCTTTTTCTTTCTTTCCTTCCTTTCTTTCTTTCCTTTCTTTCTTTCTTTCTTTCTTTCAAAACTATTCTCCTTTCTTTGTATTTTCCCTCTCCTCTCTCTACTTTGTTTCTTTCTGCGTAGGTGGCTAATAAAGACCAAAATAATTTACCCGAAGTGGTTGTGTAAATATAAGCTATTGGTCCTGACAACATGGCCACCACACACACTTCCTATCGATTGTTTGGATCAGAACAAGATAAAAGAGGACACATTGAGAAGGGAGGGGATGGTTGTAGGAGTGTTCTTACAGTGTGTGTGTTTTTGTGTTTGATAATTATATAAGACATGAATATAACAACTAAAATACAGGACAAATGAAACGATCCATCATGAGAGACAAGCATAAAAATAGATAAGACGAGAAACAGTCGATGAATTCTGATGATCTGGTAGAAAAGTATAGAGTGATAGTCACAGTGAAGCTACATTATGGCGGTAGGAGAGTGACTGAAACAGGGATGCCAGGTTAGGACCAATAACATTGCAGATTCTTCGAACTTTATCAAGAACCTGAAAAAAGCATAGCAGAAGCCCCTAACTATGTTACAATAATATTCATAAACATATCTATCTATTTATCTGTCTATCTATCTACAAGAAAGAGAGATATTTTTTATTACGTAGCTATTTTATTATTCTCAAACTCTTTTAAAATAATTTCACTCCAAGCAAGGCGATAAAAGCCACTTAAATGCAAGCGCTTACTGAGGGTGAAAGAACCAGAGAAGACGATAAAAGAACAGAATTTAAGAGACAGAGGGTGACAATTAATGCTGCATTTGAAGATCATATTTGATAGAAAAGCAAGAAGCCGGAAGAGAGTTCCACAAGTGAGAAGTGCGACTAAAGAAACTATTAACATAGAACTTTCGGTTACAGCTATCAATTTCCATAGTGAAATTATGAGACCATGCAGCCAATCCAGTACTGAACTTAAATTCTTGAAGCTGAGTTAACAAGGAGGAAAGCTCAGAACAATTACCATGAAAATATAGAGAAGGCACTGAAAAGGTATGTTAAGGCGGCGGAAAAAATGTAAATGAAGTCAAGACCCCGGGATAAGACGAAGGCCTAGGGTATATTTACACCGCCGTAACATAGCTTTCCAGTGCCTTCTCTTTATTTTCACGGCAACAAAGCTATGTGAATGCGGCGGAAAATGTAAATGAAGCCACAATAACAATACGTAGGTCTTAGTCTCATTTGAACCGCCGTGATTTACATTGTCAGTGGCTTATCTATAGATCTGTTCAAGATAATTGTTGTGATGAGATTTCGTTTTTGGTACAGCGAATTCACGAATATATGCACAGTGGAAGATTTGCAGCTTGATCAATTCTAATGCATGGAAGGCTTAAAGATTAATGTTTGTTTTGCGTCGAATTCGTTGTGCAAAGAATCAACTTGTTTTGTAAAGCAGCAGTCGAAATTGTAGATGAGTTAGATCACTGTGTATGTTCAAGTGCTGTCTGAGGTCAGCAAATTAACCAGAATTTCAAATACAGATTTTTACTAACCAATCCAAAAAGCTAACCAATTTCACTCTGACAGCATCCTATTTGTGGTTTCTAAGTATCTGGACGGGACTTATCTAATTTGTGTGTGCGAGCATCCCACTAAAAGTGATGCTGGTTACAGGTTGGGTCTATTTAGAAATAACTTCAGGTAAAGTAACCCAGTTCATTATGACGGTCTTCTGTTGACGTTGTTTTTAAGTATCTAGATGGGATTTGCTTTGGTCTAGCTCATTACAAAAGTGACGGCTTAGACTCAGAAATACTTTCAGGTAAGATGACATTGTTTGCTCTGACGGTCTCCGATTGAGGGTGTTTCTAAGTATCTAGATGGGATTACCAATTTTCTTTGACTGACCCATTCTTTAAACGGTCCATAAATATATAAGAAATATATTTTTATACGCGTGGATGAATATAAACTGTAATAAGGCCCATTTATTTACGCATATAATTATGCTGCCCTACTTTATTTTATAAAGATTACAAAAGCCAAATAATATATTTTTGAAAAGAAAGGAAACATATGTATGGGCAAAGAGAAAAATTGCATTTTTAATTTCTTAATTTGTTTCTGTTTCCTCGGAGGAAACATTAAGAGAACTCCATAACAATTTTGGATATCAGCTGTCTTTCATACTTGAGGATATTTTCAGCTTTGTTTCGGCAAACAGGAGATAGGACTTCAGACATAAAATAAACGTCTAGGAAGATTGTTTTATTTAAGCAAGAAAGTAATTCCGGAAACCATACGTGAAGATTTTCCTCGAAAAGTTGTAGATTTTCATGGAGTATTCAGTGAAATATGAACAAAACTCTACTGAATATTCTCTTTTGACATGTACCATTGTTTGTTTTCGATTTAAGCCTTGATACGGCAAACAAGTGTTGCCTGATAAAATATATCGGGACAATGCAACAGAATTGACTTATTGTGACGAAATAACTCACTTTTGCGAATGATTATGATTTTATCTAACTAGGAATGCTGCCAGTTTTACAAAGAATTCTCCCAAAAATATCTGTCGACGTTTTGTGTGTTCTATATTTAAATTATTAAAGACATTGTTTTGTGATTTGAGGTTATTCTAGCAAAGAGAGAAATCTGACGAGATCTTTATTATGTCGTATTTATTATAGAATAGTTTTTCTGTCGATTCTGTTGTTCAAGTCTTATTATCTTCTCACATACATAATTAACTCGGTTGGTTTGATGTCATTCACCAAATTACTAACTTCTTTTTTCTCCTTTCTTTTCAGTTAATCACAACTTTCTCTTTTGTCCCTTCTGAGAACCCAGTGAATATGTCAAAAATAATCTCTTGATTGTTTTCTTTTCCTTAATCTGAAAATATTTTATTGTAAAAATGCTTTTGGGGAAAACTTGAATATTGCGATTGTAAAATCTTCACAGTATCGTCTATTACCAACCTTCCAGAATTCTTTTACATAGATTTCCTTAATTCTAAACTAGCTGGGTTAAAAACCGATAAATAACCAAATTTGGTACCATATATTCTCCCAAAGAAAAGAAAATACGAACGACTGAAAAGTTCTCAGCCTGACAAATTTCCAAAATTCAGGATTTTTAATGACCAAACATTAAAATTCAGATTTTGAGGAAAACGTCGAGCCGAGAATTTTTCAGCGTCTAATCCTCGGTAAATCAATAAATGTGCAGCATAATTATAAAAAAAAAAAAAAAAAATTAAAAATAGAGAAAAATCCCAAAAGTTTTATTTTGTGCATCATTTTCTTTCGTGTCAATGCACTTAATTCAGTACTGAATATATCGATCATACTGAAGATTAAGTGTGCTGCTGAAAGTAGAAGGCCTGAATATCAGAGTACAACAGAATCTAATAGAGTATTTGAGAATAAGAAACTTTTCACAAAGATGGTACGACGTTTTTTGACTGATGAGCAGAAATATGGCCGACTACACATCTCATGTGGTCTTTTGAATAATGCATATATGCTTGGCTGGGTCATTCATTTGCTGACATCCAGCATTACATGACAACATTACTGAAATATATTTTAAAATACTTATTCTAGTTCCAAAAAAAAATGCTTCCAGCAATGGCATCATTATTCCACAAGAAGCCGAGTATATTCAACGTGGCTTCCATTATTTTCAATTAGTCTCAACATGACCTCAGAAAGCATCACTTAACCGCGATTTGCGTGGTTATTTTAACCCACTCTTTCTTGTTGGCAGCCTTGTGGGTATTGATTTGATGGGGTCTTGCTAGCCGCCTACTTCCAAATGATTCTACGTGGCGTTCGTGTCCCTGCTGGAGAAAGCCAGAAGTCCACTGGTGAGAAATCAGATTTACGTAATCTCTTCACACTCTTGTATGTGTGACTGGAGCCACTGTTCTGAGTTCACACACTGTGACCCTCGGACATAGTAGCTCAGAATTTTGTAGTAGGTATTATTAACCCAAGCTTATAGAGGGACTGGAGCCTATATCTCCCGTTGTGGTGATTTTCTCCTGTCGGTTACATGACTAGGGATTTATGTTTGATCCTGGATGTGCTATTGAGATCGACTACGGACTCAGCGAAACCCGGGTTGTTTCGTCATCCACTGTGAAGATTTTCTCGTCCGAGAATATTTTAAGAGTCGATCACCTAAGTATTTTCTTGGAATTTACAGGCTTTCATAGATTTTCGTAGGAAGCTTGAGGTCCTGGCGTATGATTTAGGACCAGATTGTCATCCACGGTTATTCGTTTTTGTACGGCTATTCTTTTAGCTCGACAACTAATTTGGATTTTGGAATTTCGTTTTAAGGGCCCCAAATTCCGATTCTACCACTTGTTCACCCCTAATGCTGCCAGACTTCCTCTGAATGGCTGCTCACCTTGCTGAAGTTTCGACATTGCAGATATTGTGCAAGGTCATACTAGGTTCAGGGTGATCTTAGGGTCGTTTGGTGCATAAAGTCTTTCAGAAATGGCACTCTTATTTTATGCTGTAAAGCAAAAGTCGATGCTGTGTCATCGATTGTTTTTTTCTATTTGAACTCGTATCAACATTCCATTTGTTTTATGCCGGGTATCTTTAAATTGTTGTTGTTGTTATTATTATTATCATTGTTGTTGTTGTTCAAACAAAAAAATAGATATAATAAACAAGAAGAAAATTTATACAAAGAAAGGTGGGGTAGCAAAGATATTACTGTAAACTTCTAATATTAAAACCAGCTAAACCGGTTAATTAATTCTCTATCATCAGAGTTGATGACGAAAATACCGACTAAATGTGAACATTAAGAGTAAATGTTATATGAAAGAAAATATGACACTTACAAGTTAAATGCCTTTAAGCACACTCTTCTGCTAGAGATGGCTGGTAGGACTTAATGTAAACAGAATCTATCATTTTCAAATTGCTTAGCATTAAAAACATGTCTTGGTTATAAGATCGAGCTGTTTTTTTTATCAAATGTTCAGTTATCACCGAATCTTTTGTATCGCCATGTTTTATTAGACTCATTATTATAATTATTGTTGTTGAGTGAGCGATCAACATACCAACAAAATGACGCTGGAGTACAAATATACAAAGACCAGTATACCCACCATGACAGTATTATTATTATTGGTCTAGAACATACATCTCCAAAAATTTATTGATTAAACTTATAAAGTCAGACACTAACAAACTGTCTTTCTATATAGCTAGATTTGAAAGACTGGAGACGCAAATGGAGATTGTTATAGATCATTTTTTGGTCAATAGACAATTTTTAATTAGGCACTGTTAACCATGGAAGAATGATATAAGAATGTTTCTTTTTTTTTTTTACTTGACCGATTCCTCCGGGATTTATGAACGTGGTATATTATAAATCATTAGAGAGAAGAAAATTTGGTCTCATAAGAAAAGGAAATATAAATCGATAGGAGGAATGGTAAATTGTGGGAAAGAAGAAGAAGAAAAGAAAGGATGTGAAAACGTTAAAGACAACGTCATCGAAATGGTTAGTAACAATAACGAGTAAGGTGAATAGAAAGAAGGGGGAAGTGGGAAGTGGAAACTGGTAAGAAATGAGAACGATAGAATGACGGGAGCAAGAAGAAAAGAGAAAAAAAAAACAAGAAAAAGAGCAAGACGAAGAAGAGAGACACTAAACTAAGAAACGAATGAACGAAAATTAAAAAAATAAAAATAAAAGAAGAAAGGTTGAGAGTCGTCTTAGCGGTAGGTATCTTGAACAAAATTGTCCCTTTGGTTGTTAAGGATAAAACGTAAAAAAATATAAATACATTTAGTTGACAATCGTCCTAGGGTTTGGTATCTTGAACAAAATTATCCCTTTGGCCGTTAAGGATAAAACGTAAAAAAATATATTTACTTTTGGTTGACGGTCGCCCTAGAGGTTGGTATCTTAAAAACATTATACCTTTGGCCGTTAAGGATAAAACGGAAAAATATAAATACTTTTGGTTGACAGTCGTCCTAGGCGTTGGTATCTTGAACAAAATTATCCCTTTGGCCGTTAAGGATAAAACGTAAAAAAAAATATAAATACTTTTTGCTGACAGTCGTCCCAGGGGTTGGTATCTTGAACAAAATTATCCCACCCACCAAAAAAGAAGAAAAATGATCCCACAGATAAGCAATCCAATAAAAACTGATTCGGAGTCCGTAGATGATATGGTGGCCGGTAACAGCCAAAATTTACCTGCTAATAAGGTGGTGAAAATTACCAAGTTTTAAATATAGTGACCGAAAATGGCCAAAGCTTAGAAGAATTATGGTGGCCGATAAAGGCCAAAGTGCGAGCACAGAAGAAAAAATGGTGGAGAATATGGTGGCGGAAACAAGCCAAAGTTCTCCCAGGTCAAATACTGAAAAGAACAAAGAAGACAACTCTGCAGTCGGGGAGAAGTCCTCTTGCTGGACGTCCCCACTCCGGAAATGTATGATCAACATAACGGAGTTCCTGGAGAAAGCCAAGAACTACGCTCATCTTGTTACCAAATATGGTCTCCTGTCAAATCCTGAGGAACTGCATAAGGTTGAGAAACGAATTGTGTCAGTCTTTATGGTCGACAAGCGTTCGCGCAAAATTTGTCGCTCCACAAAAGACACCGTCATCAAATCATTGACGTCCCTGGGGGTTAAACCGCAGAGAGTAATCAAAGGAAAAGGTTTTTTCATGTGGGGCATACTGTTGTCCACGCCTGCCGACTGCGAAGCAATCAGCACTCGTGACCTAATCACTAAAGATCTGATTCTGAGGACCGAGTATCTAGGCAGACGTAGGACCAAAGTGGCAGTCCCTCCTCAGATTGTCGTGGAACACTTGTCCGCTTATCTGTGCTAATTCGGACAGATATTTAGTGCTTCCTCAGATGATCTGACCGGGGAATGGAGCTTTGAGATAATGATAGATCACAAGGCCTTTACCTCCATCCCCAACTGCCTGGATGTTGGGGGCTAGAAAATCATAGTTACAGGCAGAAGACCAACTTGCTGGAAGTGTGGAAAGATTGGTCACCTCTCCTCTTCCTGCCCAGAGAAGAAGGCCTCTGGAGTTCTGGCCCCAGTCGACCCACATTCTCCTCTGGCCGAGTCTGTCTTTTCCGTCCCGCCTGTAATGGGCATGCCAGCAGTCAGGACCGGTGTGGTAAAACCCCCAGTTGGGTCCGTCTCGGCCCCCACTCCCCGAAAATCCTTTGCCCACCGCCTGTGCTGTTGTGGAGAAGGAAAATAGGGGAATGGCAGGTTGTTGGTAAGGCTAGAGGGAAGCTCCATGCAGCGGGTCCTCGTCCCATTGAAGCCCGCAAGGTTAGTGTCCCATTCCCTCTACCAGCTCAAAGGGCAACTCCTCGACACGCTATGCAGATAAACTGCGTCAGCAAAAACTACAGTATGAGCCATCTTTTGAGATGGCTGAAAAACTACAAAATTTTAAGGAATCTCTAAAAGAAAAACGCTTACCAAAAAAGTCTTGTACTATCTCCTCGACATCGAACTTCCCAAAGCCGAACAGGGTCTTGTCTGTGATGCGTGCCGGTGAGGCCACGCAGCAGATTTGGTCAATGGTAGCAGAGGCCAACTAAGTTTTCTCCTTGTTTCCACCCATGACGTGTTTCGACAACGAAACACTAAATAAGTTACAACAATTTTGTGCAGGGAGGTTCCCACTTTTTGTTCACCCCTCCCTGTATAGAGCTATTAAGTTAACTTTTCCCTTGGACGTCGGTGGCCTGTCTTCCGATGGCTACATCAATACTCAGTTGGGAACTGGTTCAATGGGAGAGGCCGTCGGTGTCCTTTCCCCGTCCATGTTCAACGCAGGAGAGCAACACTAACTGGCTTTCATTATGGCGCTCTGGTTAGCAACTTTGAATGCCCGGGGATTGAGGTCGGAGTCTCGTAGGGTAAGACTCGATCGCGATCTTCAGCGCCTCGGGGTGGATGTTTGTTGCGTGCAGGAGACCCATTTTTTTATCTCGCGACCGTGAGGACATTCTAAGAGGTTCGTTCTCTATTCAGCATGTTTTGATGGACGCTCGAGGGGTATTTCCTGGCTGGTGAGCAAGTATCTGGAGGCGGCGTGTGCTCTTTTCTTCGCGGATCCGTCGGGCAGGCTTTACGTGCTGGATGTTACCATAAAGGATAAGGATCTTCGTCTCATTGGGGTTTATGCGCCCATTGACAATGCGCAGCGGTCTGATTTGTTTCGGCAGATCGCATCATTTTTGATGACATCTCGTTCGGTAGTTCTAGCGGGTGATTGTAATGCCGTCCTTGATCCCGATATAGATCGGATATGGCAAAAATCGGGTACTAACAACCCGGATGTTAAGCCGCTTCGGGACTTTATCGACGGGTTTTATCTCGTCGATAAGTATCGAAATGAGCACCGCCGGGAGGTAGTATGGACTTGGACTAAGAGCGGCAGCTCGGATTCGATCGTGAGCGCAAGTTACATCGGCCGAGTTCTGGTTAAGAGAGTCGACGTAGGGTTCGTAGAATGTCCAAGTTTCCACTTCATAGTTTATTCGGATCATAGGCTTTTCCGGGTTCGGGTAAACTTAGATAAGTGTAAGGTTAAGATGGGTGGCTACTGGAAATTGAACTCGTCATTATTTGGCGAGCAAGATTTCCGGGACCAGCTTCTACTAATGCTACTGCGGGAATTGTCGGGGGCTGTGGTTGGGAATGAGTTGTTACAAATTCATGACGGTCGTCTTCGAGTATAGAATCCAGAGGTCAGCAGTGAATATTTCGGAGACAGTAGGAAAGCGTAGTTCAGGTTCGCAGTGGATGTCGTGGCAAAGTAGCAGAGCGTAGTACTTCCTTCTGTCATCTTCCCCTGACAAGTTGGCACTCGTCCTTCGGCTAGGTTAAACAAAAATGGCTGCCTTCATACACGACGGATACAATGTTCTGCAGCTTCTGATTGGTTAACCTTCTATTGGTAGACTATAAAGTGAGTCGTGTCATTCGAACTGGCTCACTAGTTACATTATATACCCCGGAAGTTATGTCATCTAGATTGTCTCACTAGTCATATATATATACCCCCCCAGGTGTCTTGTTTCATTCTTGGGTGGGTTGGACTAGCAGTTGGAAAAAGTGCCGATAAGAGTTTAAAGTTTTTCATTTTTGTTTCAAAGCTATTCTTTTTTGATTTGGTTGATTTGCATTTAATTTTTTGTTTATTTGTATCCGTGTTTATTTTTTTTTCTTTCCTACCTTTTTGTTCCCCTCCTCACTGTTTTTTGTTTGTTTGCTTTGGTTGCACTTTTGTTTAAATTTATCCATTTGTTGTCCACCGTTTTCTTTATTCATTTTATGTTTGTTTAAAAAACTAAAAAAGACATTCGTTCTGTCGTGGTGGTCGTCGCAGGCCGCCATGAATGAGAACGAGAAAAACATAACACCGCCGGTGTCGGTGGAAAATTCAGCCTGGTCTGAGAATAGGCCAAGGCCAAAAAAAGATGCAGAGTATTATGAGGCCCAAAGAAAAACGTACGAGGGGTCGTTCAAGGAGAACGAGTTCTTAACGATTCCCGAGGCCCTTGAAGCAGTGGAAACCAGAACTATCTCCCTGCTAACATCAGATATCAAAAGTAGAAAGCTGACAGGAGTCAGCAGAGAGACTATGGAGGAGGTCCTCAAGACCTTAAAAATCTTTCCAAAAGTACTGGCAAGGAGGTCAAATGCCTTGTGGGACCTTCTCCTACCAACGGAACAAGAGGCCAAGCAGCTGGCAGGCAGCATACTAATATCAAAAAACTTAAAGCTGCAAACTGAATATATGGGCACCCGTAGGACGAAAATAACAGTTCACGGCGTGCCTGTAGACATCCCAAATGACAGGATGGGTGCCTTCTTCGCCCAATACGGGAAGGTCGAAGAGGTGAAGGCAATAGTGGGCAAATCCGGAATTGCCACCGGTGATGTCGAGTTGCAGGTGACTCTTAACCAGGAAGAGTTCAGAAGAGTCCCGAACATCCTGGTCTGCAGAAAGAGGAGGATGTGGGTCGTTGTGGAGGGTAGGCGGCCGAATTGCTGGGTGTGCGGTATCTCGGGACACATGGCAAGGGAGTGCCCGACAAAAAAGCCCCAACCGGTGATCCAGCCCACTCCAGAAGGTACAGACGCCAAAAAAACGGCAGAAGCCAAAAGCGCTGAGGGCGCCTGGAAGGAGGTGGCAAGTGGAAAGAAGGGGAAGAGTGCATCAGCTCCCCCGCAAAAGAGTGCACCAGCTCCCCCCCAAAACGAGAAGCAGCAGCAACCACCACCAAAGCAGTGGGAAAAACCAGAAGGGACGGAAAAACAGTCGCCCAAGAAGCAACAACAAAAGACGCAACAGCAGCAACCTCAGGCGGAGGAAGGCATGGAGGTCGACAAAATGCCTCCCCCTAGAACACCCTCTCTAAAGAGAAGCAGGGAAGAGGAGGAGGAGGAGGAAGTAGATGCGGAAAAATAGACATTCGGGGCGTAGTAGGAAGGAGGAGGGCATGAAAAAAACCAGGTCCACTTCCACTCCTGCTAACCCCAAAGAAACAGTGGAGGCCCCCAAAAGTAGGAGTCTCCCCCCTTCCCCGTCGCGTGCCTCACGTGCACCGTCCCCTTCTCCCTCAAACACTTCCCGGGGTTCGTCCCCACAGCGATCGTCCGATCCCCAGCCCCAGGATTCCAAAACAACCAAGAAGAAAAAGAAAAAACTCTTCGCGGGGCCGGAAGACATTTGTAAGGTAGAGGGGGAAGAGCATAAAAAGAGCCAGTCCGGCCGGAAAAGGGTCCAACTAGGACTTTTGTACAAGAAAGTCTCGGTAGGGGGAAATCAGTGGAAGATCCCCGCAACTTTCCGGGTGCCCCGGGGGTGCTTACATGCATAAGGGATACCGGTAGCCCGTTAAAGGTATGGAGTCACATAACGGAGGCAAAAGAAGCCTTCAACAACATCAGAATGGCGGAAATTGATTCCCCATACCTAAGAAAAATGCGCCAATACTGTGCTGGGAGGGTCCCTGTTATTCTCCACCCCTCACTATATAGGTGCCTTAAATTAATGTACCCCACGGACGTCGGCGGGATTGTCCTAGATGGACATATGACGTCAGAGCTAGGTGTAGGGAGCCTAGGACATTCCGTCGGGGTCCTAACTGACTCAGATTTCCTCCCCGTATGTGAGTAGGTTAATTCTGTCTCTTATTTTACAGGTCTTAGAAGATGTCAACCAAGATAGCGACTCTGAATGTGAGGGGCTTAAGGGATCGGGGTAAGGCTGCCCGCCTGCTCCGGGACCTTCTGTCCCTAGATGTGGATGTTGCCGCGATCGAGGAGACCCACTTTGTTTGCAGTTCCGATGCGTGTGTGCTGGACGATGACTTTGTCATCTATTCAGCATATGGGGACCGTTCTGCCAGAGGAGTTTCTTTGCTTGTCAGGCGTACTCTCGATGCGAAGGTGGACCTTGTGCATACCGATGCCGAGGGCCGGTTGATCGTGGCCGATATTGCCGTGAAAAGTGGTTCGTTCCGAGTCGTTGCGGTTTATGCGCCCAACGACCGGGAGGAGCGGGTCTCGTTTTTTCGGCGGTTGGGGCCGTTCCTGGTGGATTCAACGCGCCTAGTTTTAATGGGGGACTGGAATGCCATCCTGGACCCCAAGTTAGACAGGGGGCGGGGAGCTAGCGGGAGAAGGGGCGATCGTAGCCTGGTTGATCTGATCGACGATTATGGTCTCGTCGATAGATACCGGGTCGGTCATCCCGGGGGGAAAATGTGAACGTGGGCTCTTAATTGGCCTTTTGACAAGGTAGTCAGCTACCTTGACAGAATGTTAGTTAGAAGAGCCGACATAGATCTGTTAGATTGCCCTACGTTCCACTGGGTAGGCTACTCGGACCACAAACTCGTTTGTGCCCGGGTGGCGTTAGACTGTAGGCCTGGAATGGCTGGTTACTGGAAGTTCAATCTGTCCTTACTGGACAGGGAGGACTTTCGGGAACAGCTAATTAGACTAGTGCAGCGGGAGCTAGTGGGGGCGGTTATCGGGAAGAAGTGGTGGGAACGCCTTAAGTGTAGGATTAGGTCCTTCACCACTGATTTCAGCAAACGGCTCGCTCTAGATAGAGCTGATAAGGTGAAGACACTCAAGTCTAGTTATTCCCGGGCGGTGGCTGGGGGGGATCCCCTAGAGATAGCCTTAGCTAAGGAGGCCCTGGATCGTTCGAATAGCGAGCGGTACATGGGCCAGGTAATTAGACATAAGTTAAGCAAGATGTCTTCCGAAGCTGTGAATTTGGGCGCAGATCTGCGCAGGGAAGAGGTCCGTCGAGGTGGCGATCGTTACATTCGTGAAGTCGAATCCCCGGAGGGGCGTACTCTTCGGGCCACTGACGACATGTGCGAGGCGTTTCGGCGCCATTTCGAGAGCCGGTTTACCAAGGAGCCTGGTCTCCGTGAGGAGGAGTTTCGTAGCTATTTGGCTGACTTTCCTCGGCTTTCGCCGACTGAAGCGGCTAGCTGCGAGGGAGAGATCACGGAGGGCGAAGTCTACGCGGTTTTGAAGAAGGTCGGCAGAGGCAAGTCGCCCGGTCTGGATGGTTTGCCCTATGAATTGTACTTGAGGCTGTCGCACATCTTTGTTCCGATTTTGACTGCAGTGTTCAACAACTGGTTTCGGTCGGGGTCCATCCCCAACCGGATCACCAGGGTCGTGATCACTCTGTTGAAAAAGGGCAAAGGTGGTGGGGGGAAACTAGATGACTACAGGCCCATAACTCTGCTAAACACAGAGTTAAAGATTATGGCCAAGATCCTGCAGGAGCGTTTGCAGTCAGTTGCCGAGTCTCTGTTGGGACCTGAGCAGACTTGTTCTGTGAGGGGCCGAACAATTCAGAGCAACCTGCATCTGATCCGCACGATCATAGAGGGTGTAAAAGACGACGAGCAAGCCGCGCTGATCAATTTGGATCAGTCCAAGGCATTTGATAGGGTCGACCATCGCTACCTTGCTACTGTCCTGCAGGCCGCTGGATTCGCACCCAACTTCTGCCGCTGGATTAGCCTCCTGTATCGCTCCCCCAGTGCTGTGGTACAGGTGAACGGAAGGTTGTCGGACGCGTTCGTGCTGTCTAGGTCGGTTCGTCAGGGTTGTCCGCTGTCGCCTCTCCTTTATGCTTTGGCGTTGGAGCCTCTCCTTCGCCGGCTGAAGGACGAGACCGGCAGTCCGGCCCTACGCGGAATCGCCGTTCCTGGAGGGGCTCGAGCCAGGGTTTCCGCGTACGCCGATGACGTATCTGCTTTCGTGTCGTCCCGGGACGACATCGAGGCGGTACAGAAGGCGCTTGACCGGTACGAGAAGGTGACAGGGGCCAAGATAAACCGCGACAAGTCTTCCGGCTTGCGGTTAGGTGCCTGGAAGGGGGTCGCTCTTCCGGGCCGCTTCGGTTGGACGGATGGACCTGTCCGCATTCTTGGAGTGTGGTTTGGACCGGACCTCCAGCTGGAGAAGAATTGGTCTGAAGTACTTGCAAAGGTCGATTCTGCCGGCAAGACTTGGAATCGACGGCGGTTGTCCGTGAAGGGCAGGGCGGAGGTGTGTGCTACATACATTTTCCCCCTGATTCTTTATCGATTGTCTGTACTTCCTCTCTGTGAGACCCATTGGAAGGCGCTCGAGCGATCGCTATCCTCCATTTTATGGAGGGGACGCGTGAACAGGGTCGACAGACGAGTCTGCACTAAACGTCCGTGTCATGGGGGGCTGGGAATGCCGCACCTCTTGAGTCACGTCCGTGCCTCTAGGTTGGCTTTCCTACGCCGCGCATTGACTGGGAGAGATCCGATTCTGGAGGGGATTGTTAGGGACGCCTTCCCTAGCCTTACCATCCCCCCCCCATCTCGAGGGTTGAGCGCCGTCGTAAACCCCGGGACGAGTCGGATTTCATCCGCGAGTGTCGGTCGGCCTTGAGGGCCATTCCCCGGTCCAGTGACCTGTCACGGCCTAGGAAGGTCTTCTATCGTGGATTAGTGGAGGGGCCCGCGAAGGATTCCCTACGTGATACGCTCGGCTTGTCGGAGGAGGACTATCGCTCCTACTGGTCTTGGGCGCCAGCGGCGGATTACCTCAGTAACCCTGAGTTTTCGCTTACCTGGCGATTGGCTCGGAATCGGCTGCCTCTCAACGACAAGGCTTTCATATGGGGTTTGGCGGATTTGCCAGACTGTGAACGGTGTGGTCTTGGCTTAGAAGAAACGGCTCCGCACGCCTTCTACCATTGCCCCCGGGTCCGCCCCTTATGGGAACATGTCGGCGCGCTGACGGCTCGTCTCGCTCCCGAACAGCTTGTGTCCATTGATCGCGCATACGTGTGTGACAATGTGTCACCCCCGTATTCCGGGGTGAAACGAATGGTGTTTCTGACGCTGCTGGCCACGGCTCGAATGGTGATTTGGACGACGCGAAAGGAGGAAGTCTTGCGGGGCAACCGTCTTTCTTATCAGCATCTAATCCAATTCTTTGAGCATCAGCTCAAGATGAAGATTAGATCTGATAGAAAACGATTGCATTCGACAGTCTTTGGCGAAAGGTGGGTAAAAGAGGATAGCTTGGTTCGTGTGACCGGGGCTAGCCTTGATTTTCTCTTCTAGGTCAACCTATTGCACATCGGGGTGGCTTCCTGTGGAACCCTCCCCTTGGTTAGGTTAGACAAGCTTCAGTGTACCTAGTTAATGTGAGTAAGTGTTGTTCCTGGCCTGTAACCCGGCTATTCTTTGGTTATGATCCAAGTCGAGATTCCCATCCTCCCCAGTTTGTTTTGGCCTCCTTTTATCTCGACTGGATCAGCAGTATATTTCCCATTCCCGCATAATATTTTATCCTTTTCCCACTCCCTTAGCGAGAGTTGCCACTTGATTCTGTCCCCTGGGCAGAATACAGCGGTCTCTCTATTTTGAGGGTTGGACGGCTCCCTACTAACATATGTTTAGTTTGTATTTTGTGTTTATATTTATTTGATCATTGGGTTCATCTCCCTCCCCTCTCATTCTATCATTATTAAAATTGTATGTATTTTATGTATTATCATCAAATTTTTATGGTGTGGGGCGCGTTTTGCTAGGGTCCCCTTGAGAGGATGTGGTATTTTGGTGGTTGGATGATTGTTTGGTGACGGACGAGTTCTTGTGGTGAATGGGTAAATTGTAACGTATGAATGGGTCGTGAGTCAGATTAGCTAGGTATATTATAGTTAGTTTGGACCAGCCTCTACCCCTCCCCTTTTCGGCCTTGTGCCAAAATTATTTATTTTTTATACATAATAAATATTCTAGTTACATTATATACCCCCTCCCCCAGGTCTTTTTGATTATTGGAAGAGGTTGTGTATTACAACGAACTGGTTGAAAGCACGCGTGAATTGATAAGTTGTTTATTTGATTTTGATTTGTTTTGCTAAAAACCTTGTTTGATTTTTTTTTCAGTTTGACTTTTTACCGCATTTGTTAAGATATAGTTGTGTATTTTGTTCTTTTCTTGTTTTTTGTTGATTTCCTTTCTTACTTTTTTACCCTCCCCACCGTTTTTGTTTGTATTATTACCTTTATTATTTGAATTATTTATTGTCTTTGGTTGTCCCGTTTTTCTTTTTGATTTTATTTGATTTGTACTGGACATTGCTTTCGTTGTTGGAATAATATTTTTATAAAAAATAAAAAAAAAGTGGGGGAGAAAGAAAACATCCGATCGGTCGTGGTGGTCGTTTCGGCCATCATGAGCGATGACAATATTTCCAATACAACACCGCCGGTGTCCTCGGTAAAAAGTGTCTGGGCTGAAGATAGACCCAGGCAGAAAAAAGCCGAATATTATGAAGAGCTACGAAATAAACTCAAGGATACGTTTAAGGAAAACGAATTCTTTACAATTGAGGAGGCATTTATGGCCGTCAAGAAGAAAACAGTATCCCTGCTGACTTCCGACATAAAAAGCCGGAAATTAACTGGAGTCAGCAGGGAAACAATGGAGGAAGTCCTAAAGACTTTAAAAATTTCCCCAAAAGTGCTGGCAAGAAGATCAAATGTCATGTGCGATATTCTTCTTCCTACTGAGCAGGAAGCCAAGCAAATGGCGGGAAGTATATTAACAACTAGGAACCTTAGACTACAAACGGAATACATGGACACACGGAGGACACGGATTACCGTACATGGGGTGCCCGTGGATGCATCCAGCGATAAAATGGGTGCATACTTCTCTAAGTTTGGCAGTGTCGAGGAGGTAAAGGCAATAACCGGAAAACCGGGGATTGCAACGGGCGATATGGAGTTACAAGTTATGCTAACCAAATCAAGTTTTGCGGAGATCCCGAATATTCTACTGTGTAGAGAAAGAATAATCTTGGTAGTGGTAGAGGGCAGAAGGCCTTCCTATTGGTCCTGCTGGATGTCTGGCCACATGGCTAAAGAGTGCCTCGCTAAACGTCCTCCACCTACAAAGCAGCCCACACCAGCAAAAACAACAGCAGTAGTAGTGGCAACATCCCCGACAGATGAAGCAACCCAAAAAGACACCGAAGGAGCCTGGAAAATGGTAGGAGGTGGCAAAAAACAAAAGAATCTGCCTACCCCACAAAAAAGGGAAGACGCTCCACAAAATCAACAAACGCTACCACAACAGCGGGCAAAGAAGGTGCCCCTTCCGGAACAAAAAGCAGAGAAGGAGAGGCAACAGGCGGAAACACCAAGACAGAATCTGACACAAAAGGGAGATAGAAAGCAGCAACAACAGCAGCAAAAACAGCAGGAGAAACAGCAGTAGAAGCAGCAAGGGAAGGGAACTAAAATGGAAGTAGACGAAATGCCTCCACGTCGGGTATCTTCCCTAAAAAGAAGTAGAGAGGAGGAGGAGGAAGTGCAGACAACATCGCAAGAACACTCATGGCGTAGTAGGGCCGGCAGGGTCAGGGACAGGACCAGGGCTCTGTTTGTCCCTGCTTCCCCTAAAGACACTATCAAAGTAGTAAAAGTAAGGAGCTTCCCTTCTTCCCCTTCCCGTGCTCCATCCCCAACTCCCTCAAACTCTTCCCTCAGTTCAAGTGCATCACTTCCTCACATGTCAACATCCTCCCCTCCCCACCTCTCCAGGAAAAAAACATAAGAAGGAAAAAATATTCGCCGGTCCTGAAGCAATTTGCAAAGTGGACAAGGAGGAATGCGGGAAGGGCCTATCCAGTCAAAAAAAAAAAAAAAAAGGCCAAATTGGCCCTCCTGTATAAGATGTCGTCAATTGATGGGAAAACAGTGGAGGATCCACGGAATTTTCCGAAAGCCCCTGGTGAGATCACTTGCGTGAGAGACACACTGAAGGTGTGGAAACACTTACAAGAAGCTAAGGACTCCTTCTCCGACATAAGAATGGTGTACATGGAGTCACCCTACATTAAGAAATTAAGGCAGTTTTGTGCCGGGAGGGTCCCTGTTATTCTCCACCCCTCACTATATAGGTGTTTAAAGTTAACATACCCAACAGATGTCGGCGGAATTGCCCTGGAAGGACGAATGACGTCGGAGGTAGGTGTAGGGAGCCTAGGGCATTCCGTTGGGGTCCTTACCGCTGCAGATTTCCGCCCTGTATGTGAGTAGGTTTTTGCACTTACTCTTTTTTCTTTTTTTGCAGGCCTAGACGATGGCAATTAAGATAGCTACGTTGAATGTGAGGGGCTTAAGGGATCGGGGTAAGGCTGTCCGCCTGCTCCGGGACCTTCTGTCCCATGATGTGGGTGTCGCCGCGATCGAAGAGACCGACTTTGTTTGCAGTTCCGATGCGTGTGTGCTGGAGGATGACTTTGTCGTCTATTCAGCCTATGGGGACCGGTTTGCCAGAGGAATTTCTTTGCTTGTCAGACGTACTCTTGATGCGAAGGTGGACCTTGTGCATACCGATGCCGAGGGCCGGTTGATCGTGGCCGATATTGCTGTGAAAAGTGGTTCGTTCCAAGTCGTTGCGGTTTATGCGCCCAATGACCGGGAGGAGCGGGTCTCGTTTTTTCGGCAGTTGAGGCCGTTCCTAGTGGATTCAACGCGCCTAGTTTTAATGGGGGACTGGAATGCCATCCTGGACCCCAAGTTAGACAGGGGCGGGTGCTAGCGGGAGAAGGGGCGATCGTAGCCTGGTTGATCTGATCGACGATTATGGTCTCGTCGATAGATACCGGGTCTATCATCCCGGGGGGAAATGTGGACGTGGGCTCTTAATTGGCCTTTTGACAGGGTAGCTACCTTGACAGAATGTTAGTTAGAAGAGCCGACATAGATCTGTTAGATTGCCCTACGTTCCACTGGGTAGGCTATTCGGACCACAAACTCGTTTGTGCCCCGGTGGCGTTAGACAATAGGTCTAGAATGGCTGGGTACTGGAAGTTCAATCTCTCTTTACTGGACAGGAGGGACTTCCAGAAGCAGCTAATTAGACTAGTGCAGCGGGAGCTAGTGGGGGCGGTTATCGGGAATAGATGGTGGGAACGCCTTAAATGTAGGATTAGATCTTTCACCACTGATTTCAGCAAACGGCTCTCTCTAGACAAGGTGAAGACACTTAAGGCTGTTTTTCACGGGCGGTGGCTGGGGGGATCCCCTAGTGATAGCCTTAGCTAGGGAGGCCCTGGATCGTTCGAATAGCGAGCGTTATATGGGCCAGGTAATTAGATATAAGCTAAGCAAGATGTCTTCCGAAGCTGTGAATTTGGGCGCAGATCTGCGCAAGGAAGAGGTCCGTCGAGGTGGCGATCGTTACATTCGTGAAGTCATATCCCCGGAGGGGCGTACTCTTCGGGCCACTGATGACATGTGCGAGGCGTTTCGGCGCCATTTCGAGAGCCCGTTTACCAAGGAGCCTGGTCTCCGTGAGGAGGCGTTTCGTAGCTATTTGGCTGACTTTCCTCGGCTTTCGCCGACTGAAGCGGCTAGCTGCGAGGGAGAGATCACGGAGGGCGGAGTCTACGCGGTATTGAAGAAGGTCGGCAGAGGCAAGTCACCCGGTCTGGATGGTTTGCCCTATGAATTGTACTTGAGGCTTTCGCGCATCTTTGTTCCGATTTTGACTGCAGTGTTCAACAACTGGTTTCGGTCGGGGTCCATCCCCAACCGGATCACCAGGGTCGTGATCACTCTGTTGAAAAAGGGCAAAGGTGGTGGGGGGAACCTAGACGATTACAGGCCCATAACTCTGCTAAACACAGAGTTAAAGATTATGGCCAAGATCCTGCAGGAGCCTTTGCAGTCAATTGCCGAGTCTCTGTTGGGACCTGAGCAGACTTGTTCTGTGAGGGGCCGAACAATTCAGAGCAACCTGCATCTGATCCGCACGATCATAGAGTGCGTAAAAGACGACGAAGAAGCCGCACTGATCAATTTGGATCAGTCCAAGGCATTTGATAGGGTCGACCATCGCTACCTTGTTACCTTGTCCTGCAGGCCGCTGGATTCACACCCAACTTCTGCCGCTGGATTAGCCTCCTGTATCGCTCCCCCAGTGCTGTGGTACAGGTGAACTTAAGGTTGTCGGACGCTTTTGTACTGTCTAAGTCGGTTCGTCAGGGTTGTCCGTTGTCGCCTCTCCTTTATGCTTTGGCGTTGGAGCCTCTCCTTCGCCGGCTGAAGGACGAGACCGGCAGTCCGGCCCTACGTGGAATCGCCGTTCCTGGAGCGTCTCGAGCCAGGGTTTCCGCGTACGCCGATGAGGTTTCTGCTTTCGTGTCGTCCGGCTGCGACATTGAGGCGGTACAGAAGGCGCTTGATCGGTACGAGAAGGTGACAGGGGCCAAGATAAACCGCGACAAGTCGTCCGACTTGCGGTTAGGTGCCTGGAAGGGGGTCGCTCTTCCGGGCCGCTTCGGTTGGACGGACTCCTGTCCGCATTCTTGGAGTGTGTTTTGGGCCCGACCTCCAGCTGGAGAAGAAGTACGAGCAAAGGTCGATTCTGCCGGTCAGACTTGGAATCGACGGAGGTTGTCCATGAAGGTCAGGGCGGAGGTGTTTGCTACATACATTTCCCCCCTGATTCTTTATCGATTGTCCGTACTTCCTCTCTGTGAGACCCACTGGAAGGCGCTCGATTATGGAGGGGATGCGTTAACAGGGTCGACAGACGAGTCTGGACTATACATCCGTGTCATGGGGGGCTGGGAATGCCGCACCTTTTGAGTCACATCTGTGCCTCTAGGTTGGCTTTCCTACGCCGCACGTTGACTGGAGGAGATCCGATTCTGGAGGGGATTGTTAGGGACGCGTTCTCTGGCCTTACCATCAGTCCCTTCATCTCGAGGGTTGAGCGCCGTCGTAAACCCCGGGATCAATCGTTTTTCCTTCGCGAGTGTCGGTTGTCCTTGAAGGCCATTCCCCGGTCCAGTGACCTTTCACGGCCTAGGAAGGTCTTCTATCCTGGATTAGTGGAGGGGCCAGCGAAGGATTCCCTACGAAATACGCTCGGCTTGTCGGAGGAGGACTATCGCTCCTACTGGTCTTGGGCGCCAGCGGCGGATTACCTCAGTAACCCTGAGTTTTCGCTTACCTAGCGATTGGCTCGGAATCGGATGCCTCTCAACGACAAGGCTTTCATATGGGGCTTGGCGGATTTGTCAGACTGTGAACGGTGTGGTCTTGGTTTAGAAGAAACGGCTTCGAACGCCTTCTACCATTGCCCCTGGGTCCGCCTCTTATGGGACCATGTCGGCGAGCTGACGACTCGTCTCGCTCCCGAACAGCTTGTGTCCATTGATCGCGCATACGCGTGTGACAATGTGTCGCCCCCGTATTCCAGGGCGAAACGGATGGTGTTTCTGACGCTGCTGGCCACGGCTCGAATGGTGATTTGGACGTCGCGAAAGGAGGAAGTTCTTGTGGTGAATGAGCAAATTGTAATGTATGAATGGGTCGTGAATCAGATTAGCTAGGTATAAGATAGTTAGTGTTGACCAGCCTTTACTCCTCCCCTTTTCGGCCGTATGCCACAATTTGTATTTTATGCAAATAAATCCCCTAGTTACATTATATACACAAAAAACTGCAACATAAGTAGTGGGATACTCTAAAATCTAAACTTAGGTCTTTTGCTGCTGATTTTAGTCACCGACTCAATCTAGCAGGGTTAGCAGCGCAAAAGTCTTGTGAGGCAAAAATCGATCGGGCGATCAAATCCCGTAATAACGGGGACGTAGCCTTAGCTAAGACGGAGCTGGCCTCATTGCTTATAAAGAAGGATCCAGCTCTAGTAGCTAGGGCTAGGTTAAAAAGAATGTCTTGCGACGCTACGAAAATGGCCGCTTCACTGCATGCAGAGGAAGCTCGTAGGGCATCTAGTCGGCATATCGCGAGCAGCACATTGCCGGATAAGCGGACTGTGACTACTGACGTGGGCATTTGTGAGGCTTTCCGTGACTACTTTCAGGAGCTGTTTACCAGGGAGCCCAGTCTGAGCCCTGCTCAGTTCGCTGCCATAATTTAGCCGAATTTCCCCGCCTCGAAGCGGCTGAAGCGGCTGGGTGCGAGGGTCCCATTACAGAGCCTAAGATCTGGGATGCGCTGAAACATGTTGGCCTGGACAAGACTCCGGGATTAGATGGTCTTCCTTATGAAATGTACTTGAGGCAGTCGCCCGTCTTTGTCCTCTTGCTGGCACTGATTTTCAACAACTGGATGAAGCAGGGGTCTATACCTCAACGCTTCACCAGGGGTGTGATCAATCTGCTTCGCAAGATTAAAGATGGTAGGGATGGGGTAGATAATTATAGGCGTTTGACGATGTTAAACACGAATTAAAGATTTTAGCCAAGGTTTTAGCCGGCCGTTTGCAGGCTGTCTTCTCTAGTCTGATTGGTCCCGAGCAGACTTGTGCTGTGAAGGGCAGGACTATTCAGGACAACCTTCATTTGGTACGCTTGATCATCGAGAAAGTCGACAGTGATACCGCGCTGATTAATTTAGATCAGTTCAAGGCTTTCGATAGGGTTGACCATCGATTTCTGGAGGCTGTTCTTTCGGCCGCCGATTTCAGGCCGGACTTTCGCACTTGGATCCGACTGCTGTATGCGTCCCCCGGTGCGCTGGTGGAAGTGAATGGGGTAAGATCGAAACCATTCATTTTGTCTCGCTCCATTCGTCAAGGTTGTCCGCTGTCTCCATTGCTGTACGTTCTTGCGTTGGAACCTTTCCTGCGTAAGTTGAAGAATCCGGTACTTCGCGGAATTTCCTTACCTAGTGCTACCACCTTGGCCAAGTACTCCGCCTATGCTGATGACGTTTCGGTTCTTGTGTCGAGCAGAGCCGAAATTAATGAAGTCAGCAAAGAAATCAAAGGCTATGAGATGGTGACAGGGGCCAAGATCAACCGCGATAAGTCTGTTGGCTTGCGGTTGGGTTCGTGGAAGGGGGTTTCTCTTCCCGCATCTTTCCACTGGACGGATGGGCCGGTCAAGATACTCGGCGTCTGGTTCGGTCCCGACCTCCTGTTGGAAATGAATTGGTCGGAGGTGCGGAGGAATCTTTTCTTGAAGGGGAGGGCGGAAGTATGTGCCTCGCACATCTAACCGATTCTCCTTTACCGACTCTCCGTGCTTCCACTCCCGTCTGACACTTTATTGGCGTTTGTAAGGCTCTTGTTCTCCTTCTTGTGGTGAGGTAGAGCCGCCATGGTTAGTCGCGAGATCTGTTACCTTCATCCTTCTGATGGCAGTCTAGGGGTGCTTTGCGTTGAGATTCGTCGACATTACCTATCTAGACCGGATGTGTATGCAATTGGATGAGAACGGCGAATTCTGGAAAGAAGACGCTCGTAGAAAATTTCCATCCTTAAGAAGTGTGCGCTCGTGTGAGGAAGAGGCCGGCCGTTCACTACGAGGCGAGGGCTCCTTCTACTCGAGGCGAGGGCTCTTTCTATCACGAATGTCGGCTTGCCCTCAAGGAACTCTTACGGGCGGAGGATGGCCTCTCCGACTTCCAGCCGTTGTCTCGTAAAGCATTATATCAGGAGTTCGGGGGAGCGTTCAGGATGCTTTGAGAGGCGAGCTCGGTCTGATGAAGCGGGAGGCTCGCTGCATATGGCCCGGGTTGAAATGTCTCACTAACGCTGAGGCATCACTCACTTGGCTGGTGATTCGAGGGGCCCCCTGGGTCGCCAAAAGACTTCGTTCGGCGGGTTTGGTAAAGTCGCCAAACTGCGTTCGCTGCAGTGGGGAGGTGGAGACCCTAGGTCACGCCTTTTTTCAATGTAGTGTCGTAGCTCCGTTGTGCAAGTTTGTTGAAGACATCATGGTTCGCATGCTGCGCGGAAAGTTCTTTGTCCTCGAGGCCAGTTCCGTCTGTAGCAATATAGTACTAATATTGACTAAGGCTGAACACTGTGTTCCTTTGCTTACTGGGCGGTTTATGCGAGTCGTGATATGGACGACGCGACAGAAGGAATTCCATGGGGACGAGAAGTTTACCTCTTCCAAACTGATCCTGTTCTTTAAGCATCAGCATAAAGTCAAGATCAGGACGGAAAGGAAACGACTCCATCCATTGGAATTTGGCGAAAGGTGGGTGTCATGCGCGGAGGATATTACGTTTTCTGGGTTGAACATTGGCAACCCTCCCCTTAATAGTTTAGTGTAGGTCGTTTTTTGGTTTTTCTTTTTCTCTTTAGTAAACTTAGCTAGGGTGTCTATGCTCATTGGCCCCTTTTATTTTTTTTTATCCCTAATTTTCTTTTGGTTTAATTCCCCATCCCTCCCATCTTTAGGTGGATAGTGGTGCCAGTTCTCTGGTGGGTGCGGGACGTCTCTCGTTTCGGGTGTGACTTTCGTAACTGCTTTTGTGTTTGCGTGTGTGTTTGCGTTTGGATGAGTGGTTGGGATGTATAGATGATTTATATTTTTTAAAGCACCGAATTGATATCGTCTAGTGAACTGATGTTACTGCCACAGTTGGGGGGGGGGTATTATTATCAAATTTTGTTTAGTTTCTTGTATATATTTTTGTACACATTTGTAAATATTCATTGTTTTTTTTAGATTATTTGTTATTTTATACCCCTCCTCCACATACATTTAATTGTATATATGGGGACTAGTTAGGACTTCATAGAGTTCCTGAGGTATTATGGTGTATGAGGTAAGAATGGTAAGTAAGAATGTGTTGTTTTGGTGAAAGGAATATTGTCAGTTTTTGCGGCTAGCTAAGTTTAATGTTAAGGCAGAAGAAGACCATCCTTTTCCCCATTCCCCTTTTTCGGCCTTGTGCCACATTTGTACAATAAATATTATCGCTATTTCTATTTTATCCTCTATTACTATACAGATCGCTATTCTCTATACGATTCACTATACTATTACTCTATTCGAATCATTATACAGATTACTATTTGAGCGAGTATTATATATATATATATGTGTGTAATTAATTCATCGATATATATATATATATATATATATATATATATATATATCTGCCCGGCAAAATGAAAGCGTGGTGCTATCAACGTGGTCTACTATCTTCTGTGGCCTCTGTAAATGTATGAAATTGCATTATCTCGTATTGAGCAAGTGATCAATAAGTACTTGCTTAAGTGGCTTGGAGTTCCTCCTTGTTTTTCGAAAGTGGGGATATATACCAACTCCGGACATCTGCAGCTCCCTATACATTCATTGGTGGAGGAATTCAAGGTTGGGAAGGTACGCCTTCATATGATGATGAGAGACTCAGCTGATGATTGCATACGGAAGGTGCATCCAGAGATTAAATCTGGTACTAAGTGGTCAGCTGCAGAGGCCACACAAGAATCAGAAACCAGCCTGCGAGTCAGAGATATCATGGGCGTGATTCAGAATAATCGGGCTGGATTGGGAACACGACACAAATACTTCTCCAAGGAGAAAGCAAACGGAAAAGGCGTATGGTAATTGAAGAAATCAAAATGTTCGAAGAGGAGCATAGAATAGCTACTGCTATTACTCAAGCGAAACAATGTAAGTGGACAATATGGAATGATATCGAACTCATTAAACTTTTGTGGAAATCATTAATTGCGTTGGAACCATTGGCGATATCTTTCCTTCTTTGATCTACATACGATCTTCTCCCAAATGAAACAAACCTGAAAATGTGGAGATACACAGATACAGATCTCTGTTTTTCGTGTCGAAAAGACCGAGGTACCTTGCGTCATGTGCTTTCTGCTTGTTCACAATCGCTCCAGATTTACACGTGGCGACACAACGAGGTATTAGAGATGATAAGGGATCTAATAAGAACACAATGTGAGACAGCAAATCAACAGCTTGTGGCAACCAAGGAAACTAAGATTGAATTCTATAAGGAAGGGAATGCCCTGCAAAGAAAAAACAAACAACCCCCAATATAAAGCTGCTGAGTGTTGCCAGTGATTGGAAGGTTTCAGTGGATCTAATGACATCCTTAAAATTTCCAGTACACATCGCACAGACAGACAAGCGTCCCGACATTGTGCTGTGGTCCGAATAAAAAAAAAACTGTCTTCCTAATAGAGTTAACAGTGCCTTGGGAAGAGAACAGGATGGAGGCGCACGAACTAAAGAAAAACCGGTACGAGTCACTGCGTGCCGAATGTATGGAAAATGGTTGGACGTGTAACGTGATGCCTAATGAGATTGGGTGTTGTGGGTTTCTGGGACATTCGGTCATTTCCTTCCTTTCAAAAATAGGCATACGTTGGTTGAAAAGCGTTTCGCATCGCATTCAAAGAACTGTTCAACGCGCGTCAAGTTGGATATGGTCGAGATCAAAACAAGCAAAGAAAATGCGCGCAACATCGCGACCTAACATGCGCAAATGAAATATTTGCGTGGTCGTCTATAACGATTTTTACGAGCGCGTCAATAAAGGTAAACGCATTCAGGAAGCTTTCATTACAGTTAGAATTTACTTAAAGGAACGATCAATTAGCTTATCTTCATACCCTGCCTGGTGGCAAACGCTGCTGGTGGCGCCAGGGGTGGCGGTCCCGCCATAGCCACCGAAACCGTGAGATCACCCCTGGTCGGCGGCTGATGAAGACAGGGTATCGCACGTGCTAACACACGTTGTATGTTAAAAAAAAAATATATATATATATGTAATTAATTCATCGATTCTAGTAGATTCCTCAACACAATGCAGTAATGGGACTCATTAGCAGTGTGCATCCACTACTGCAGACCGTTACGATATAAAGCAAGCGTCATACCCACTGGACACTGAAAATTGGGCGTCTTATGCACCCGTGCGTCTTATATGCCGTCAAATACGGTAACTAAGATATAATATGATATAAGCAGATTATCTGAGTACTATGAAGTCAGAACCAGGCTATGTTGGGGAGTATTTTTATCTTCAGGACGCAAGCGATCATGGTACTCCACAGATTCCTTTTCTTTATCATCAGCGAATTGCCATACACACTTTGGAAAGATAGCCAAGTAATTTCTCGCTGCTTTCTGTATGAATGGGAATTAAGAATTTTAACTTTCCTTAGACTGGTTACCCTCAAACCAAGGGCGCCCAGTGTACGCTACTCTTTAACCCAAGGCTGAGGCGGGTGGAGAAGGATTGACGCTTTTCGTAAAGACTTTTTACGAAAGTGAATGCAACTGATTACTCCGGAATTTGAACTCGGCACGCCGAATCCACAAAAGCTTGAGCTTGGATGTGCGGGTGAGGTAATGGATAATGGGTCGGAATTGTTAATCGGAGAGTCGAGTTCCAATTCCAGTTGGGTTTGTTACATTCACAAACGTGCAAAATACCCTTGGGAAATAAATAAATCCAGCTCTTCCCACTAGTATTGATGAATTAGTAAGACTTGTATCACTAAAACTTTATTATCTAAAAAAATATCTTAAGATCTAAAAATATTTTTTGGCTTTAAATAACCTACAAAAGGTTGATAAGTCGTATGAAAACGAATCAATCAATTAATAAAAACAAAGTTCAGATCAGCGCGAGGTTCCTTGAACGTTAGGGGCTAGCTTGAAGTATAGAAAAGGGTATAAGTCTCTTATAGCGACAATAGCCTTGTTGGAAATATAAGATAGATAAAATGACAGTTAACCCACTAATCAGTTTTGGTATTTACTGGGTTTACAAAGACGTATACTGACGTTTTATAAACTATGCAAAAACATTTGATGAGCTACGGCACAATGGCTTATTTGACCTATTAGGAAAGCTTGTTTTATTTGAGAAAGATATTAGAATAATCCATAACTTATACTGGGAGAAAACCGTCTGCAAGCAGATATAAAGTGAATTAAGCAAGTAAACAAAAATAGAAGGAAGCGTAAGAGAAGGGCGTGTCTTCTCGCCGGATTTATAGTAACCTTTCAAGTGAAGCGATACTAAACGAACTAGAAGTCCTACCATAATTTGTTATTAGTCGACACAGTCTTAACAACATAAGATATAAAAATCACAAAATTTAGGTGGTAAATACAGAAAAAAGTACAAGAACCCCTAGAAAAGATAGTAAAAGAAATCGGAAAGCGATGACTAATCACCGGTTATAAAAAGACAGAATGTATATGTTATGGGGTCCACTGCTTTTTCAGATAAGTGGACTCTACCAAGTGTACCGGGAGTGATGCCGTTAAATACCCAGAGTTACAGTCAGTGAGGGCAGTCGGCAGTCGGAGAATATACGAACGGAGATAGTGTGAGGTAACCTCTTGTAGAAGTCAGTTACAAGGACGTAGACTCTAAGGAAGCCCTACTTCGAGACTGTATATATCTATCTGTATTTGCTACTAACCACGTTCCTGGACTTACTAACAGTATTACTCTTTGTATGATTGTGTAAATACATTTTATTTCTTATATTTAATTATTGCGTTTGTCATTCCTTGGAGACAGAATTCATCTCGGAATCCATAACAATATAGCTACAGGCAAAAGGAACAACCCATGATACAAACTACGTACTGGGGACATCAAAATGAAAAAAAGTACTAAAAGTAAACTATCCGGGAAGTGTTTTCATAAGCGATGGAACTGCGACACCGAAATACAAACGCGCACCCGAATAGCAAACAATGTTTCCGAAAATCTAAACAAAGTACCGTAAGTCCCCATGTATAATACGCATTTTTCCTAAAAATAATAAGCAAAATTAGGGGTGCTTAATATGCACAGTGACAAAAACAATCTTTAAAAAATTGCCGTTCCATAGGTCGATTTCAGTTGCGAAATGACTACTCACTATAAACATAAAACAATTTGACACTAATATTCGTCGATTGCGTCCCTCTAAGGATGTCATATACAATCACATGGACCTAACAATACTTACAAATGTAAAATAAAATAAGAATTATCATAAAAGTAAATTAGAACATTATTCTATGTCTAAAACCATAAAAATGTACAATTTGTTTTGATTAACAAACAAAGGGTGCGTATTATGCGTCAGTAGAAGCATTTTCCCACACTTTCAGCACTATTTTAGGGGTGTGTATTACGAATGAAGTATTATACATGGGGTATTACGGTATCAAGAAACAGAAAAATATTAGAAACATTGAAAAGAGTGCTGAAATGCAATAGAATAGTAGTCCTCTTATATGGCAGTGAACTTAGGAAAACCTCCTCAGGGATGAAAAAAATACTTGAGAGAACAGAGATGTGGTTATACAGTAGGATGTTGAGAATTTCATGAACTGAACATGCGAGTAACGCGGAATTTAAAAAAATGTTACAAAAATGACATTATGTAACACTATTGTGTCACTGCTAGTATGGAATTAAGATTAAAAGGGCTCTTGTGAAAACCCCGCATGGGAATTGGAGAATTAGAAGGGTTAAAAAAAAAAACGTTAAAATCATTAAGGTGAAAACATGAATTGAAATATGAAGCAAGAAAAAAATAAAGAAAAATATTTTTTCTTGATAAACTGATGGGCAAATAGAATTGTTATGAATCCTCAAAGCCGGAATATAAGCAGTTTATAATATTTCACGAGGAATGAGGAATGTGAAAATTCTTTGACATCAGAAAAATAGAAATAATTTTTGAGCACACAAGTTTGTTACAGGGAGAAATTATTGTTATCGTAGAATATATTGTTTTGAATAACCGACCGCTTTGTTTGAGGGTCGGTGTCGTTTCTCCAAGGTTTGAGAAAATAATTGTTATGAATATTGATGTGTCCTGAGATGCGGTAGGAGTCGGGCGAAATATATATAAACAGAGCGCTTAGTTGAAACCAGCAGTTGGAGCCAAGAAACAGCAAGAAATGCAGATGAGACGAGGCATCTACGGGTGAAGGAGCTGCTGAACCCCACGTAACCTGCTGCATACAGAATTCCCGTCCGACCACCTTGATGTTTTTAACCCGCTCCAAGTTTTAGAAGAAAGAAATAGTGTCACGATAGGGAGTTTAATGGAAAGAGTTACTTTTGTTGTATCAACGACTGTATAAACCAATTTAAAATTAACCCAGCAAGATTCTTCTTTATTTTGTTATCCTATTTTTTTTTATTTTCGCCAGCAGAAGCGTTTTGTAGCCTTTTGTAGTACAATAAGACAATAGTCATAATAGCTACGGAGGGTAGTAAGTTGTGGAGAGCTCTCTTTCTAGAGGGACATGGCGCACAGAAGAAAACCTTTATCTAGATGAGCTTAAATTCAGCTTCTCACTGAAAACATTTTAACATTTATTAAGTATAAGAGATCAGAAATCCGAGAAACGTCTTGTTGGTGTTAAAAAAACAATACAGCAGGAAATAAAAGAGATCAAAAGTAAATCCGAGCGACGTCGTCTCGGCGTAAAACAAACAATACGGCGGGAAGTATAAGTGATCAGAAATAAACCCGAGTGACTTTTTCTCGGTGTAAACAAACAATATGGTGGCATGTATAAGAGGTCCGAAGTAAATCAGAGCAACGTCTTATCGGTGTAAACAAACAATACGGCGTAAGTATCGGTGATCAGAAATAAATCCTAGCAACGTCTTATTGGTGTAAACAAACTATACGGCTGAAAACATAGGAGATCAAAAGTAAATTTAAAGAAAGACTTCTCGGTGTAAACAAACAATACAGCGGGAAGTATAAGAGATCTGAAGTAAATCCGAGCACCAACATCTCGATGTAAACAAACAGTACAGTGGGAAGTATAAGGGATCAAAAGTAAATCCGAGCAACATGTTCTCGGTGTAAACAAACAATACAGCGGGAAGTATACCAGATAAGGAACATCATCGATTTAAAGGCTTCACTTCCGTAGCATTCGGAGACGACTGAACTCACTATAAATATATTCGTCTGCAATGACGAACAACCACTTTTGACGTGTCGGCAGAATTTGTCAAGACGACAAATAACTTTGCTTCTGTCTGAACAATAAACTTATGAATTCCTGAATTAAAGCGTTAGTTCATGAATTTGGTGAATATAGCAATTGTGAGTTCAATCCTTTGTCCGTGTACCGCAGATGTAGTCTATGTGGAAACACGTCCAGTAGTATCTAAGCTATAGTAAAACTAGACGAAATAATTCTGGATACGGTTGGTGAAACGAGAACAATCTATCATCTTAGATTAAAAAATAGCCTCAATTCGAAATTCCCTGAAGGTTAATCGGATCGACAATAACCTGATGAAGGCCTGATGATAGGACGGCCGAAGCATTGTCATAATAACAACAAAGATGAATGTAAATGTAAACAAAATAAATTTGTTTCGGATTTTTTTTTTATCCTTCCGTTATGAATAGTAGTTATTCGTTTCTCTTGCATATAAATTTGGGACGGGAATCGATAAGTTATCCCACATCACTGAATTCCACGCAACAAACCTAACTAATCAGTATCTGGTATTTTGAGGCTATTTCGTTGGCGACGGATCTCTTATGGCAGAAGAGAGACATTGGTGTCATGTGTGTGGTCATTTGAGAACCGGAAGAGATATAAAGAGATAAAAAAGAAGCAATTCTGCCAGACGATGTCGGCAAACCATTTGTTTGTTTACGTTGTCATATTGATCCAAAATGGTAAAACTGTCATTTCTACTCGCTTCATATCCTTCTGATGTCTTTGGACATAATTTCCTCCTACGCATCTTTTCTTTTCATCAACATGAATATATCAGTTTGTGCATGCGTGGGCATTTCATTAGTACATACTCTTAAGTCTCTTGGTTTACACCGAGTGCATAATAGTCCAAATTGAGTAACAGTATAGGCTAATCCTCCATCCGACGAAAAGTTGAATATCTAAAAAAACACCAAACTAATCGAGCTTCTTTTTTCCATGTTTTCAGCTAAGACAGTAAGCCATCTTGACACCATTTGCCGTAAGAATCACTGAAAAATACTTTGAGTTATTCAGCTAGAATGAGAACCGGTTAAAATCATTTTATGTCAGCCCCACTATGCCTTCCCAATTGAGCAATGATAAGGGGAAAAAGATCATTAAGGCGTTGAGTAATTGTACCAACATTCATACTCTGGCTTCCATCTTCAAAGTCTATTCAAGAACGATTAAGAGATCGGTGAATAAGTTTAAAAAAGAGAACACTAGAGAGAAAAACTGGATCAGGAGGTGACAACAGCAAGAGGTATCGTCATTTCAGCTGAGAGCTAAATACATTGTTCAGAGTAGAGTCCAATAGTGTTATAGAAACCTCGGAGAATTCAAGTAAGATATCTTTAATCATTTCTAAGATACAATGATTCAAAGCTTAATCTAACAATTGGACAATTTTGCTGTTACATGATTTGGACAAATTCACTGTTACAGCTGGTATATACAAGCATAGATATTCAGATCCAGGGATTCTCACTGCTATTGATGGAACATCTCCCTGAGTGACCATGTCTTCATAGATGTAGCCGTACTGACCACGCTTAACCAATTGCGGTATGGTGATTCTATTTAACCCATAGTTGGAGTGGATGCTCGTTGACTATCAGGAGTTTATTCGCCTTTTAACACCTCTCTTTTTTGTTTCTAAGTTCTTTGTGTAATGTAAATAAAAGATTAAATGTACACAAAAGAGAACTTTTACAATACAACACACTAAATGAATTAGTTGCACATCACAATTTTGATTTTAAAATGCCACCCGAATTAAAAGAGAAAACATTTTACTGAGACGAAAATATATAGAAAGTGCTTTAACCGCTAGATCATCCACAGTAAATTTGCATCTAGATTCTTACAACATTTAACCATTCTTGACAGATCTTCTATTATCAAAATGTGGGATATTTAATAGGAAAGATGATCAAAAGATAAAGAATCTAAATGAGATTGGTTGGATTGTATATATCGAAGAGAGAGAGAGAGAGAGAGAGAGAGAGAGAGAGAGAGAGAGAGAGAGTGTGAGAAAGAGCGAGAGTGAAAGAGTGAGAGAGAGTAAGAGAAAGAGTGTGAGAGAAAGTTAGAAAAAGAGTGAGAGTGAGAGATTAAGAGAAAGAGAGAGTAAGAGTTTTGATATTAAATAATGTTGCTCTAATTAAAGAAAACAATAGACTAAGACGAATATGTTTAGAAAGTACTTTAATCGCGAGTTTATCCACAGAAAATCTACGTCATGGTTCTTACAACATTTCACCATTTTTGACAGATCTTCTTTTATCAAAATGTTGGTTGAAACCAAGGTAGCAGATTCAACTGACCTCCTGATTTTTAAAGTTAAAAACTCTACATGTTATTTTTACTTTTATTTTTTACATGTGTATTGAACACTTTTTAATACTACTGTTTCCTGGTCTGATTCAACTCCGACCATTAACCTTTTATGTATTATATATATATATATATATATATATATATATATATATATATATATAATTAATTAAAAATCCGGAAAAAATTATTGCTGAACCTACATTAATGAAAAAAAAAAGTTGTACGTGACGTCTGAGGAAAAAATATTTTCGTGGCGAAATTGCATGCAATGTCTTGTGAGTTGGTAAGACTTTAAAAACCAAGTCAGTCATATTAAAAAATAAAATGCTGGACTTATTGAACGCTATTGAATGAAGCTGTTCGATTTGTGGAGTCGGCTCGTAAGTTCGTTCTGGAAAATTACTATTCCTCTAAAACAAATATGGCGACTCAAAGTTTTTAAAGGAGTTAAAAAAGAATTTTACTGCAGTGTTCTCTGAAGGTCTTGGAAAATATACTGAGGGGAAGGCAATTTTTAACTGAAAGGAAAATGTAGTTCCTGTTTTTAAACTTAAACGTAGTGTGCCTTTTGCAGTTGTGGAGCCCATTATTAAAGAACTTGATAGATTAAAAACTTTAGAAGTTAATTCGCCGACAGATTATTCAGAACTAACAGTGTATACTAAAAAGAATAATAATAATATTCGTGTATGCACAAACGTTTCTACAGAGTTAAATGAGTGTCTACTACTTTACATATATACGTTACAATCCTCAGAAGAATTTTTTTTCTAAATTAACTGGGGGAATATTCTTTTCAAAAATTGACTTGTCAGACTCATACAACTTGAAGTGTATGAAAAATGTAAAAAAAAAATATTAACAGTTAACGCATACAAAGGTCTATACAGGTTCGGGGTCCAAAGTGGCGCCTAGCATTTTACAGCAAGTAATACATACGATGCTAGGTGGCACATTTAGACGACGTACTCATGAAAAGAGAAACTAGACAGCAAAATACAGAACACATACATCAAGTATTCTAGAGAATGGAGGATTACAGGTTCCAATTCAGTGAGGAGAAATGCCAATTTTCAGGAGCAATATAAAATAATTGATGCCAATGAGCGTGGAACAGACTCATCAAGGACGAGTGATATTAAAATATGCCTGCCTCGACGAGCTTTGCTACTTTTCAATCATTTCTGGGGCTTTCAAGCTATTACAGTCTTTATGTGCGAAACATGCATAAATTGAGAGCGCCGTTAAATAAATTATTGAAAAAAGGTGCGGTCTGGAATTGGTCCAATGAATGTCAAAATTCTTTTGAAGACATGTTAACATCTGAATTATCGTTAGCACATTTCACTCCTGATTTAGAAATGATTGTAGCATCAGATGCTAGCGATTATGGCACTGGAGCAGTTATTTGTCATACATTTAAGGATGGTAAAATAAAAGCTGTAGCCAATGCAGAACGCTAATAGCGGCTGAAAGATATTGTAATCAAATCGAAAAAGAAGCGCTATTATTTTTGTAGTGAAAGAAATTTATAAAATGATATACGTTAGAACATTTATTATGCAATCAGATCACCACCCATTATTACCAATTTTAGGTTCTAAAAAGGAATTCTGACACTTACTGCGAATAAGTTGCAACGTTGGGAAAAGATTTTGCTAAACTATGATTTTAACATGGAATATTTACCATTAAAGAATTTGGGACACGCAGATGACTTGTCCAAATTAATTCCAAAATTTAAAGAACCTTTTGAGTAGACGGCTATTGCTTCTTTTTCTGAAAATAAGATAAAAAGACTTTTGTGTAACACATTAAGGGAACTACTCGTGACATTAGACGAAATTAAAAGACAATCCAAGAAGTATGACTAAATTTTGAGAATGATGAACGAAATAAATGTCAAATGGAAAGAAAGAAAAATAAACCAGGTCTTGCTGAAAAATAATGAGCATTTTTGCGTGCTGAAAGAGTAGTACTTCCTGCTTCCTTGCAAAAAATAATTTTAAAGCAATTTGATTTTGGACAACTTGGAATGTCAAGAATGAAATCCCTTATGAGAAATTCCGTATATTAGCCTAAAATGAACCAGGATAATCACAATTTTGTTAAGTCATGCTGAGGTCATACTTTAGCGGTTAAGTTACAACCTGTAAATTATCTACCCTGGCCTAACACGAATAAACCTTTGTTTAGGTTGCACGTTGATTACGCAGGACTTTGAATGGTACGTGTTACTGGATTGTCATCGACAATTTTTCAAAATGGCCTGAAATATTTATGTATAGATCTACATCCGCTGTTAATGTAAGATTTCGTCATGAACTGTTCAATGTTCTAGATACTATACTGTTTGATAATAGGATGCCATTTACTTTAAATGACTTACAGAATCTTTGCAAATACTACGCAGTTAGACATATAACAACGCCCGCCATCCCCACTCATGATCAAATGGTCAGGCTGAGCGTTTTCTTGATACGTTCAAAACGGCATTCAAGAAATCAAACTGGCATGAAAGATGAAAGAAATTGTAGGAATCTTTCTATTCGGTTTTTCGCTGAATGTTAAAATTTGGAGTGTCGGGATTCGATACATTAACAAAATATCGTTACAGGGTCGCTCGTAATTTGACCGTCTAGAATAATCACACGATTTTCATTGAAGGAATAAAATTCAGTAGAAAAGACAACGTAGTTTCAACAAATAAACATTAATTTAATATAGCGACAAGAATACAAGCAGTTGATGATAGATTGGAAAGTAGTGTATTTTTGTTTGGGTTAATAATAAAGTTCTGAAATAAAATATAAATTCTCTTTGTGTACGTATGTGAGAAACAATAACATGTTGTGATATGTGTGTTTGTATGGACAAGTCAACATGTGTGTACGTGGTTCATAGTAAAAACGGATACGAGAGATAGGAATTGTTTCTTACTGTTGGCGGTGTTGTCGTGGTCTGGAGTTTGTCAACGCTGTCACTTTTAACATGAGGTCGTGAAGATCATCAGCGAAAGGTGTGTGGAGTTTGGTGACAGCCATGTGTATCCTCGTTTGGGAACGGATTTCGTAGGTTTTATACACTTTTTCGTAACAAAATCGGCTCCAGAATTAAATTATTTATTTATTCTTAATTGGCCCTAAAAGGACACGTGGTATGTCTTCTACTACGTCCGTACGATATTTGGTCAGTATCTACCTAAAAATAATGATGACTAATATAACAAACATTCTGATTTGTAATCTATGATTTTATTGGTGTGTTTTAAGATGTAAGTGTTTTCTTGAGTGTGATTGGTTTATAAATATTGTATTTGATATTTTAGTGGACACGACAAAATAATGCTCCAAAAGTTTTAAAGAATTTATAGACTGGCTACCTAACCCTAATATTATATCGATGTTACTACCTGGAAGAAAATGCGGATGTTACTACCTGGAAGAAAATTAAAAAGTATAAAATCTTTCAAAGCTGAAGATAATGTTTTCTTCCTGATTTACAAAGAAAGAAATGAAAGTTGGCAAGAGGGTGAAATAGTAAATCTCATTGGTAACATAATATATATGGTACAAGCTCGAGACTGACATCATATAATTACGGTAGAGTAATGGATAGCAGCTCGGATTAAGGAATCGAAGAGCCAAGTTCAAATTCTAGTCGAATCCATTACATTCACTTACGTACTAATACCCTTGGGAAAGGTATGAATCCTATGGGTAAATAGCAGGACAGACCGGGTTCTATAGACTTGGATGGCAACTGGTCTACCTCAGAAAGAAATGGCATCGTACTGCGGGAAAAATCTGCCTCGTCAGTCATGCATCGAAAGATACATGATCGCCTAAGCGTGTATCACGCATGGTACACAACTGATATGCTAAGGAAATAAAAACACAACGAAGACATTTACATATGGAAATGTTGTGCAATAGTTTAGAACATGCTGCGCCAGTAAAAGAAATCCAACTGAAGTGAATCCTAAGGAAGAAAATATTCATAAGGATGCTCATCTTAAAAATGTGTTGTGTAAAAAGACGACAGACTTTCTCCTCTATTTATTGAACATACACTCGTCCATTTGCTTTGAGTAGGAACGTCTACTCATAGAAAAGGTGGTCGCAAAGTTGGTTGTAGCGTTGAGTTGTACGCATTGACGCACTGAACTACGGTATTTGCTATTATTGTATTATGTCCCACATGTGATTAAACCATTTATTCACCAATCTTTTGTTCCATTATTTTCCTTAAAATAATGTTAACCGGAAACCATGAGCTTATAAGAGAATTATAACAAGTATACCATGGAAAGGACGTGTAAACAATGAGGAAGTTTTAGGGAAAATATGCAGAGCAAGCAATATATAACTGAAGAGCCCGATTTCCGACTTCCCTAACATTTTATTTACATAAAAATACTGAAGATGATAAAAACTTGTTGAATCAGAAAAATGAATCTATCTATCTTTCTATCTATCTATCTATCTATCTATCTATCTATCTATCTATCTATCTATCTCAGTTTGTTCATATCTAACTATCTCATTCTGTTCATAACTATCTATCTCAGGTGGGTCATATGTAACGCGCCGCAGCGTAGCACATAAGACAGCGGGGTGTCTCTTTGACCATTACTACTAATAAGTGAATGCAGCCTCATCCGGTGCCCTAAAGAAAACTCAACAGCAAATAACCAAACAAGCGTTGATATGTACATCCAACTAAAAGTTGACAATTAAATATCAGATCTACGCTAAATAGAAAATTAAGCTCACAGGGTGGAAGGGAGGGAGTTATTTTTACATGACATGATAAACCGGAACATAGACAGGTCATCATATTTTATAATAATAATAACACACACACACACACACACATATATATATATATATATATATATATAAAAAAGTAGTAATGGATTTTTTCTTTATTAATCTGATATATTTTCATTACTTTAAACGTTATTTTTAGTGGATTCCCACTTTTGAGGAGAGGCTACCATTTATTTTGTAAACAGTATTTATTTTCTTCTACTGGTCTGAATATTGGAAAAATCCTATTAAAGAAAAATGGACCCTCTGGCATAATAAACGCAGCGTCTACTCAAATATGGGTAACCACTAAAAATAATGAAGAATAGGGGACTCTGAAATTATAATTAACAAATTTAAATTAAAAAAATATGTGCATCATTTAGATTACTTTTGTTTATATTTTTATCACTTTCTACCCCCCATACATACATATATATATATATATATATATATATATATATATATATATATATTGATGGATGCTTCATTAAATAATATGGACAGGTTTTGTCTATTTATTTTAAGAAAATTCCTTTCATATCGTCTGATAACATTATCATTGAAAGACGAAAGAAAATCACCATACATGATACATGTTTTTTTTTTGTTTTTTTTTTAATCCTGTCTAAGCTTTCGGCTTACATAAGCCATCATCACAGATGACAATTACATTACAATAAATTAAACAATACACGGACATAGCGACAATGAAGATTTCCAAGCAACGACAAACTTGTGCATACGAGACGCTGAAATATGTTAAACTAAAGGAATAAAAACATTAATGAATACAACTGAACAAGTCTGCGCATCTAATATAATATATATTTCTAAAGATTTATTTCAAATGTACATATTTATTACTTCAATATATATATATATATATATATATATATATATATATGATAAAAAATATACTTTTCAGGTATGCTATATTTATTTAAACATCCAGCGGTGACAGTCTGTTTCATGCTTAACCGCAATCTTCCGACT
>OZ010610.1:1273841-1303841 GCA_963932145.1 Acanthosepion lycidas | reverse complement strand
GCTCCCAGTCGTGTCCGAGTATCGGGTTCTGTCAATCTTTTAAGTCCTATCTTCACGGTTGATGTTTATGTTTGACATGACTTGCGAGGCCCAGTCAGTGGTGGAATAGTCGCGGACAGTGCTCACAGGGGAGGGGATCCGGAGGACGGGGTCGTTCACAGCGCTCTCTTCTTCGTCGCCTTGCCTCTTCATTCTCCCTCCTTCTTTCCTCGAAGTCTGCGTTGCCATCGCGTATTGATCTCCTCCATGTCGTTCGGTCCCTGGCAGTTTCTTCCTACGAGGACGAGCTGATGTTGGTAAGTGTCAGGGTGCGCTTTAGTTGGTCCTTGTAGCGCATTTTGGGTGTTCCTCCTGGTCTGGTCCCAATGGCCAGCTCACCATATAGGATTTTCTTGGAGAGCCTGGAAGGATCCATCCTGTGGACGTGACCTGCCCAGGAGAGGCGGTGGTAGATGATAGTGGCCTCGACGCTGCTCTGTTCAGCACTTTTGTGTTGGTGATGTAGCTCTCCAAAGAGATGTTAAGGATTTGCCTTAGTTTCAGTTGCTGGAAGCGTTCTAGCATTTTTACCTTGCTTCTATATAGGGTCCATGTTTCGCAAGCGTATAAAAGGGTGAAAAGGACTATTGCCCGGAAGACCATGATTTTGGTTGCCATCGTCAGTGCGTGGTTTTTAAATATGCGGCAGTTGAGTCGGGCAAAGGCGGAGTGGGCTGCCCTGATTCTATTCTCTACGTCTTTTCTGCATGTGGGTGTTGATGTCAGAATGCTCCCCAGATACGAGAACTGATCTACTTGCTCCAGCGGTTGGCCAGTGACAGTGGTGTTAGTGTTTGGGAGCGGCAGTCCGGGTGGTGGTTGAACTAATAATTTGTCCTTTTCTGTGTTGACCTGCATCCCAAATCGTTCATAGGCCGTGTTGTATGCGTCCGCTAGTGACTGGAGGTCCTCTGCAGTCTGACCTGGGGTGGCATTGTCTTCAGCGTACTGCAACTCCCGTACCGAACACATGGTGATCTTGGATCTGGCACGAAGTCGAGCAAGGTTGAAAACTCCTCCATCCAAGCGGTAACGGAGGTCAATTGAGGGTGTGTCTGGTGGTATCTCATTTAGCATTGCTGCTGTGTAGAGAGAGAAACACGTTGGTGCCAGAACAAACACCTGCTTCAGGCCACCAGTAATGGGGAATGGGCCCGAGAGGGAGTTCTGGTGGCATACTCTCCCCACCATTCCGTCATGCAGGGCGCGCATCAAGGCGACAAAGTCGGGTGGGCAGCCAAACCTGGTAAGGACTGCCCACATAGCAGGTCGGGGTACTTTATCGAAGGCCTTTTTGTAGGTCCCAAAAGATGAACATTGCGGGCTGTTGCTGTACGAGGCTCTTCTCTTGCATTTGCCGTGCGCAGAAGATCATGTCGATGGTCCTGCGGGAAGGTTGAAAACCACACTGGGACTCTGGCAGGACATCTTCGGCGAGGACGAGGAGACGATCTAGGAGAATGCAGGCGAATATCTTGCTGGCGATGCTTAGCAGTGATATTCCCCGGTAGTTGTTGTAGTTCTCACGGTCTCCCTTTTTTAATATTGTCACGACCGTTGCATCGTGGAATTCGCTGGGGAGGGTCTTTGTCTCCCAAATCTTCAATATAAGGAGCATGAGAGGGTTCCTCATCTCGGGGTCACTGTGGGTGAGGAGCCCCAGTGGGATGTTGTCGGGTCCTGGGGCTTTGCGTTTAAGGGCTTTGTTGAAGTCCTGGATGGAGGGTGGTAGTGCCATCCAGTGACGGACAGGATGCTGCGGGGTCATTCGCAGGAGATCGTCTGGCGTGCTGACCTGGTCGTTGAAGAGGTTCTCGAAGTGAGACCTCCACCTTGCCAGAATACCCTCGCTGCCGGTGATGGTTGTAGCCCGTCCACGTCCTTTAGTCCGCCCACTGACGAGCGTGTGGGACCAAAAATTTCCTTGGTTGCCGCATAAAAGCTGCGCAGGTCTCGTTGGTCAGCATAGCTTTGTATTTTTGCTGCTTTTTTTGCCACCAGGTGTTCTGGGCTTCTCGTATGACTCTTTGGAAGCTTGCTACGGCTTGTTTATGAGCACGTTTATTGGTAGCTGTAGGCTGGTTCTCAATAGTCAGACGTGTCTGACGTTTAGTTTCAATGAGAGGCGAGATGGACCCGTAACTCTCATCGAACCAGTCCATGTCTTTTCTTGTTTGAGTAGCCGATGGTTTCCTCCGCTGCACGGGTCATGGCGTCTCTGAGGGTGAACAGTGGTGCTCCACAGAGGCCTGATCCACTGGGTCTGTAAGTTAGCGTTCTCAGTCTTGTCTAAAATTCTGTGCCAGCTGTGGGACGCGGAGATTGCTAGTCAAAGCGTCGGTGTGGTACGCTGTCCGGTGTCCTTCTAGGTGGTCGAAGGGTTCTCGTAGATAGTCTGGAGATCAGGAGCCTGTGATCCGTCCAGCAGTCGTCCGCTCCTGGCATGGATCGCGTGATGCGGATGTCTTCCCTGTCTCTGGCTCTGGTTAGAACATAGTCCAGAATGTACCAGTTGGACCGGGGGTGCCTCCATGTTGTCTTCTGTCGGTTCGGGAGTCTAAAAATAGTGTTGGTCACAAGTTCATGTTCCGCCCAGAGACCCAGTAGGAGTTGACCGTTGGCGTTACAGTTCCCGATACCGTCGTGACCAATTATTCCCTCCCACAAGCGATGGTCCCTGCCTACTCGGGCTTTAAAGTTACCCAGTACAATGAGCTTGTCGTTGGCGCTCGCTCTCTGGATGGTATGGCCGAGCTGGGTGTAAAATGCGGCTTTGTCTTCATCGGGTGAGGTCAGAGTCGGGGCGTATACTGCATTCAGGGTGATGTGCCTGCCCCGCATGATGGGAATGCGGACAATCATTAAGCGTTCACTGGTGGCCGTGGGAGCGAGGTTGTGCTGCTGCACGAGCTGGGACCGGATGGCAAAGCCAACGCCATGTATGCGCGGCTCCTCGGGGGCCTTCCCCTTCCAGAAGATGGTATAACCTGTTCCAGCTTTCCTGATGTTGCCCTCCTCGGGCAGTCTAGTCTCGCTGAGAGCCGCCACATCTATGTTGAATCGAGCAAGTTGCTTGCAGACGAGGGCTGTGCGTCTTTCCGGGCGGGTAGTGTTCGCCACGTCTTGGAGGGTGTGGATGTTCCAAGCACCAAGGGTAAGGATATTTTTATTATTTAAACTTTTTGCATTATTGGGACCGCAGTAGAGGGATGTCCGCCAGCCGCGGTAAACTGGCCAGATGTGTCGCCGTGTCCGATGTTTTTCCACCTTTTCTAGGGGCTTCCCCTTGTGGAGTAGGCTTTCAGCGTTCCAGGCTGGCTCCCGTTGCTCGCGGTGCTATCGCCACAGGACTTGGGGGTGATGATGGAAGTGAAAGGATGAAAATAGGTGAAAGAAAGAAAAGAAAAGAAAAAGAAATGACAGAATGCCAGTCGCCGAGGATATTGTTTTAGGTGGTTGTGGCTGCGCAACGGCCAAGCACACACACTCGGCCAGCATCGCTTCCACCGCGGCTCAAAGAGAAACGAGACAGGCGACCTCCATGATGCTGGTTGCATCGGGCTGCCGGGTTCTCATTTTTTCAAGACCCGCCTTATCGCCTGCCCGACAGGCGTTGCCTTCCTCCGCCATCGTTACTAAGCTCCGCCGTTGGGGGTCTTGTTGGTTTTATATCGGAGTTTTCCTTCACCTAGCCTTTGCAGCAAGAAGCAAACCCTACAAGGCAGCAGGTGCGGGACTGATTATACCGCCAGTCCACTCGGTCACTTGCATGCATGTAGTGAGAAACAGAGGGGACCACGGGAAGGTAGCAAGCAAGAGGTTAGGAGGCAGAAGCTGTGGGGGGCTTAAGTCTAGCTTAGCCTGAGACGCATGCACTCCAGTCACCCCTCCCTTTATATATATAAGTTATGAAGGGGCTTGGTAATCTGTATGGGTAATCCCAAGGAGGATGAAATCCTGAGAGCTCAATGCAAATTTTTTCTTTAAAATATATATATATATATATATATATATATATATATGAAGAAATATAGTCTTAAGGTGTGCTATATTTATGGAATAAAGTGCTCAATATCAGAGATAGAGCGTGTGTAAATATAAAAGCGAACATAGAAGTCAACACTTAGAGGCGACAGTCTGTTTCATGGTATATGCAATCGTCAGGTGGCCTGATGATTGCATATAGCTGTCGGCTTAGTGGTAGAATCTCCGACTGACACCAATTCAGTCGGGTTTCGATCCTTGCTAGAGGCAACCGGATGTCTAGCCGCATTGATGAGCTGCGAAACAGTCTGTCTGTGGATGACGTTATATATATATATAACACTATACTATAATATGTATTTCGTCACTGCATTAGGAATTAAGTACATTGACCAGGAAAGATGTGATGGCAAATTTTAAAATTATAATTTCAGGAAATCAATTTTGAAGTTTACATGAATATCTTTCAATTTAGTTCAATCAATCCACGGTGGAGTAAATACAGATATCTTTGCCTCTAAGCTTACTAGGAAGACATATCGAGTACATGTTTATGAAATACGGATATTAATTTTATTGCTTTTCTCATTTCTCATGAAATATTTTATTTCCAATTCCGCATTTAAATGTGAATTGAACATAATTACAGCAATGAAGACGGACAAAAAAAAAAAAATGAGAAAATCTGAAAGATTATGAATTTCGTCAAGTAAAAATCCAATGGGTTCGTGAAGGGAGATAATTCGGTAGTAAGTTCTGAAGATAGCTTTTCATTCCTTTTTTCAAACTTTGATTATTGTGGTTTGCTTTCCAAATTTTATTCAGGATTGATCGGATCTTTGCCTTGACCCGCTGTAAAGATTTTAATAAACGATGTTTTAAAGGGAAAAAATGATAAACAGAAACCGAAAAGGAAAAGCTATAAAATGCGCGAATCTTTTTTTTTCTCTTTTCTAACATGACTAATTCGTTTTCAGTACAAGGAATCCGATCTGTAAATATAACACTCTTTTTTTAAATTTCCCCAATTCTCATTAATGTATTTCTTTCTTTCTTTCTTTCTTTCTTTCTTTCTTTCTTTCTTTCTCATTTTTTTTGCTTTATTTTCTTTTTCTTTCTTTTTTATTCTTTTTCCTCCACTTCTTTTTGATTTTTTCATGCTTTCTTTCTTTTCTTATTTTCGTTTTTCTCCTTGACTTTTTGATTTCTTCTTATTTTGTCTTTCTTTCTTTTTTATTCTTTTCTAATTTTCTCCATTTCTTTTTGAGTTCTTTCTTTTCTGTTTTTTCTCATTTTCTTCTTGCTTTAGTTTTCTTTCTTTCCTTCTTTTTCTTTTCTATTCTTTTTCTCTTTTTTTATTTCTTCCCTTCTTTTGTCCATTCTTTCTTTTCTTTTCTATTCTTTTTTTCTCCTTTATATTTTGATTTATTTCCTTCTTTCTCTCTTTCTTTCTTTTCTTTTCTATTCTTTCTTTCTCTTTTTGCTTTATTTTTCTTTCTTTCCTTCTTTTTCTATTCTGACTTTTTTCTCCTTTTCTTTTTGATTTCTTTCTTTTCTATTCTTTATCCTTTTCTTTTTGTTTCATTTTTCTTTCTTTCATTTTTTTTCGTTTCTATTCTATTCCTTTTCTCCTTTTCTTTTTCTTTTTCTTTATTCTTCTTTCTTTCTTTCTTTTTCTTTTCTGTTCCATTCTTTCTTTGTCCTTTTCTTTTTGTTTTCTTTTTCTTTCTTTTCTTTGTCTCGAATATAAAATAAACGGTTTTTATGCCCTCTCTTTTCACACTAAGCAACAGATGTCGCATATCTGCCAATCAATGGACACCTGTTGATGACCAAAATGGACACCTGATGCTGAGTCGTGTGTATATTATCATTTATATCAACCAAGATGATAACAATAGCTCACAATAATCCAAGAATATTTACAATTACCCATCTCAGAAATGAAATCCTAAACTATGAAAAGCGGTACGAACACGCCATCATAAAGAAATGTCCCAAACCATCTGACATTGAATATAAAAGGCTCCAAAAAACACACCACTAATGTCCTGCCTAGTGGACATAGTAGTTAATTATACATATTTTACTGTCATTTAATGATCGCGTGTGTCATCTTCAGCTAGGGAAGTGCTGATTCAGAAGAAACGGACAATAACTGATATAACAGGTATAAAATATCACAATATTTAACAGATATTCACTCATCAGCCAACCAAATGAACACCTGATGATGACATCTATAATGACATCTATATCAACCAGAATGAGAACAGTCTGAAATAATAATACAAGTATATTTACATCCTCTTCCAGCAGGCTGGAAAAAGCGTTTCCCTGTTGTGCAGTTTTGTTGTTATTTCGATGTGTTGATAAATTTAACAGAAGCGGTGGGGCCAAGTTTGAAATATCAAACCTCGTCCGTACATACGTTCTACGATTGACAGTGTTCTCAGGTGTCTTTTTTTTTTAATCGGTATCACTTGAAGCAAGCAGTACAGCTACTAACACGCAAGGGGTTACAGGGTGTGGAGGAATTAGGAACAGAAACATTAGTAATAAGGAGAAAGAGAAAAGAGCGATCAGGACAGTAGATAGCGATTGACATAGCAATGATAATAATAAGCGATTTACATAGACTTTACATTCTTACAGATTAAAGTTGGCTGGAAAATATAGAGCTGGAAAGGAGTTCCACAATCGAGAAGTGCGAGAAAAGAAATCACAGATGTTATGGCTATATCTAGCTATCTCAAATGTAAATTGATGCGATCTCGAGATCGCATTAATTGCGATATTTGATATTTGGATGGGTCGGACTGTTCACCAGAATTCTTAAAAATTGGAACAAGAGACGATGACTTCCAGCAGATAAGAAAGCAGAAGGTAGCGAAACTTTCATTATACAGTTTAGTGAGAACAGGAGCCAGTTGGGGAGCATACGTCTTAATGACTATTGCAGGGATACCATTGGATTACGCTTAAATTCATACAGTCTCGGTACCATAGTAAAGAGATCATATGAATAATTACCATGAAAAAAGGCACAGAGAAGCAACCTTACAGTAGTGGGCAAGTGACTGAAGCCGAGCCGCCAGATCAGGACAAATATTTTTCTTGGATCTTATCAAGGAGCTTCAGGTCAATAGCAGGGTCACTGGACCATATATGGTAGTAATATTATAAGCATTGACGAATGGCAGAGTTATAGATATGCAAAAGAGATTCAGAAGAGAAGAATTGTCTCGGTCAAGACTTTCTTAGCAAATGGTCCAAAAATGGATTCAATATAGTCAATGAGCCACTTTCTTGGAGGATAGCATTAGCCATACTGATAGAAGGCAGAGAGGGGGTCTCTCAGATGATTATGAGAAAGAAGTTTTGTACTTCAGCTGTCATTTTGACCTTTTCAGTTTGATCAGCCTTACTTTCGAGGCAGGAGTAAATGGTAATGTCGTCAGCGTAGATGCCAAGTTGTGAACTGATGCCATCGGGAATGTCGCCAATGAAGATTAAAAATAGCGTAGGAACAAGGATTGAGCCCTGGAGGACACCCGCTTTAGTACGAAAGGATCTAGACGAGTGGCCGTTCAAAATAACTTTCATTTCACGATTTGAGATGAACGACTGGATCAGCTCAAAATTTACCTGGAGTTACCATAACTTTTCAGCTTGCGGAGAAAACCTGAATGCCAAACCCTGTCAAAGGCTTTCGAGATGTCCAATGCTACAGTCCGAGCTTCACCGTTTTTATTTAGAGCATGATAGACTCTTTCCGCAATTATAGTTAGTATATCAGCAGTTGACCTGAAGAAATCGTATTGCTTGTCTGAGAAAAGTCCCTGCGATGAGAGATGATGAACCAATTCAGTATTGATTATGATCTCTAGGAGTTTCGCAATAAGGGGTAGAATGTTAATAGGCCGATATTTGGATGGGTCGGACGGTTCACCAAACTGCAACAACAAACGATGACTTCCAGCAGGCAAGAAATCAGGAGGCAGCGAGACATTTATTAGTTTAGAGAGAACACAAGCCAGTTGGGGAGGATACTTCTTAATGACTATTGCAGGGATATCATTGGGTCCACATGATTTGTAGGGATCAAGGTTAGAGATAATAGCAGGGACCATGGAAGGGGTTATATACATATCACTCGACTCAGTTCTAAGTGGGAAGTTAAGCAGGGATATTCCAGATAAGTCAAGAGTAGAGTTTGCGGTGAATTTATAGGTAAAACATTCAACTTTTTCAGTAGAAGATGATAACACCTCAAATCGATTGAAGTGTGGGGGATAGAGACCTTGCAGTTATTGTGTATACTATTACAGAGACTCCAGTAATCACGAAAGCCAAATTTTTAGAGGCAATACAGTGCCTCATTCTCTCAACAAAGAGATTCATGATGTTTCCCAAGTTCTCTTGGGCGCTTCTTTCAAACTTAAAAAAACAATCTTTTCGAGACACGGCCATGATGCTCCCGCTCATGAACAGATATGCACAGTGCATCAACCCTTCGGGGATATCGCTAACTGCTTATGGTCGTGATACTGACAAGCAAATCTGTGGCACTGAACGAGATATTTACTGTAGCTCATATTAATTCATCAAGAAAAAATATAACATCTCCAATCCATTAAGATGCGAAATCATGAGTTTGGCGATTTATTATTATTAATATTATCTCTTTCTCACGGTTTTTCGTTTTTATACGAAGATATTGGATTGTGGGTGTTCTCCGTCAAGTTCTTCATGTAGGTTCCATGGTATAGAACCCCAACGTATCAGTGATAACTGACACAATAGTGGTCTGGACGTCCCATGTTTTGTCAACCTCAATCGGGTGGGTAGGGTACTTTTAAAAATTTTCAATTACTTTAACTTTATTACTATCGTATGTGTATAATAGACACATACATCGCAGTCATATGTGTGCTGTATGGTAACAGTGGATAATCCATTAACATCAGAAATCATGAGAATTGTGTTTGGTGTTGCATCATGGGATTTATAATAATAATAATAATAATAATAATAATTATTATTATTATTATTATTATTACTATTACTATACGGTGGCTAGCGTACTTTGTAAGCTTTCCAATTTCTTTGGCTTTAATATTATGGTCCCCAAGGATAGACACATTGATGACGAGGCATTGTGCTTTTTATTATTATTATTATTATTATTATTATTATTATTATTATTATTATTATTATTTCAACAACAGTTACCTCAAGGGCGCGGTCTGTTTGGATGCTGAAACCTCATATGATCTTGACTTCTGTAGCTTGTGGCGGCACCATTTCAGGTTATCGAAAACGACCAAGTCAAGATCACTTCCTTGAGTCAACCAAACAAACCAAACCAAACATCACCGGTGTGGGAAAAATTATTATTATTATTATTATTATTATTATTATTATTATTATTATTATTATTATTAAATGCAGTCGTAAACCTTAATTGTGACGTCATTATATCTCTGGTTTCTATCATTTTGTATTCCTTATTCATAATCTTCACTATCGCCATCGTTTCTTCTCTTCTTCTATGTGCCTTGTCCCTTCGTGTCCTTGGCCTACATAGCTCTCCACAATTTTGTTTATTTATTATTATTATTATTATTATTATTATTATTATTATTATTATAATAATCTCTTTTTTCTCGCGGTTTTTCGTTTTCAACTAGAGATATTAGATTGTGGGTGTTCTCCGTCAAGTCGCACGGCCTGAAACAGTATCTTTCTCAGAATATTTGCAGAGACAAGCAATACAGACTTCTGAAGCGACGATGGGATAGTAGGCTTTATTCGAATTTTCGTCATGCAGGTTCCTTGGTATAGAACCCCAACGCGTCAGTGATAACTGACACAATAGTGGCCTGAACGTCTCACGTTCTGTCAACCTCAAAAGAGTGGCTAGTGTACTTTTTAAGCTTTCCAATTTCTTTAGCCTTAATATAATCGTATGTGTATAGTTGACACATAGATCGCAGTCATATGTGTGCACTATGGTAGTAGCGGATAATCTTACAGGTGGGGACCAGTTTGTAAGACATTCAGTCTGGATAACACAGTCCCCAGAGACGGTTTCTGATTAAGTCTGTTTGTAAATGTCTGGATTTGTCTCCCAAGTCGCCTAGAATGCCTCATTCTTTAAAATTCAAAAACAAAAAACTCTCGAAACCTGGCTATGTTCCCGCACTACTCCGGCTCAGGAACAGAGATCCACAGTATGTCAACCCTTAGAGGACATCTCTGGACGTCAACTAGTTATGGTCAGGCCCCTGACAAGCAAATCTATGGCACTGAACGAAATATTTACTGTGGCCAATTTTAATTTGAAAAAAAAAAAAAAAATGTACGTAATCGTGTTTGGTATGGTATCAGGGCATTTATCATCATTATTAATGTTAATAATGAGTGAGAGAGCAATATGTATTAATTTGAAGCTATTGTACAATAGTTTATAGCTGATACCGGGTACCTGCATTACAGCCGGGTGTGCCTGATACAATGGTAGATTTTCTTAAAAACAGTGCATAACCTTGCATTTGAGAGCGACATTAGAAATAACTTCGGTTCAGGTAACACAATACCTGCAAGACGGTCTTCGATTAAGTGTGCTGCCAATTCTTGATATGTCTCTCAAATCGCCTTAGCTGACCCATCGTTCAAACTCAAATAAAGTCAACCCTCTCGTGACCCGACCCTGATGCTCACGCACTGACCTCGCTCATTAAAAGAGATACACGGTGCATCAGCGCCCACGGAACATGATCAACTTGTGTTGTAGCATACCTACGGGCGATAATGCGTATGTCCCCATTCACATAAACTCAGTAGTAAATACTGTATGTTGGTCTGCAGTTCGAGACTCATGCTGTGCTGGTTAAACACTCTGCCTCCGGATAGAGAGGATCCCCAGACGAGACTATGTCGAAGGGCAGACTCTCCTTTCGGGAAACAGCTACCCGACCCCGTTTATACGGTGCACACGGAGAATTTTTGGCCGAGCATACGGGCTGGGATACCCCACATTAAATTCGGCCTTGTATCACAACTGACCGAATGGTGCGGTCGGTAGATATCCTGCAGTTGGATATTCATTGTGGAATTCATTTGACTCATTACTAGCAGTTGACTACTTCTACGCGCCGCTGGCGAATCTTATATGTGTTGTCCGTGTCCTAAGTATTATTGTTCATTACCAACCTTCGTTTGATTATTCTATTCAGTAACCTTCTGTAGGTTACAACAACTTTTTAATGTTAGATAAGACCAAATAAAACATTTTGATTTGTCTTCAAAGCCGCCTTGGCTGCCTTATCCTAGAAACTTAAAAAAATGCAATCCTTTCAACCGTGATGTTCTTGTACTACTCTCGCTCATGAACAAAGATGCGCAGTGTAGAATGGGATATTTACTCTAACACATTTTAATTCACTAAGACAGAACATATACATGTTAACACCCTCAATTAAGATCAGAAGCCACGAGAGCCATACTTGCTGTAGCGTGAAATTAGTTCGCAGTGTGGTTTCATCAAGTTAGGATTGAACTCACGTCACTAAGAACTGTTATACGGCTGGCGTCCCTTGTTTTTATCGATTTAAGTAGGGATACATTAGTCATATCCGATAAAGATAACACCAACACATTTTTGGCGCGAGTAACGAGTGAACAATCTCTGAAATAAGTCTTTTTGTAAGTATTATTCGTATATAGAAATTGATTGAAAAAATCAAATTAATAATGTGTAAATATATTTTACCGTCTTTATATTTGAAAGTTCATCATAAATTATACAATCGGTGTTTATGTTGTGATTGCTTTAAGACAATAAACAAGTCGACGATTATCGATTTGCTATACAGACCATATATTAAAATAAATTTATTAATAGCGAACTGAAGTATAGATACTGTGGATTAAAAAAGAAAACGACCCTTTACTAAATGACCATTTAAAAAAACAAAATTATCTGTACTTAAATCAGATTTCTGATTTCTGTAGCTTTTCAATGATAAATCCTATTTCATTATTTTTCCAAGTTTTGTGTATGTTCCATTAATACTAATTTTTGATAAAAGTACTGTCAATTTTGAACATGTGTATGTCAAAATAGACCTTGAAACAACAATAATAATAATAGATAATAATACAAATAATAATAATAATAGATTTCATTATTAACATAAAACTGCCCATCCCTTTTTGCGTAAATGATATTCACGTCATGTACATTTAGATGTGGATAAAAATATGAGTTCCTACTACGCTACCTACAAGCTCATCACGACTAAAAATACTCACAAGCTTATAAACAATAATCTAAATCTAATATACTTTATTTAAATTCCAAAATTTAGAACCGAAGAAAATATAGAAAAAAAATAATAATGAATAATAATGATAATAAATAATAAAAATAAATAATAATAATAATAATGAAAATAAATAATAATAATAATAACAAATGATAATAATAGTGATAATAAATAATAAAAATAAATAATAATAAACAATAATAATAATAATTAATAATGATGATAATAAATAATAACAATAATAAATAATAATAAATATAATACCAAAATATAATAATACATAAGTAAATAAATAAATAAATAAATAAATAAAATAAACAAACTGAAGGTAAGAATTATAAACAATCTAGAATATTAGCCCTAAACAAAAAACTGTCGAAACCCAGTTCCCCTGCCGTTATTACCTATAAATGTCAAACAGCCTATATATAGACGGCTCAAACAAAGAGTAGTAAAACACCATTTGATGACCGCTTAAGTGCGTAAAGCTGATTTCTCTCCTCACACAAACTCGATCGAAATTTTATTTATATATATATATATATATATATATATATATATATATATATGTGTGTGTGTGTGTGTGTGTGTGTGTGTGTGTGTGAAAATATTATAGAAAATAGGAACGAAACTGGTTTGGTAAATAATCCAAAGTTCCTTAGTATTTTTGTTATTATTTTTAAAAAATAGTGCTCAATACGAAAGTAGAGCATAAATATAATTATTTATTTAAATTTGCGAGTTGGAATCATATTTTTAAATAAATAATTATATATATATATATATATATATATATATATATATATATATATATATATATATATATATATATATATATAGTTAAAAATTTTCTGTATCTATTTATAGGGAAAGAGTGCTCAATATTGGAGATAGACCGTTTATAGACATAGATAGTGTGGACATAGGAATCAATACTGCATGGTAACTATCGCACACACACACACACACACACACACATATATATATATATATATATATATATATATATATATATATATATATATATATATTATATACGTGTTAGTGGGATACAAAATCCGAACAAAAGTAGAGAAATGAGGCAAAACGGAGAACCTTTTTAATGACAACGCGCTCCACACTCGTGTATTGAGTTGGCGTCTTCAAGTCAGAATGAAAGTCAAAACTCAGGGCCTGGAAAATGGGATACTCGCAGGAAAGAATGAATAAAATAGGGACAGAGGAAATCAACGAATAACCTACCTAGCGAGTTTTTGTAAATAGTTGACATTACAGAGGTTAGGAGAAATAAACAAAAGTCAAAATTTATTAAGAGTTACGAAGGAGAGGAAATTGTGGAGAAGCCTGAATGTCAACGTCCTGAATGGACACGACAAATACACAGAAGGGAGTTCCACTAGCGAGAAACATTTAAATTTTTGCAGATTACGCTGGGGTGCATGGAGCCGGAAGGGAGTTGCACAAGCGAGAAGTGCGAGGGAAGAAACTGTTAGCATAGAATTTACGGTTACATTTAGTCAGTTCAACTGTAAATTGGTGGGACATTGTCGCCAGCATAGAACTGCGTTTAAATTCAAAGAGCCTAGGTACCATAGCGAAGAGGTCATCCGAACAATTACTATGATAGTATTTATAAAAAAAGGCACAGCGAGGCAAACTTACGATGATGGTAAAAAGCCTGAAGTCGAAACACCAGAAAAGGGCTAATAATACTGCAGATTCTTCTTTAGGAGCTCTAGATAAATAGCAGTAGCAACGGACCACATGTGGCAGCAATATTCTATGCATAAACGAATGTTAGACTCAGGATATCTAGGATAGATTCTGGGGAGAAAATTGTCTAGCACGATACAGTGAACCAAATTTCTTAGCAACTGACCTAGAAATGTATTCAATGTAGTATTTCCACATCATGTCACCCGAGAATGTTAACCCGAGGAGGCAACACGAGTCACCACTCCTGGAGGTTAGCATCAGCTATGCTGATGGAAAGTAGAAAGGGATATCTCAGGTGATTAATAGAGAGCAATTTAGTTTGGGACATATTAAAGTTACCAAGCCATCCTTTGCCCCAGTTAACAACAGACCGAAGGTTTCTTTGATTATCAGCTACTATATTGACCTTATCAAACTTACTATCGAGACAGGAGTAAATGGTTGTGTCATCAGCGTAGATACCAAATTAAAAGATGATGCCATCGGGAAGGTCATTAATTAAAATTAAAAACAAAGTAGGACCAAGGATGGAGGCCTGGTAGGTTGGCACGTGCATTCGTACGAAATGAACTGGAAGAGTGGCCGTTCAGGATTATTTTCATTTACGATTTTGATAGGAAAAACTGGATCGGTTCAAAAATTTCTCCGGAGACACGGTGAATTTTCAGTTTAAGGAGAAGTGTATGCCAAACTCTGTCAAAGGATTTCGAGTTGTCCAAAGATACAACTCGGGCTTCAACATTCTTATCTTGAGCTTCATAGACTCTTTTCGCAATTATCATCAGTACACCAGCAACTGACATGGAGATAACGAAAGCCAAATCGCTTGTCTGAAAAAAAGACCCTGCGATGTGAGATGCTTAACCAATGCAGTATTGATTAGAGCCTATAGGAGTTTCCCCCAAAAGAAGTAGAAGGCTAATAGGTCGATACTTGGAAGGGTCGGACGGTTCACCACAGTTCTGAAAAACTGGAATAACAGATGATGACTTCCGGCAAGTAGGAAAGCAAAAGGCAGCGAGTGACTTTTTATTCAGTTTAGAGAGAACAGGAGCCAGTTCGGGAGCATATATTAGGTTGGTGCAAAAATAATGACGTAATAATGTCGTTTTTTGACGTATTTTTTAACTTCAAAAACGACATTATTCCGTCATTATTTTTGCACCAACCTAATATCTTAATGAATATTACAAGAATAGCATGCGTTGTGGGGACCCAGGTTAGAGATGATAACAGAAACAATAGAAGGGTTTATATGCAATCATTGCAGAAACATTGTGGTGTACTAATAACGAGAGATTTTGTTGTCAATATATGTTGGTAGGTCCAGTCCGCGTATATTGCAGATTTATACTTTTCTCAACTTTTTTGACATTAACTGAATATAAACAGTCCTAAATAAAATTCGATTTTACCGTGTCGATAACCATCAATCCTACAGTTTATATTATTAAATATCAATAATGTTTTTTTTAATCAATTCAACTCAAGCACGGCGAGAACGCCACTCAGGCATAAGTGACTACTGGGAGTGAAAATGAATGAAAATACTTTAGAATTGATCAGAAATCCAGCCCTGAACATCAAACAAGGGATAAACCTCTACTCCTGTTCAAAAGACCAGGGAGGATTGTGAACCGGGTTCTTTTTAAACAACACATTGATCGTTTTTACGGTTGAAAAGTAGATATTTTGCTGGAAAATTTTACAAACTATCTAATATTTCTCGTACAACTTTCACGGAGACAACGCAGCTATAAGAGATGATAATCCAGTTTGTAGCAAGAGCTTCGACATATAATAATGAAAGAATGTTGTCAGTTAACCTACTGTAAGGTCATGCGCTTCATCTGCTGAAGACGTTGAGCAACATTTCATTAATGACTACCTATTATATCTCTGTCGTTTATTGGTAATAACTTGAAATTATTTTCTGTTTCTCCCAGTCATTCTAATTTGTTACAGATTTCGGGCAAACGAAACTATTACAAATAGTTTAACGTTATCTTCCTGGACATTGCAGTTAACTTCACTTCAACTTGGTGATTACCTTCTGTCAAGGTTCGCAATGAATGTAAAAGCTTAAAAATCATTATTTTTGTGGAATGGCTGTGTTGTTTAGTAATAGTAACTAAAACAGCGCCAACACTGTTTTGATTTATATCTATCTATCTATCTATCTATCTATCTAATTTTTTTATAATTTAGTCTATCAATCTATCTAATTTTCCTATCCATTTATCTAATTTTTTCTTTCTAATTTTCTTTTTCCTTTTTCTTTCTTTCCCTCTAATCTTTCTTTCTATCAATCTATGAAATTTCTTTATAATCTATGTAATTTCTTTTTCTTTCTCTCTTTCTTTCTTTCTTTTTCTTTATTTCTTTCTTTCTTTTCCTATCCATTTAATTTCTTTCTTTCTTTCTTTCTTTCTTTCTTTCTTTCTTTCTTCTCCTACAAGCACTCACATACACTCATTGTCTGAGCGCCTGTCCGCGGATTATTAAATGAAACATTTTGCACATCAAACACACAAGCTGGCGTCTGACTTTGTCGACTCTCACTGATTAATACAAAATGTGGAAGGTACGCCGATAGGATTAGATTCAAGCCACCAATTGTTCGAAAGAAGAAACACGCCAGAGAAGAGATACGACATCTGATTTCAGTTTGATTGCTTGAGAGAAAAATATTCTCAGTATTCCATGAATTATTCTGATAGTTCTTTTTTTAAAAATCATTTCGCCCCAAGCAAAGCTATAAAGGCACTAAGATGCAAAGGGTTACAGAGTTTAAAAGAATATGAGAAATGCACGATTAAGGAGAGAAAATTAGAATCACAAGAATCAAGTATGTAACGATTGGCATTGCATTTACATTTTAAAGATCAAAGTTATCTGGGAAGCAAGAAGCTGGAAGAGAGTTCTACATGTGAGAAGTGCGAAAAAAGAAACTGTTAGCATAGAACTTATAGTTACATCTAGTAAATCCAACTGTAAAATGATGAAACCTATCCGCCAATCTAGCACTACGCTTAAATTCATAAAGTCTAGGGATAATAGAGGAAAGTTCATCAGAACAATTACCATAAAATATTAATAGAAAAGGCAGGCGGAGAAGGTGACTGAATGCGAGCAGGAATAATATATCATATAAGTTTAAACATGATATCTGGAAGAATAATATATGATTATCAATAATGTAGTTGGGAGAATTATTATCAACTAATGTAACTGTAAGTTCTATTCTAATAGTTTCTTTGCTCGTAATTCTTTTGTGGGATTCCCTTCGTATATTTTGCTTCACTGCCAAAGAATTTAAATGCAACGCCAATCCCCATATCCTGTACTTTTGAATCCTGTTCTTTTATTGTCCTTCCTCCTCATTAAAGTTCATTCTCTTTCACTCCAAGTAAACCCTTTCGTCTTAGTCGCACTATTGCCTTCTTCTGTCTTCCTGAAACCTCTTCCTTTATTGTCCTTTCTCCTCACTAAAGTTTTCTCATTCTCTTACACTCCCAGTAAGCCCTCGTGTCCTAGTGGCTTTATAACTTTAGGGTGAAATGATTAAAAAAATACTCACTTTGTCGATTGAGTTCACTGAAAAATATTTTTCAAGAGGAGGAGATTAACTATACTCTATTTCACTCAGCGACCCTAACAAATATGTAAAACGTAAAATATATTATAGAATATTAAAAACTACCGACCTCATAATTACCAATAAGAACACGCCTATGAACTCAAAACTTCAAACCACCAATGTAGTTTATAATTTTCATAAAGCCATACAAGTCTGTGATTGTTGTCATAAAAAAAATAACAAAAAATAATTGCAAAGCATACATTGGTCAGACGACAAAATCATTGAATCAGAGTCAGACAAACCTTTTAAGTGACCTTTAGTCTGATTTAAGAAACACCTAAACACTCATACATAACATCCTCCTCCCATCCTTGTAGATAGCACTGTCATTTTAAAAATATCTGATTGTAAAAATGTTTAAAGAGAATAAAAGCACTTTATATTATTTATATTTATTATATTAAGTCAATCCTCACTCATCCAAATATCGAATTACTACTACTCTCAGTCAGCACTGAATATTAATTCTTTTAAACATGAGAGGTTAGAGTATAAACATATTCTATTAAACGAAAATGGTTAATTAATTTGGCTGTTAGACTCTCTTGTAGTCCTCAGAAAAGAAAAAAAATGTAAGAATAGCAGAAAAACAAATTATAAAAACTATAGCATTTTCTCTGTTCGTCACATTCAATAAAACATGTATAAGAGAAATATTGCTAATATATATATATACATACATACATATATATATATATATATATATATATATATATATATATATATATATATATATATATATATGTAATGAAAAACAAACCACTTTAATGTACCATTACGATAATTTATTTCACCTAAATCCTTTTTTTAGGGATTCAGAATCATCAGGTAAAACTTCCAACAACGAATTGAGAAAAAAAATGAGATTAGAAATTGGTGGGTAGTGTAATTTTTGTAATTGAATAGAGGGGGTTGAGAGTGGTAGTTAAACAGACAATATAAAGTATAGGGAGGGGTTAATTTTATATCTCTCTTAAGTATGTTTTATATTGGAGTAGGAGGAGTGACAGAACCTTGACCTCTTTAGATGTTTAATAAAACGGAAATGAATTGTAGAAAATGTATACAAGTGAGTCTTATGGTAAAGAGAGAGATAGGGGGAGGGGGAAAGAGAGATGGAGTTGTTATAATTTTGTTTTAACAAAATTATGTAAAAGATAGTTTAATGTTTGATAGAAAATTCGATGTCTGAAAAAAAATTTGTTATTAACTTAAATGTTTAATTTTTTAAGTAAATAGTTTCAGGACTACACACACACACATATATATATATATATATATATATATATATATATATATATATATATATATATGTTTCATGCTAGATGCCATCGTCAGGCCACGAGTGTTGTTTTTTTTCTCGGTTATTTATATATACGTGTCAGTGATCTTAACTGCTCCCACCAAAACAATAGTTAGAATAAACTACAGCAATCAACCCCAAAATTAAATAAATAGCTTTAACTATCTTCCCAAACCAAAACAAATCTATTAAATAAGCGATACAAACAAATTTTTATTACGTTAATAAAACACTGATTAAAATAAAAATAATGAAATAAAAATAAAAATGAAAATAAAAAAATAAAAAAAAGCAAAATAATCTAACCCAAATGAATAAATAAATAAACGATTTCCAGCAAAATAACCGGCAAAATAGACTACCCACAATGCACCACTGACCCGTATATATAAATAACCGAGAAAAAACAACACTCGTGGCCTGACGATTGCGTCTAGCACGAAACAGCCTGTTGCCTCTAAGTGTTGGCTTCAATGTTCATTTATATATATATATATATATATATATATATATATATATATATATATATATATATATATATATATATACCGGGTGTAACAGCAAAATTGTTCAAATCGTGTTACAACATAATTGTTCACCCCACAAAATTTTTAATATCTGAACTAATTGAGTTTCTTTTCTCCAGGTTTTCAGATAAGACGTTTAGCCATCTGGACATTATTTATCGCAAGAATCACTGAAAATCTTTTGAGTTATTCAGCTAGAAATGGTGTGAACCCCAATCCATCTTCCTAAATGAGCAATAGTGAGAGCAAAAGGATCATTCATGCCTTCAGTAATGGTACCAACATTCATAGTCTGTCTTCGGTCTTCAAAGTTCATTCAAGATCCATCAAGAGAACGGTGAATAAGTTTTAAAAAGAGCGAACAGTAGAGAGGAAAACTGGATCAGGATGTCACAACAGGAAGAGGGATCATTATTTAAACTTACTTGACTTGACTTTTATCGGTTTTCACCCTGGTCGGGTTGAACCGGCTTCATCCCGAGCAAGTACAGCATCACGTACCATCGCTGCCCACGCTCGCCGATCCTGAGCCAGGTCACACGAAGTGGCAAGTCAATCGCAATTCCATTGTCGAAGACCAACTACTTGTGTACCCGATAGTACTGCTAGGTGATCCTTGATTGTGCTAGCCCACGTCCTCAGCTGCCCACCGACACGTTTTCGCCAGCCAGGGAGAGAAGGAGGGAGAAGTACATTGCGGATGAGCTCTTCCTCCGGGCGTCGAGCTGCGTGCCCGAACCACCGGAGACGACGCTGAAGCAGGACGGGTGGAAGAGGACGGAGACTCAGGCGACGACCCAAAGTGGTTGTGGGCACACGATCCATTCGGCGGCATCGCAGAATGCAGTGAAGGCAATCGTTGTTGAACACTCCAAACCTTCGTAGGTCAAGCGCTCTAAGTGGCCACGTTTCGCAGGCATAGAGAAGGATAGTCCGAACAATAGATAGATGCGCCCCTTCGTAGCCGTGGAAATCTCTCATCGCCCCCATAGTGACCGCTTGAGACGCACGAATGCAGACCTTGCAGCTCCTATACAGCGTTCAACCTCAACAGCAGCCTGCCCGGATGATATAATGGTTGAACCGAGATAGACGAAAAACTGCACATCCTCGTCCAGCGTCAGTGACTGTCAGTTGACTGGATCAACCAGGGACAGCATAACTTTGGTCTTCGAGGCATTGATGGTCATACCCACATCCCTTGCTGCAGCTTTCACACGGTTGAGCGCAGCTTGCACATCGTCACAGTTCGATCCGACCAAGACAATGTCGTCCGCCTAGGCCAGATCAGACACCCTGACATTCCGACCAACCGCAACTCCCACGTAGTCCAGAAGGGCCTTGCCGAGGATGTAGTCGATTGTATAGTTGAATAGGATAGGGGATAGGGAACACCCTTGCTGCACACCAGTCTTCACCTCAAACGTCTCTGACTCCTCCCCATAAGCACGAACACGGTCTCGCGTCGACCAGTAGTAGCCCTTGATGAGACGAAAGAGTTTAGCCGGCATGCCATTGGCCTCCATGATGCGCCAGAGTGAGCCTCTATTAACGGAGTCAAAAGCAGCCGCAAAGTCGACAAGGCAGAGGACTGTTGGTTGCTGGTATGCCCAGCGTTGTTCGAGGGTGCGCCGCGGGCTGAAGATCTGATCAACACAGCCTCTGCCTGGGCGGAAGCCACCCTGAGACAGGCGAGTTCGCAGATCACGGATGCCTTGAAATCTTCGCAGGAAAAGCACTGCAAGTACTTTGACCACCACGTCGATGAGGCTGATTCCTCTGTAGTTCGAGCAGAGTTTCCTATCACCCTTTTTGGAGAAAGGTAGTAGGATGACCTCGCTCCAATCGGCAGGGTAGGTCTCAGAGTTCGCCCAGACCCGCGATAATAGCACCATCACGGGAGCGAAGCGTTTCAATCACCCCCGTAGTTCTGAGACTCGCCCGTCTCACCATCTGGTAGAGTTTGCGAGAGTCGCCACAGGCAGCTGCACGCTCAGTCTCTTCGACGAAGACGCGCCAATGCGCATTTCGGATGGAGTGAGTTGCGCAGCGCCGTAGATCGCGAAAGTTCGCAGTTCCTGTCAGTAGCGCTACCTTCGCCTTCACCACCAGCCGAAGGCTCTCCTCGGTGATCCAGTCCCGATATCGATGACGGGTGACATCAAGATTAGCGTGTGCCGCTTCGACGGTGGTAGATTTGAGAGCCTGCCATTCAATTTCTGGTTGAGGCTCTGAGGTTGGTTGGAGGAGAGAGAACCGATTGTGAAGTTCCAACCTGAACTGTTCACCCGCGCGCAGCTTCAGATTGGCGACGTTGATTTGCTTCAGGATCTTGGTGGATCTCCTTGCCCGCAGTCGCAGACGGAGTCTTACGCGGACAAGTGTATGATCCAATCCATGCGCACTGCCCGTATCTGCACCACGATAGGCTCGAGAGTCAAGTACAGAGATTGCCCATCTTGCCCGTACCAGAATGTAGTCAATCTGGTAGGATGTACGACCGTCATTGGAGCGCCAGGTGACGCGATGTCGTCGAGGGTGCTGGAAACGATTGCAAAGTTGACTAGGTGGTCGCCATTGTCACACCGTGTTCCGAGGGCGAATCGACCTAGAAGATGTCTCGTGCTCTCATCCGCCGATCCTGTGCCAGCGTTTCAATCCCCTGCCACCACTAGAAGATCAGTGAAGGGGTACGATCTACAACTGTTTGTATGTCGCGGTAGAAGATGTCCTTGTCCTCCTCCGCTGGATTCAGTGTCGGTGCGTAGACGGAGATGACGGTGACGTTTATAACAGCGCCTTTGAGACGGACCATAGCCAGCCTGTGGGAGATTGTTTCCCAAGTGAGCAGTGCTGCACGTGCTACTGGGCTGAGAGAAATCGCCACTCCATACAGACCGCTGTTGTCCTCCACTCTACTATGGTAAAGGTGATAGACGCATTCAGACTGGCACTTTGATTATTCTATGCCCGCTATCCGGGAGGCGGGCCTCTGACAGACAGGCGACACAGACACCATACTTGTACAGAGTCCTGACGGTGAGAGACTGCGTTCCTTCGTCCCGAAGAGTGCGGACATTCCAGCCAGCAATCTTCATCAATCTCTTCTTGCAAGGACTGTGGTGGCTTGCTGATTTATCACCGGCCCCGCTGACCAGAAGACCGGCGCGTCGGATACACATGCAGTGGACGCCCTAGCATTATTCGTATTCTTGTTAGTTGTATCGCTCATAAAGAGAGATTCATTGGGATTTGATTAAGGGAAGAGTCTCAAGTCCTACCCGAGGGAAAGAGAAAAAACGCCCTGTTTGCCGCAGATTTTCCACAGTCGCTTTGACAGAGCGACCATAGGCCGCTGGTTGCCGGAACAGACACCTCCTGGATTTTCACCAAAGCCCCTTTAGCGGGGTTCCGGCCCTAATACCGCTGAGTGCCAGACCAATCCGCCTTGAGTGGCCCTACCAGGAACCGAAGTTCCCGACGGCATAGCCCTGGCACTACCACGTTGCCATCGCCCTGCCATGTTGAGGACGGGTTGGACTTTTTAGGTCGGAATTATTTAAACTTAGGGCTAAATACATGTTATTGTTCAAGGTTGAGTCCAAAAGTTTTATAAAAATCTCGGAGAATTTCAGTTAGATATCTTTAATCATTTCTAAGATACAACAGTTCAAACTTAATCTAACAATTAGACAAGTTTGGTGTTACACCAGGTATATATATATATATATATATATATATATATATATATATATATATATATATATATATATGCATGTTTCGTTAAATAATATAGACAAGTTTTGTTTATTTCTTTTAAGTAAATTCCTTTCATATTGTCGAATAAGCTTTTTAGCATAATCACTGAATCACGAAAGAAAATCATTATGTTGATAGATGTTTTTATTTTTAACCCAGTCTAAGCTTTCGGCTTGCATAAGCCATCATCAGAGATTACAAGTACATTACAATAAATTAAATAATAAATTAAATAACAAAGATGGTAATTTTTGTTTTAGATTGGTTATGCGGACATTGCAACAATGATAGTTTGTTTTCTTTGCATGGAAGATTGCTATGCAACGATAAATTCGTGGATATGAAACGCAGGAAGCAAATATCGCATTGCGGTTCATGATATCACACATGACCGCGTGAGAGTGAAAATGAAGAAAACTGTTAAGTATGGAAAGCCGTTGGTATAAGCCAATAGCTCCTGTTATCAATTATAAGCATTTAAATATATTTGTAGAGTTTTCATAGTTTATTTTGTTCAGGTTAGGTTTCATCTGTTTTATGTAAATAGCTTCAAGAATTTTTAGTTTTTGTTTATTGTTTTTCATGGTTAAGTATACTTGTATTTTCAACAAGGATTTTGCGGAATTGTGTATATGGCCAGGCATGTTGTTTTAAATGCCTAAAAATGTTGAAATTGTCATTCAAATGGAGAGTATTTTGCCTAAAGTCGACTCACAGAGAATATTGTGGAAGAAAACGGATACAAGGTTAGCAATCTTTGTTCGTACCCGATATCAATAATAATAATGACAAGAAATACATGTGAAAAATGAAATGTTTTCGTATTTGAATTTTCTGATGAACCTTAATTCTTCAATTAATGATTGACTAAGCTCCTTGTCAGTTCCACGACCACAAAATACCCGTAGAAATTCCCTTAGCGCACGTCAAATATTGGAGCTTAACCAAATATTGCAATAACAATCATAAAGATGAATGGGGGGGGGCATAATTTAAAGAAATAAGAAGGTACAAATTAAAATATTTAAATTTAAAAATTTTTTCAATTTCACTCAAGCAGACGTTAAGGACATAAATATTGTTGCCTTATCTTTCTTTCTTTTTCACAATGAATGGAAACAACATCATCAACAACAATAATAATAATAATAATAATAATAATGATGATGATAATATTAATAAGAATAATGATGATAATAATAATAATGATAATGATAATAATAATCATGATAATAGTAATAATAATAATATTGATGATAATAATAAATTAAATTAGGGCAATATTTAACCTTCGTACCCGCAAAAATCGGTGTGTCAAATGGACGTTTTTTCTCTTGACACCACTAATATTTTAAATAGATTCACTCCTCGAAAATCCTTATTCCTGCGACGACGAGTGAAGCTAGTTAAAATAATTGCGGTGTTCAGGAAAATAACCTTTTGACACAGCGTTTATTTGCCGTTACGAATGTTAAAAATTGCTTAAACGCATTCACAATCTTCAGACATTGAATAAGTATAATAACGCATTCATTTCATTATATATATATATATATATATATATATATATATATATATATATATATATATATATATATATAGTTTTAAGGTGTGATATATTTATTAGATAAAGTGTTGAAAATCAACGATAGGGCCTATGTAAATATAAATATAAAAGTAAACATTGAAGTCAACACTCAGAGGTGACAGGCTGTTTCAGGCTAGACGCAATCGTCAGGCGGCCTGACTAGCGTCTAGCATGAAACATCCTGTCGCCTCTGTGTTGACTTCAATGTTCACTTATATATATATATATATATATATATATATATATATATATATATATATATATATATATATATGTAAGTATATATAATTATGCGTATGTATGTGTGTGCGTGTGTTCAGAAATAGGTCAATATGCCCGTAGCCTGATTGTTAGGTACTAATTTTGTTCTCAAATCTTGATTGTAATTTCGATCTGTGTGATTAATAATTATTGCTTAGTTCATTTACAAGGAAACAAATATTTGTTGTTTAAAACAGATGCTTTTTTTTTCAGAAGTCGTATATATGAACATCCTATCAATCACACACGCATACACACAGGCATACAGACACACACACAAAAACATATATAAATTTGGCAAGACTTTCGCCTACTTCTGCTCATGCGGTTTGTGATTTGAAAGCCCAGTTAAATAATTCTGCACACATGTTTGCTAGTTCCTCTGTTGCTTCAGCTGAATCGAAATGGAAAGCTGAATATCAGCGAGTAGTGAATTCCTTGAGGAATAATTATGATCTTATAATCACCAGACCCGATAAAGGGGCTGGTGTTGTTATTTTAGATCGGGCAGATTATGTGGTTAAGATGTCTTCAATTTTGGAAGATACTTCTAAATTTATAAAGCTAGGATCTGCTGATACGTGTGATACAACTGCTCCAGGTGAAGTAAAATTTCAGAAAATCCTCCAGAAGTGGGTAAAGACCGGGATGCTTTCACATGAAATTTTCAATGAAATTCGACCGTCTGGGTCGATTCGTCCCCGGTTGTATGGGCTTCCAAAATTCACAAGGATGGGGTACCATTGAGACCAATTTTGTCAATGGTTGGTTCAGCCCAACACAAGGTAGCCAAATGGCTCTCATCGCTTTTGGAACCAATGTTGCAGCGCTTGAGTGGATTTTGCAAAATGGATTCTTTGTCCTTTGTTGACCGTATCCGAAATTTGTCTTCTTCGGGCAAGTTTATGTGTTCCTTTGATGTCTGTCCCCCATTCACTTGTGTCCCTCTTTTGGAAACAATATTTGCTGCGATTTGCTTTATTGCAGTTCTTTGTCTCCACCTAGTATTTCTGAGTCTGTATTTGTGAAGTTGATGAAATTTGCCACGTCGTCTCTCCAATTTAGTTTTAATAATACCATGTTTCGACTAGAATACGTAGGAATGTATTTTGGTCCTCAACTGTATTGTCGATATGTTGACGATACTTTTTGTTTATTTAATAATGTATTTGAGGTTGATCAGTTTCTCTCTTTTCTGAATGGTATCCATCCAGCGCTGAGGTTTACGGTCGAGAAGGAATCCAATTTTCAATTTGCCTTCTTGGATGTTTTAGTACATCGGACACCGACAATTTTTCTCACCTCGGTTTATAGGAAACCAACATTTACGGGGTTATATACGTGTTGGGATTCTATTTGTCCTAGAAAACGTAAGATAAACATAATTAGAACCCTAGTTCATAGGGCATTAATGATTTCTTCAGAGTCTTTCTTGAATGATGAAATCACTTTTGTTAAGGAAACCCTGTGTGGTTTAGGGTATCCCCCCCCGATACTGTTCAATCTGTTATCCGCAACAAGATTGAGGGGTTCAGAAAGGTCAAACCCTGTACTGTTAAAAATTGCCCTGTTTATCTTAGATTACCCTGGATTGGATCCAAGTGTGAAAGTATAATAAGGCAGATTTCATCTAATGTTCGTCGTTGTTTTTTCTCGGCTGAGGTTCGTATAGCTTTTCAAACCCGGCCTATGTTTTGTTCTGGGTGTAACGATGTTCTCCCTCCCCATCAAATTAATTGTATTGTTTATAAATATAATTGTAGTTGCAGTGCTGACTACATAGGGAGAAACACTCAACGCCTAGACATGAGAATTAAACAACATGTTTCCACTAAGATCAGGAATCACACCTTATCTTTGAATGAACTTATCCCAAATACCGATGGTTCCGCCATATGTAAGCACCTCTTAAATAACAGAGGGCGTGCTGCTAATTTTAGTGCTGATTGGTTCACTGTGTTGTCCAGGTCACAGTCTTTATTTCACCTCAAGATGTTGGAGACACTTTATATCGGGTCCCGCAAGCCTTCCTTGTGTAAACAGCGTGAATGTTTTTTGGGGATCGTTGTTATTTGTCTCTAGTTCCTTGAGCTCATATTGTTTTTCTTCCCCTTTTCCTTCTTATTGCATATTTTCTAGTGTTTTAATTTAAGTTGAATCTCCCGTGGGGGCCTGGAGAGCGGAACCGTCATTTAGCTTGGCGTACTCTTAACCGATAGAGCTACAGAGAATCGTTCGATTAGCAAGGTCGAATTTACTGCCTTTAAACTTCAATCTTCCATGATTCGCTCACGTACATTCATATCTGCTCATGGCGTATCGAACGATTATCTGTGGCTCGATTGGATAAGATCACGTCAGGCTAAATGACTGTTCCGTATAGGATACAGGTTTGAATGGGGGAACGAATAATTCTATGAATATATATCGGACATTCAATCCGGTAAATGTTGTTTAATACTGCTTATTATAAACAGAGCATTTACTTAAATATTTGTATCTATAAAAAGAATGTATAAACAATGTCTTTTATATATATATATATATATATATATATATATATATATATATATATATATATATATATGTTTATTATAAACAGAGCATTTACTTCAATATTTGTGTATATATAAATAACGTATAACAATAAAATATATTAAAATAATTATCCGACTTTGTCCATCTCGTAATGTGTGACGTCATTTGTTTACGTTTGTTTACGTTAAGATACGCTTCGAGCAGATGTGGACGTTCTATGGAAATCTTGTGTGTGTGTGTGTGTGTATGTGTGTGTGTGTGCAAATCTTTCCAGCGTATGTTATTAAATGTGTTCAGCTGTGAATTCTTCGAAATTCATCTTATATTCCCAGACCAACACAAATCATTAAGTTTAAACGTTTAGAACTTATCTGAAAAAGCAGACACGAAAACAAATTTCTACCACGCTACTGAAAAATAGACAACTGAAACGTTGTAATAAATATGGCGACAAAGTTTAGGACAATAGTCTGAATAATGTAAATAGTGTACATAATACCTCATCTCAGAACGTTTTGGCCGTTGTACGCTCCGGCTTTCTTCAGGTAGTTGGAATGTCGAATTGAACCCTTTATTTCGCTCACTGGGGTAAAGTGTTCTAGTTCCACGTGCCATGTTTTAATGGATGTCCGTTATCAGTTATCTCCTGTTAATTCCCCTCTCCAAGTTCTCCATTGCCTTAACCGGGTATTGAACTCATACTCTTTGAAACGTTGTAATAAGTATGGCAACAAAGATGAGGACAATAGTCCGAATAATGTAAATAGTGTACATAATACCTCATCTCAGAAATATAGGCATCATCTCAGTAATATAAACAGATACGTAAGCTAGTTTATATCGCAACACAGCGCCATCTGCCGTAAACTTTCTTTAAAATATATAACTTAAAAACGAAAGATTTGCGGACATATGCATATATGGACTTTTGTCCTTGTTTTGGTGTGAGGAACCCATTCTCAAAGTTTATGAATGAATTTTTGATACACTCGGTATATATATATATATATATATATATATATATATATATATATACAGATACACACAACAATATTGTATATATATATATATATATATATATATATATATATATATACAATATTGTTGTGTGTATTTGTATGTCTGTGTTTGTGAGATGCTTAACAGGTGCAACTATTTGCCTTGATACGCGTACGACCTTATGACACCCATATGCTTTGGTATGCATTTGTGCATGTGGAGTAGTGAGTGTATATGTGCGATTCTATGTATGTGTTTGAGTATATGATTGTGTGCGTGTGTGCTTGTTGAAACTTGTTCATCGATTCGCGTAGTTGTAGTGTAGCGGCCAATCACCATGGTTACCAAATAAGCATTATACCTTCTCCCCGGGCGTTGTTATTACCGCTTCCAATCAATATTGCCGCTGAGTGTAGAAAACGTTGTTACCTGCCCCCTATTATTGTTTTTCGTTCGTACTTACGGCAAGTCTATTTCGTTGTTTTTGTTTCGTTTTTGTTTGTTTCTTTCTTTCTTTCTTCGACCCATTTTTTCTCTATACTTTTCTTTCTTCTTTTACTTTAAACCATTTTTTTTTGCTATGTTTTTTTTTGTTTTTATCTTTCTTTGAGTCATTTTCTTTCTTTCTTTCTTTTAACCAGTTTCTTACATTCAATATTTTATCCTTTCTTTCTATGATTCATTTTCCTTCTCTCTATTTTTCTTTCTTTTTTTCTTTGAATCATTTTCTTTCTTTCTTTCTTTCTTTCTTTCTTTCTTTCTTTCTTTGAACCAGTTTTTTTTACTATCTTTCTTTTTTGCTTTCTTTCTTTCTTCCTTTCTTTCTTTTTAACTTTCTTTGAGCCATTTTCTTTCTTTGAACCATTTTCTTTCTTTCTCTCTATCTTTCTTTGTTTCTTTTAACCAGTTTCTTTCTTCCTATCTTTTATTCTTTCTCTCTTTGAGGAATTTTCTTTCTCCCTATATTTCTTTATTTGAAGTGTTTTCTTTCTTTCTTTCTTTCTTTCTTTCTTTCTTTTCATTTTTCTACTTACTGTTTTGCTTTGTGATCTCCACCCAATCCATAAATATTGTCTCTTCCTCCATCTTCTTTTATGCATCTGTCCCATAATACTTGTTCCATTGCATCACATTCCATCTATCTAATGTAACACACGTTATGGCACAGAAAAATATTACTTCTCGGACTTTTTCAATATTTTTCCTCTTTCATATTATAAATAAAATTCTGATCCATTTCTTCCCATTCTTGTCTTAAATGTTTTTGAACGTAATTAAATTGATAGGTAATAATAATTGGCTCTTTCTCT